>MU182816.1:18989-49321 GCA_016904865.1 Pissodes strobi | reverse complement strand
GAATCATTTTAAGAAAACCATTGAACAATGATGAAAATGATTAATACCTAACAAAAGCCTCCAAAGTTTGAGATTCTATGTACGCATTCATCAAATATTAGACTTAATGCCTCACCTTCCGCTTGCTATGGAAGCAGCAAAACCAACATCAAGTACTTAATGAAAATTGAGTGAATCATTTTATTAGCCAAATGAAACCTTCCAGTCCACTGCTAAAATGTTATTATTTTCACATTCACCGGGGCATTTAGTAGTGTTAGTCGTTCTAGTCCAATTTAACCTCAAAACTCAAACTTTGGAAGTTCTTTTCCACTTAGTAAATGATCCAATCTGTTACATTTCTTAACTTATAAACTCAAAAAGTTCCCACTGTTAAGGCTCAGTTGGCAGTTGAAATTTTAGTTTACGAAGAACTAATTCACAAGTTGATAACCAAAGTGTCTATAATTCAGAACGTTCATTTCAACCAATAAGAAATCACTGTATAAGCACATGACCACTGTCAATATTGAATACCATGGCTGATTTGATATTAGACATCGCACATTGGCATTTTTTAACCAGTCAAATATGAACTTTCCCAACTTTTTGTTGTTGTATATAAATGCCAAACCCCCACTCTAAACCTCACTAACTACAACCTTTCCAACCTCAACACTGCAACCCTTAAGAGTTTGTAAAGTGCCTTTAACCCTTTCAATACTGACGGGTGATGCGTGTCCCAGTAAAAACTTGGTCTTAAAATTACGAATTTTTATTTGAAAAAGAAACATTCATTTTACTGTAGGGACATATATGTCCCATAACAGATTCTTTTAATACCGGTGGGTGCTAAGTTGTTTTGAAATGCATTAGCGGCTGTCCCAGTCGTTATTTATGCTTTTTTCAATAAACTACAATCGGGAGCTTATGTTTTTAGGTTAGATTGTAGCATTATTTCTTCATTTGTAAACAAGTGCACGTGCAAGTTCCTCTTTGTTTGTGAGTTCTTTACTACAATATTCGTGTAAATGTGATTTAAAGACATGGAAAGGTGAGCAATTATGTCTAATTATAAGTGTTTACAAGTATCTTCTAGAGGTCTTTATAGAGTTACATCGAATGTATATGTGTGGGACATATATATACCAACCGTAAAATAAGCAATCATTGCCGATCCTGATGAGCGCCGAAAAGTTGAGAAAAGAACGAAACCTATGTGTTTAGAATGTAATGTTCCTTTATACAATGATTGCTTGCAATCTTATCACCGTTAAATTTTCAAAATTATTGTTTTTTGTACATTTAGATTTTAGCTAAAATAATACTTTCATTACTTGTAGAACATTTTTGATAATTTTTCCTTACTGTGGGGACACATATGTCCCGTTATGTATTTTTTTATTTGTAGTTAATAAACAAAAAAAATGTTTGGATGTATTTAATTTATCGAGTTTTATTATATATAAGGTACCTTATCCCTATGAATTTTAAAAAGAAAAAAAAAGTCGTATTTTGAAAGCTAATTCTCCTCTGGGACACGTTGGTCCCAACCGTATTTTATTTAAAATTTTTTTGAAAACAAGTCGTATTGAAAGGGTTAAGGTATCCATCCAAGCATCACTTTTAGACTTCACAAAAATAAGAGGTAACGGTGACGTTGAACAAAAGTGCAATCAAAATTACTTACCAGAATTACTTAATATAATGAGAAGAACCTATTTCAAGTTGATTTACGAAAAAAAAAATGCGGAATATGCATATTTTTTTATAATAATAACATTTCAATCTGGAACTATTTTTCGACGCGTAGCAAACATTGGCGCGTTCTAGCGTAGGTATACAGTCACTCTTCACTCTCATTGGTCGGCGGGATGCCATGATTGACATTCCGCCGATGCGTTTCAAAGCACGGCCACCTTTTCGTATAGGTGGCCGTGTTTAAAGTAAAACATATGTGTATTTCTTTGGGTTAGCTTTGGTTAGTTTGGGTTAGTTTTGGTTAGTTTCGTTTCGTTGCGCCCCGGAGCGAGCGAAGCGAGCGGAGGGCCAGGCCTGAAGTGTACGAAACGCCTGATACAAATATATTTGAGGTTAAAAAAAAACACACAAAAACTTATTTTTTCCGCACTTTTTCCATTAGAAAATGATGATAGAATACCTAATCTCTTGTTTTTTTCTAAGAAAAATTGTTATTTTTGATTGCACTATTGTTCAACGGACCCGAGGTAACTTATTAGAACCTTTGAAAAAAACATTCCCATGTGATGAACATAAAATATATGATTCACTAACTAGAACTACATTGATTTTCTTTAGTAATTCAATTCACATACCTGTATCCAGTTCTGTCTTCGGTACCCTTTGGTCCACCTTCAGTTCTCAAAGCACCAGCAGGTCTTGGCCGAATAGCTTCAGTCCTTGCTTGCCTCTTTAATGTGGATGGAACAATTTCAGGGGGAAGATGTAAGAATGTTCGGAGGTATTCAATGCCAGGGTTGGTCAAATACCTTTAAAAATAGATTATTACTTAGAGAAATTTTTAGGTAAATAGGCAGTTATTTACATGTGTAAAATATTGCTGTTAAAGTACTTACCAGTAATAATGCCTCCAGGCAAATTGTTCTTTTACATATCCTTTAGATTTCAAAGATTGTAAAGCTTTGATAACTTGTAGATTGGGGATATATCCTAATTCTGGATGGGATGATGCATGATAGTCTTTTTTAGCTACCATAACACCCTCTTTGAAGAGCCATTCATAGATGGCAAGTCTGTGGTTTTTCGGCATCAACATCCTGAAAGAAAAACACAAGATTTATAAAGTTCGAGTAATGGCACTTAGAAAAACATCGAAGCTATTTCAAGGTATTGTCACAAAAACTTCACTGAAATAATTACACAGCCCAAATTTAGAAATATAACTAATTAATTCTGTTACAGAAATAACTTATAAAACCAAAGGATGCCTGATATAATATTAAAATAAAATCAAAGGACATACTTGGACCACCTATTTACACGACTGTCAAAACTGAAAAGAACTCCATATTGACATTTTCAAATTTTTGATTGACTCTTTTCTTCTTAAAGACAAGAGTTTGGGTTTGGCGTGTACGACTATGTTAACTTAGCGCTAGACCTAGCACGACACTTATTTCACTCCACGCCTGACACTCCGCTCGCTTCGCTCGCTACGGTGGCTCAAAGAACAGGAACTAACCAAAACTAACCCAATGCCCAAAGTGAAGAAAAATTACTTTTTACAAACATAATCTTAAGAAATTTCTTTGATGTGTAATCATCTTACGCGGCGGTGTGAGGGTAAATCTCGGCAAATGGGACGAAAATGTGTAAACCGATTCCAGCCGCTAAATTGTACAATTTTGCCATTTAAAATGGTTTTGAACGGATTTTACATGATAAAAACGCACATTTTAAATTAAACGAACCGTCAAAAGTATTATTTAATTAATTATTTTAAACCTCGATATTAAACTTAATTTTTACTCTATGAACAAGCTAAAATGGATAGGCAATGGCCATAGCACATTGAATATACCAATTCTCGTTCGATCACTGCAATTAAGCAACGTCGGCCGTGGTTAGTACTTGGATGAGTGACCGCTTGGGCACACAACATGCTGTTGTAATTTTTTTACAACCGATGTTGTTATAGGATATGTTTACACATCAGTGACTCGACTACTAGCAGACTCGCTCATTTTTTTTTAAACCGACTAGAATTGAACCCCGGGCCACCATATCAGAGGTCCAGCATCTAACTACTGAACCACCAGAGCACATCCAGACAATTCATTGAACCGCAACGACATCGGTAAACTTAAGGCTGATTAGATACCTTGCTAGATCTAGCTCTAATTGATTACGCTGCTAGCCGAAATTTAATGCCGCCTCCACACTCTCGCTGAGACAAGTCGAGCACCATAGTGTGGGGGAAGAACTCGCCTCGCCTCGAAATGTCTCGCTCCCTCTCGTCAGCGATCGCTTCGGTGTCAACATTTAGGAGACGAATTAAAAGATTTTTTCAGCGTGGCCGGGAAACATGCCTACACTCTTGTATGCTCTCGTAGCTCGTAGACGTGATTGTTTCTAGTAATTTTTGACCTTAAAAATGGAGTGGACTAATGATTTAGAACTCTCTTTTTTGGGGCATCATCAAATGCAACGTGCATTGTGGAATCCACAGGATAATCTTCATAGAGATTTAAAAAATATATAACGGTGTGAAATTAATATTTCTGTGGGAGAATTAAAGACAAAGAAAGATTAACTAATTGCATTGTTCCGAGGGCAGATAGGATTAAGAAGATAAAAAAAAAATCGGTACAGTCTGGCGCTGGAACATATTGCGATGTATAGCTGTCACCCCCATCTTCTGTTATAAAGTTTTTGATTCTTTTTTACTTAGATTAGGTAAGAGTAAGGATACCGCGCATGACATTACGCCAATGTCCTGAAATTGAAGCCTTTTCAGAGCGGCGGCCATTATTTATGTGGCAAACACATCTATTGTTGTGGCGGTGCTATTTTGCAGTTATTTTGTGAGTTTTTGAACAAAGAGAGATAAAAACTAAGATTCATAATGGTAAATTGTTCGGCATATGGTTGCAAGAGTCGAAGTGAGAAGAAGGAGCCTGGAATTTCATTTCACAGGTAATTATTGTCTGCTGACCTTGTAGTTTATTTGCATATTTCTTGTTTTAATAATAATGCATAATGTACACATTGTGTTACCTCTGAGTATATCATGGTACTATGGTAGGGATGTTTACTTAATTATCGAGAGTAATTTGATACCCGATCTTGGATATTTCAGTCATCAAATAATCAATAAAGCCATGAATTTTCTTCAAGGAGAGTCATTCAACAGAGGCGTAGGTAATATATTTTTCATACTCTACCTATAAAATGGCTTTGGAAGACAACATGCTGTTGTAATTTTTTTACAACCGATGTTGTTATAGGATATGTTTACACATCAGTGTCTCGAGTACTAGCAGACTCGCTCATTTTTTTTTAAACCGACTAGAATTCAACCCCGGGCCACCATATCAGAGGCCCAGCATCTAACTACTGAACCACCAGAGCATTTTACGACTGAAAACTACTTTAACTTGTTCATTATTATTTATTACTTACAATTTCAATTAATGTATTGAATCTACCCAGTAATTTATGTGGCAGCTGGTAACAGGCTTTCTCCCATGTTATCTGTGCTCTTCTTTCCTTGTCTAAGCTTTATAACGTGATAATTGTAAACATAGCAGTAATTATTATAGAAACTTATAGCGCAAAGAGCAGTAGTGGCTGCAATTTCAATGGCATCCATCTTGGCGGACTTACGAAATAAACGCGGTAACACGAGAGTGTGAATGCAGCACCCGGCGTGTATCGCTTTCGTTTCTCGCCGAGATATCGCGGCGAGAGTGTGGAGGCGGCATAATGAGAAGCCTAACTTTAGTGCAAACATGTTGCTTTGTAGAAAACCCCACTAGGTAATAAAAGAAGATAGAACAGCTGCATTGAAATGCTTTACATGCATTTCAATGAACAGCTGATATCTGCCAAAGATTGTCTGTTGTCACAACAATAGTTAGGTTAGGACGCCGAATTGAATAATTCATTGGGTTAGGTACTTTTAAATTTGTTATTAAGGTTTTTTATCCTAAATATCATTGATTTCTACTAAACCAATGTATTTTGTCATTTATTGATACTAAATAAGCGATGTGCCATAATAAGTGTGCGTTGTAAAATGGGAGACGTATTTTCGCAAGTCGTTGGTGAAGATCCTATTGGCACTTTATTGACCCAAGAAATTTGCGATTTAAAGTATGAAGAATTTTTAACTTTGCTGGGCGAACTCAACATCCTGTAAGTCAAATTTCATGTTAATTCCTGAAATATTGTTATGTTCAGAATTATGTATTTTGAATTATTTTTCTGTTTATCAGTATTAGGTGTATATTAATTTAATATCTTAACAGCTATGTATTTGATATATTTTTGTTGGTCGTGTTTCGAGTTGTAATAATTAGGTATATATTGTTGTCAATTGTCATGTTTGTCAGACAAATTGTTACTTTTATCTTGACGTAAGTTGTAGACTTTTTGAATAAGGCCTGTTCGGCTCTGGCTCCAAGGTGTAAATTGTATGAGTGTTAATTTAGTGACCCTAACAAAGCTGAAGAACCTAAAAGAACTGGAAAATGTTCGATGTTTCGAGAAACATCTGCCCCCATTGTGAACAATGAGAAATCTAACAATGAATATGATCAGTAAATGCAATTAAAACAGTAGAAAGCTCATGCATTTTCCAGTTCTTTTAGATTTTTCAGTTTTGTTAGGGCCACTAAATTAGCATTTGTTCAGTTTACACCTTGGGGCCAAAGCAGCCCTATTCAACAAGTCTACTACTGAAGTGGAGAAAAAGGTAACGATTTGTCCAACAAATATTTTTATTGCTCTAGCAATAAAGCAATCATGCAATTTTCTATTAAATAGGCTTTTTTGTGTGTACGAACTTGACAAGAGTTTGATCAATCAATGATCACCCATTGATCTTGGCTGTTTTTTTTTAAGACATATTTGAATATTGCAATAGAAAAGTAGAGAGGTGACATAGATCACACACCTATTGTTCAGCATATAGGGCTTATATATAATATATTTTTCTTATCATGTAAACAGCTTTGATTTTTAGTGCAAAAAAATGTCTGGACTCTAGAGGCTACCAGTTAGTATTTGCCGTGAAAAAAGACACAGATTCTACAGTGTTTTGGAAAGCAACAGTGCAGATAGCTTGTGTTAAGATAGAGACGCAAACTCAAAATATATTAACCTACAGATTATTCACGTTGAGCCAGTTTCTTAAAGTTTTTAAAACATTTAAATGCCAAGCAATGGCTGCAGAACAAAGTAGCAGGTAAAGTATTTAATTGAATTCTAGGATCATGTTCTATATATTTATTCGAGCTGAAAGTACTTATTTTTTAGCAAAAATACTGGCAGTTTGGGTAATATGACATTTTCAACTTTCTTGGATGATACTGTAGAGTCATCAGTCAGCCCTGAAGCTCCCAATGAGTGTATAATATGCTTTGAAAGAAAACAAGAAGTTACATTGCCTTGTGCACATAGTTATTGCACTCAATGTATAGAAGAATGGTAGGTTTGTCACAGCTAGTTAATCGTACATTTACATTTAAAATAGTGTGAAATCAATATTTTGTAATGTAAAAGCTAAATTTCCTATCATAATGTTGTCAAAGATGTCAATTAAATTGGGCCCTTTTTACAGGAATGAAGCACATGACACATGTCCCATATGTAGAGATAAACTGGAAAGTCCAAATGACACGTGGGTAATTTCTGAGTTCCCCAAAGCTGAAGAAATAAGTAATGAAATTAGGGAAAATCTTCTAGAGCTCACTGAAGATAAGTCTTCGATGTGTATTCCCTCTTAAACTTGTTGCATTTTTTCTTTGAGAAAATGTTTTGAGTTTGACATAAATATTTGATACATTTTTATATAGGATTGTTCCTTATTTTTGCTTATATTTAACGTAGTTTAACTGGTAAAAAGCATAAAATATGCTAACCTAACTTAATTAATTAATTAGATAGTTGTTAAGTCCCAGATGTGATAAACTAATTTGTTTTATTTTTTTCAATATTTATTTCGCAAGTCGTTTTCTATTAGCTTTTATCTTAAAGATTAATGGAAATTATTAAGAGCAGTCACCATGTTATTAATTATTTTTTACAACCTAATTTAGTATGATTTAGATGTTTTTGTAAAGATGATCAAATATATTTCGAAATTGTGTTTTTTTTTAAGGGAAAATTGTGTAATTTATTTTCTAGATCTATACATATTAGATTCTTTTATGTAAACTTATGGCATATTTGTAAGTGATATTTATAGTATATAATACCCGTTACAGTATACCAATACAGCCTCAATAATACAAGTTAATTGACGAATTGGGTTTAAATATTAGCGAATGCATGTCCTTTATCTTAAAATGTTGGCATGGAAAGTTATTATTTTTTTGATATGCTAAGCAACAATATGGTGATCTATTTGTTTCAATGATGGATTTCAGCTGTTGAATTATATTATTGAGGTTGTACTGGTATTTATCATCGTTATATATTTGTTATTAAAGAAAATCTCATTTTTATTATTAATGATATATTATACTCAGTTTGGATCCTGTTCCAGTAAGCTTTAAACCTATTAATGCAAATAAACTTACTTCTAAAGATGTTTAATTTTGTTGCTGAACAGTTTACCAGAAATTCTAGCACTTGTCTTGCACCGAGTGCAAAAATTCTGTTGCGATATTCGGATAAAACTGTTGAAGGTTCTAAACCCCAACTTAGATAAAAAAAAATTAGTACACTGAAACGCAAAAGTACCCGGTTGTAAAGAACTCCAGGTGTCCTAGGTGGTGCCCTCTGCATATAACAGCAAACCTGCGAAGAATTTAATTCAGTGCATATAAAATTGTAACTGTGGCATCCTGTATCTTATTGGTTATTAGCAGCTTTTGAACATTTGATTTTGTCAGAGTCCACGGAAAAATGTAACGTTTGATGTCCGAAGTCGGATTGTGAAGAAACGGGACTTGTGAAGTGTTATTCGAGAAGAGGGTACAAGTACATCAACGAGGCCGTTTGACAGGTGGATTCTGAGAACATTTTATGGTCAATACAAGGCAACAAACGACGGAAATGGACCAAATAAATAACATTTTGGCCGATGTCATGGAAAATCAAAATGCTGAGACAAACAGAACAGGACCGGCTTCAGAAAATTTTTCAAGATCAAGAAGATAAAAAGTAAATGGATCGGGAAGAGGATGAACGTAAAAGGCAAGCAGAACAAGACCAGCTTCTTCAGAAAATTTTACAAGAACAAGAAGATAAAAAGCAAACAGAACAGGACGGCCGGCTTCAGAAAATTTTGCAAGACCAAGAAGCAGAAAATTTTACAAGGTCAAGAAGATAAAACGCAAATAGGACAGGACCGGTGTCAGAAAATTTTTCAAGCTCAAGAAGATAAAAGGCAAGCAGAACAGGACCGTCGGCTCCAGAAAATTTTATAAGAACAAGAAGAAAAAGCAAATAGAACAGGACCGGCTTCAGAAAATTTTACAAGACCAAGATAATAAAAGGCAAATAGAGCAGGATCAACTTCAGAATTGGATGCTGGATCTAATTGTACGCGATCAAGGAAAATTACAGAAAATATTGGACGGTCAAAATGAGAAGTTTGAAAAAGAAGCAGACAATATGTAAAAAGAAATTGGAAATGTACAAAAATAAGTAGGAAACGTACAGAAAGAAATTAAGGATCTTCAAGCAGAAGTTACCAGACTAAAAAAACCAAGGACACACCGAGAGGATATTCGCCACAGGACAGCATATCAAACCTGCAGCTATGACGGTCAAACATCCTGGACAATCGACAAAAGACAATTTGAAGCCGCTGCTCTTGCCAACGGTTGGAATAACGATGAAATGGCTATAAATCACTAGTGGTAGCGCTTCGTGGATCTGTCCTGCAACTACTATTCCCATCAGCCAACAAGGGAAATATGACATACTTGTAGCTGTCCTGGAGAGACGATCTGGAGACCAACACAGAAGACAACTGTATTAGTAACAACAGGCACAAGTAAAGTCCCGACATCAAAAGCCTGGTGAAAACCTGCAAGAGTGTGAGGCAGACGTTAGACGTATCATTCAATTGGCGTACCCGTGCGCAACAGAAGAATTTCAAGAGGAACTTGCTGCCCAATATATAGTGGATGGAATCAGAAACTCAGAAAATGCTACGTCTAGTCAAACTTGACAACAGCAGTGAAGCTTTGGATAGAGCCCTAGAAATCGAAGATGGCTTGTAACATCTCCAAGCCAGAATCAAGGCAGTGTTTATCCAGGAAGAAAAGCAGACAAACAGCTCTGAATTAACTGAGATGCGTGAAATTTTGAAGAAATTAATCGAAGTTCTTCAGGCCACGGGGAGATTTCGGGAACCACTAGAAGTTAGGCCATGTAACCGAAATGCTATAAATCAGTGCTACAGATGTGGCAGGACTGGACATTTCAAAAGGGACTGTCTAGTACAAAGATCCTGGGAGCCACTAGAAGATAGGCCACTCTGGCCACGTAACCCAAATATTTCAAATCAGTGATGCTATAGATGTGGCAGGACTGAGCATTTCAAAAGAGACTGTCGAGTACAACTACGGTCTACATCTCCATTCAAGTCAGGAAGAGCTAAAACAATATAACTATAAGGCTAAGCACAGGGAAAGAATAAGATGGCATAATAATACCGATGCTTTATCCAGAAGATGATGCGAGGATAATTTATAAACATTGCCAAATAATAGACCAACGAGAAGGAATCACTGCCATTAGGCAAATCAAGTTTAAAATTCATCAGCAGTGGATCACAGAGCAACTAAAGAAAGATCAGCTTGAGGATAATGAAATATAACACTACTCCTAAAAGCTAAAGAAGAATGTCAACCAAGCTGGAGACATATTTCAATAAAGGGATTTACTTATAAGTCTTTCTGGGCTCGGTGGAACTCCCTGGTAGTTGAAAATGGACTTCTTAAACGAGCCTGGGAAAGCGCCGATGGAAAAGTACTGAAGACCAGTTAGTGGTACCAAGGAAAAGGGTATCGGAAGTCCTGGAAGAAGTACATAATGGAAACTTTGGTGCTCTTCTCGGAGTTAACAGAACAATTGACAAGATCCTCGACAGATTTTACTGGGTCAACTGACAGGATGTTAAATCATGGTAAAGGCAGTGTTCAACATGTGCCTCAAGTCAAAGGACCCCAGACACGATCTAGTGGGAAGATGAAAGAGAATAATGTAGGACTACCGTTAGAACGTCTCGCCAGTGACCGAATGAAGGCTCGATATGATCTCCAAGCGAACTCTATGGGATTTCTGATGAATGATAAAGTCTGCTTATATAATCCGCAAAGGAAGGAAGGAAGATCTCCCAAGCTAACGCCAGTATGGGAAGGGCCCTACACAGTCATCAAAAGAATTAATGACGTAGTGTATAAAATTCAACGTAGCCTCAGAAGCAAACTGAAAGTTGTCCACCTTGAGCTCGACCTCGACAGGCTCAAAGCATATCAGGGACATGAAGTAGCTGATCGGGACGATCAGGTTTAAGAGGGAGGCAATGTCGCGTCTACGTATAAGTCATTGCCGGCCGTGAAGATTCAGGAACTGTGGATTTCTCTCGATGTCCTGGTCGAGAATAATATAGAGTGGCCTCGCTTCTTCCGGAGTATTCGAGAAAGATTTTAGATTGTATATAAATAGCAGGCAGAAAGCGTGTTGGGTTAGTTAATAATTGAGTTCTGAATTGTAAAGATCTAATAGTTGTAAAGTTATAAAAGTAGTTTAGTGTGTTTAATTGTATAGAGAAATAAAAATTATGGGAATAAGTCAGATGCGCTGGACCGGAGCGGACTACTGTGATATAGACGAACATCGAGTATATTATTCGGGAATGTCAAGTGGTGGATACAAGAATGGTGTAGGGATTATAGCAAGTAAATCAATTGTAGAATGTGTCACAAATTTCGTACCGGTGTCAGAAAGAGTCATGCTTCTGCAAATCCTTCCCGAATAAATATCCATACAAGTACGCGCCAAAAACGGAGTATGATGACGAAGGGATGACAGAATTTTTCTCACAGATTGATAATATAAAGAGAAAACTACCAAAACATGATCTGACAATAGTAGGGATCGGTAAGATCGGTAAGGGAAGAGAAGGCGATCTTATAGGCCCATATGGACTGGGAGACAGGAATGAAAGAGGGGGACAACTGTGAATAGGATCTTCGCACACGAACAAAACCTAATAATTATGAATACATTCTTCACACTCCCGGAACGAAGACTGTATATCTGGAGGTCACCTCAAGACTCGTGTGAACATATTGTTAGAAATCAGATTGACTACATCCTGGTAAATAAAAGATACAGAAATATTTGTATCTCGGTGAAAACATACCCTGAGATCGACCTACAATCAGGTCATGTACCGCTAGTAGGAGTGTTCAAGATAAGACTTAAGAAGACAAAAAAGAAAATTGTCAACAGATATGACTTGAGGAAATTGGAAGAACCCATGATAAGACAACAAGCAGAAGAGGACTCAATGACAACCTTATAGTATCACCGGATTTCTCGACCGTTGAAGAAGAGATTAAAAAACTAAACACCAGAGTGAAAAATGTTATGGATAACCTATTGAGATATGATAGAACCAAGAAGAAATCGTGGATGACGGAAGAAAGACGATTCGCTCAGAATAACCGTGATATGTATATGAACATCCATCAGAAAACAATTAAATTAGACAAAAATAAGAGAAGGCAAAGAAAATGAATTAAGGAAGCAATGCGAAGACTAGAAACATTTGAAGAGAAATTTGAGTTTTAACGTTCATAGGAAAGTAAGAGAAATGACCAGAGAGTCGTCATTGTTGATAAAGGAGAAGTTAAAGATATTTGGAAGGGCTACGTTGAGCAACTGTTTCACGATGACTGTCTAGAGGCAGCGCAAATGGATGGCCAAACGGGTCCGAGCATCATTGAAGTAGAGGTAAGAGCTGCCATGAAAGCAATGAAAGATGGCAAAGCACCAGGACCAGATAACATAGAGGCAGAATTCCTAAAGCGACTCGATTGGGACAGCGCAAAATAGCTTACTTCGATTTTCAATCGAAGCTATGACTCTGGTGATATTCCCTCCCAATGGCGTAAAGCCGAATTTATCACATTTCCCAAGAAACCTGGAGCTAAATCATGTGGAGATTACAGAACAATAAGCCTAATGAGCCACGTGCTGAAACTATTTCTAAAAATAATACACAGAAGAATATATAAACCGTGTGTATAACACCAACTCAGTTCGGGTTCAGAAATGGACTGGGTAAACGTGAAGCCCTGTTCAGCATTCAGGTACTCTTTCAGTAGAGATACAAATGTGGACATATACGCTTGTTTTATCGACTATCAAAAAGCGTTCGATAGAGTACATCAGACAATGATAGACGTCTTGAAAAATATAGGATTGGATGACAAAGATTTAAGAATAATTACAAACCTATATTGGAATCAGTCTGCTTCGGTGAGGTTAGGGGAAGAAAATACGGATGAGGTCAGGATTCTACGAGGTGTAAGGCAGGGCTGCATACTGTCTCTATTGATCTTTAATTTGTATGCCGAGCAAATATTTGGAGAGGCACTGGAAGATGCTGATGTGGGAGAAAGGTTAATTAACATCCGATATGCAGCTGACACTGTCTTGTTTGCTGATAGCCCGGAGGGTTTGCAGTTTTTGGTAGATAGAGTGACGATGAGTAGCAACAAGTACGGACTAGACATTAATACAAAGAAAACAAAAATTATGGTAAGTAAGGCCACTGTGCTCAATTGTTCAAATTCAAATTCAAAACATGCTTTATTATCGAAAATACATTGTATTTGTGGACAAAGCTCACTACAGTCTAGTTATTATATATAGGTTAAAACAACATTTGTTAACTAAAGATGTTAAAATTTTTAAATATGGAAGGGAACAAAAAAAACAGATAAAATTGAAAACAGACAAATATGTACCCATACAGCACGTCCAATTCAAATTACGTCTCTACAAGATATACACGTGAGAAACAAAATATGTTATGATGAAACTAATTGTTGATCTAGTACTGACGTACACATATGAGATACACCTATGTTTATGTTGATAGAATTATGTGATATAATGTTTAATAATTGTATACCGTATGCACTTAAGATTCTAAACATTTTTATATAACGTAAAGAAGGATCATTAAAATGTTGAAATTTGACGTCCGTACATGATGCCTACAAGGTTTAAGTCATATGTATGTGTGATGCTTTATGCAATATTTGTACCTACTGCATACACCACGTAAAAGTGGGATATACACACATGATACAAAGAACTATATATACACTCTTTAGTTGTGTCTTGTCGTATCTACATTCTACCATTCAAGAAGCACGGCACAGTGCGCGCGCAAGCGTCAGCGTGAGCATACCGGGCATGTGTATATCATGTGTATCCTCTTTCCTCTATAAAAGTGGGGTAGTACATCCACATCATATAGCAGCCATTTTTGTTTTATCATTTGGGAAGACGCGGACGTGTGTGTGTCTCTGTGCACTTTTAAACGGATTATAAGGTATAGTAAAAATTGATAAATACTTTATTACTCCTAGGTACCATTAATATTGGAGGTACAATGTTTAATATTTATAACCCAAACTAACCCTATGCACCTAAGATTCTTAACATATTTATACAAAGTACAGATGGATCATTGGAATGTTATTGAAATTTAACGTCCGTATAGGTCCCTACATGATGCTTACAATGGTTTAATGTAATTTGTTGGATTTCTACCTAACATTTTTATGTACCTATAATAACGTAAAGTTAATTGGGTCGTTAGAATTTTGAAATTTAACGTTCGTACAGGATGCTGACAAAGTTTAAATCATTAGTGTGGTGATTATGACTTTAAGTAAAATTTTGTGTATACACCACGTAAAAGTAATAGTACAGTGTAATAACATACACTCTGCAGTTGTGTGTTGTCGTTTCTACATTCGAGGGAGATGGAACAATGCCAGCGCAGAGCGTTAGCATGCTGTCCATTTGTATCTCATGTGGTAGCAGGTAGTAGTCATTTTACCATTTGTAAAGTTCTGGAGTGGTATGCACTTTCTTATTATAGAATACCTAGGCGGTCATGGAAATCCAGTAACGATTATCGCTACACTGATTTTTGATACAAAAATTTTCAACACCCTTTGATGCATGTCAATTTAAGGTTCTTTTTTTTTTTATCAAACCGTAACTGCCCAATTTTATTATTTTTGGAACACTTTAAATCAATAAATGTTAAAAATATATCACGGACATAGCAAACCAGTCTTGCTCTTTATTTTTGTCTAATTTTGTAAAGGAAAACGTGGAACTTGTAAATAATGGAATTATAGATTCAGGAATTACATATAAAATCGTAATGGATGCTTACATTTGCGATGCACCGGCATCGGCTCGTTCATATATAGCTCAAAGGCCACACTGGGTATGGATGCTGTAGGAAAAGCACAATCAAAGGTCATTGGGTATCACGGCGTATAATGTTTTGCACATTTACTTTTATTAAATTAGAAAGTGAACATCCTTCAGAGTATTTTCAGTTACAATCATAACCATTGATCTTTTGTGCTCAGCTTATAGGTACTTTTTTGTATTATTGCAGTGACTTTATGAAAGACTCTTGTCCAATACCCAATTTGCCAAATTTGAGCTCCAAAACGACGTGGCGGTCTGCGAATGGTTACGACAAGCAACCAACCGACTGGAGGATTTTTTTTTGTTTCAAAAAACGAAGAATGGCTGAAAAGAGAGCTGCTGAGCTGCAACAAAGACTGGCAATGTATAGCATAAGATATATTTGCGTTTTTACTATGTTATTTGAATATTTTCAATACATTTTAATATTCTTGTAAAAGTTCTGTCATTTTCTAGTGTTTTCCTACTTCTGCTTTCTGTTGCACCAATTGATAGCGTTCCGTAGTAGTAACTATATAAAGTGAGCGGCTAAAGTATGGAACAAATTCGTTTCAAAATCAGGTATTGATTTTTTAGAAAAATGCTCCTACACGTCCATTATAATTTTTTGTTCTGCTTTTTTGCTCTAAAAAGAAATTATGCAGGTTGTGTCAAAAAGCAGATTTGACATCAAACTTAATTTATTTTTAAATGGAACACTATTGCTTAAATTCCAATTTTGGATTGTTCATCAAATTCTACGCATAATTCATGTAGCATGAACCTATACTCCATATCTAACTCTTTTGGAGATATTGAAGTTGCCATCAATCGATAGGCTATTAAAAACTAAGACAGGAAAGTGCTACAGTATGCTATGTGAATTATACATAGAATTTGACGCAGAATTCAAAATTGGATTTTAGAAAATAGTGTTTCATTTAAAAAAAAAATTGACATCAAATCTACTTTTTTGAAACACCCTGTATTTTTTCTTTTTGATGCAAAAAAGACGGAAGAGAAATTATAATTGACGTGATCGAGCATTTTTCTAAAAAGGCAATACCTGATTTTTAAATGAATTTGTTCTATATTTTAGCCGCTCTTTGTATATTATGTGGAAAGAAAAAAAGAACAATTTTAAAGTAACTTTTCTTCAGACAGATACTTCAGGAAAATAAAAGTTTCGCTGCTCGCTCTTTCGTTCTCAAAAAACCATAATATTAATTATTTTTTTAAAATACCTGTTTTGAGAACGAATAAAGGTCAGGCGGCAAAACTTTTATTTTCCTGAAGTAGCTCATGAAAAATTGGTTTCTTTGACAGGGCGTATACATGGGGCGACGGAGCTACATATACACGGAATAGTATATTTACGTTCAAATTGAGAAGGACAAATGCCATGTGTAAGCAGAATTTAAGCATAATACACAATCACTGTGCAGCCGATAACACACTGTGGATCACTTAAGTTGTGTATATGTAAATGGTATACTGTGGCTACATTGTGAGGCGGACGTTTAACCTTTGTGCATACGTGTGTACCTGAAATGTGTAAACGTAGCACATTTACATCGTAAAATTGTGCAACCCTGTGTCTGCATCTAGATACATCGTCACAATGTGAACACATCGTAATCTTGATTTGGTGTGCTGTATGGGTAAACAATAATAAAAAGAGAACAAAATAAACACTAATTCCAGTTATTTGCAAAAAAATCCGTCATGCTGTAAAATGTTTTTTTCTCTAAGGAATGATGTAACAGACTTTTTAAAACGTAAAAATGTATGTTGTGCTTTTGTGTTAGTTGGTATAAGTGGTTAAAAATTTTAAGGCTCATGTAAATTAGGGAGTCTCTAGTCAGTTCACTTCGGGGAATAGGCAATGGAATACTAAAAACTTGTCTGGTGTTATATCGATGAGAATAACTATCATGGACTTGAGATTTAAATTTTTTATAAATTAAGCATGAAGTCTCCAGAATAGACAAAGCACACAGCGTCAGTATGCTTAATTCTGTAAACAAGGTCCTACGAGTTTTGCCGCAGATGTCGAATAGCTCTCTTTTGGAGAGTAAATACTGAGTTGAAGAGAAGTTGGCTGCAGCATCCCCAAAATGAAATTCCATAACGCAGATGACTTTCAACTAGCGAAAAATACACGGACTTTGCGGCCTCACGCCCCAATTAATTTGCAACAACTCTAATTTCATAACACCCACTAGCAACCTTTTGCTTTAAGGCAGAAATATGTTCCTGAAATTTTAACCTGTCATCGATAACCAGGCCCAGAAACCTGGTATCATACTTCACTTTCAAAGGCTAATCTTGAATCCTAACCTGATCAGACCAAAAAACTTAAAGGACAATAGCTTCGTTTTGGAGACATTAAGTGACAAAAGAGTGCTTGATGATCTTTATGAGCCAATAGGATCGTTGTAGATTTAGATTTAGACCTAAGTATAGGTCCTCCAGAAAGGCAAACATTGCATCATTAGTACTTAAGCGTTCACGGAAACCAAACTGAACCCTGTTAAGAATTTTATGTTTATTTGAAAAAGTCATCATTCTTACCTTTACTAATAATTCAGTTCAGTCCATATAAGGCAGGAGGGCCGGACGGAATTATACCCATGATGCTGCAGGCGGGCCTTGACACGTTACTCCCTTACTTAAAAAGAGTATTCGAGGCCAGCGTAGCACTAGGGTACGTTCCACAAGCTTGGAGAGCAGCGGATGTCGTCTTCATCCCCAAGGCAGGGAAGAGAGACTATTCCCATCCCAAGTCCTTTAGGCCTATAAGTCTAACTTCATTTTTAATGAAGACAATGGAAAAAATGATTGACAGGTTCATCATGGAAGAGATCTTAACTGATTCTCCGCTACATGATAATCAGCACGCCTACAGAAGGGGGAAGTCGACTGAAACGGCTCTCCATTCTGTAGTTAGAAGGGCTGAAAAGGCAATAGAAAACAAAGAAATGGCGCTAGCGCTCTTCTTTGACGTAGAAGGAGCTTTTGATAAGGCTAAAACGAAAACTATCTGTCAAGCCCTCCAGGCCAGGAGAACACCAGTTCATTTGGTCAAGTGGGTAAAAACGGCACTGGAAGACCGAAAGATCAGCGCCACGCTGGGAGAAGTTCGCGTCGAGGCCGGGGTAAGAGGGGGTTGCCCACAAGGCAGCTGCCTCTCGCCACATTTGTGGTGCCTGGTGATGGACAGCCTCCTGAGAAGGTTAAATCTTGAGGGATTCTACGCACAAGCATATGCTGACGACGGGCTAGTAATGATCACGGGCAAGTTCGTGAGAACGGTCTGCGAGCGTATGCAGGTGGCGTGTCGGATAGTTCAAGGTTGGTGTGAGGAGAATGGTCTCTCAGTAAACCCAGGGAAGACCGAACTCATTCTCTTCACAAGGAAACGAAATCTAACAGGTTTTATACATCCCATACTCTACCAGACGAGACTGAGCCTAAGTCAACAAGTCAAATATTTGGGACTTATTTTAGACAGTAAATTGACGTGGAAGGCACACGTTGAACAGGTGGTGAATAAGACAACCGCGATTATGTGGCAACTAAGGAGAACGGTAGGTAGGAAGTGGGGTTTAAAACCTTACATCCTCCAGTGGCTGTACACTGCTGTGATAAGACCGAGGATTTCCTACGGATCCGTGGTCTGGTGGCCAGCGGTGACCAGAGCCACTAATGCCCAGAAACTGGCCAGACTGCAAAGGCTGGCTTGTTTGGGTATTACCGGAGCATTGAGAACAACTCCCGGAGCAGCACTGAACATCATCCTGGGGCTGCCGGACCTCCCGATCTGGATTGAGAGAGAGGCAATGGCGGCTCACAAAAGGATGATCGACAGTGGCCTATGGCGAACGGACTACACAGGGAAAGGCCATACGACTATTGCCGCCAAAATGAGTAGGGATCTACCCATCATTGCGACCAAAGGTAATATTCCAGATGGCAGATTAAGACTGAGAAGGAATTTTCAAGTGGAATTTCCATCAAGGGAAGAGTGGCTGTCAGGCCAGGTACGTACGCCGAGCGGCGCACACGCATGGTACACTGACGGCTCATGGATGGCTAATACACAGTCATCCGGAGCCGGTGTATACCTAGACAACACTAAATCAGGAGAAAGCACTTCGCTGGGGAGATATGCCACTGTTTTCCAGGCGGAGGTGTTTGCTATTTTGGAAGTAGCAACCAAGGCGGAAGTAACAGAAGGTGTAGAGAGTATATATATTTACTCGGACAGTCAAGCCGCTCTCAGGGCGATCCAAAAACCCAGGGCAAGCTGTAAGCTAGTTCAGGAATGTAGAGACGCCCTAGACAGATTGGCTGTGCACAAGGAAGTAAGACTCAGATGGGTTCCAGGGCACAGTGGCATCGAGGGCAACGAACGGGCCGATGAATTGGCAAGACAAGGCTCAACGAGCCACCTCGTCGGTCCAGAACCTGGTTTGGGCTTAAGTAAAAGGCAAATCTCTCAGGAACTAAATAACTGGGCCTGGAGCAAGACAAAACACAATTGGAGAGGAAAAGAAGGATGCAGACAAGCCAAGGAAATGATTCCAAATCCTGACGGATCCAAAGCAAGGCGACTGCTAAAAAAGAGCCGAGAGGACATCAGGAACTTGGTAGGTATTCTGACTGGGCATGGAAGCCTAAACAGACATCTGCACCTTATCGGCGTGAAGGACAGCCCACTCTGCCTGAACTGCGGGACAGGGGAGGAGTCCTCATACCACTATATAGGAATTTGTGATAGGTGGAGTCGCCTAAGGAGGAAGATACTGGGAGCACCAACACTTGCTCGGGAAGATCTAAAGGATCTGGACTGGGACGACGTCCTCACCTTTATCAAGGTGACGGGCCGTTTCAGTGCGGGCCGGGTGTTGGAAGTAGCCAGGTAGGGGAGGGCGGATCGGGGATGGTGAAAAGGGACTTATAGGCCTACTTACCGGGCTTCGGCCCCCCCACCCTTACTACTACTACTTACTAATAATTCAATTATCTTGGAGAGACACGGTAATAAAGAAATCGGTCTATAATTAGCTGGATCATTAAAATCACCCCCCTTAAACAGCGGTTTAACCTTTGCAATTTTTAGATTATTGGGGAAAGTTCCGGTATCAAAAGAAGCATTGATAGCAGATGCCAGTGCCGAGTGCTTGGTCCGGCAGACTTCGGAGGACTCTTAACAGATACACCATCAATGCCAGAAGTGTGTATGTTCTTAATGGTGTGTAGAACTTTTTTAATTTCATCTGAATCTGTATGAGCAAAGTAAAAGGACTCTTGCACAGAAGTATGCTGCATGTAAGATAATGGTTCAGATAAAGGATTCAAATCATTTACCAACCTCTGAGCTATTGAAGAGTAAAACTGGTTAAATACGTTGGCATTAATCGGACATTGCTTACATATTACCCCTTAGCTCATTAATAATATTCCAGTTTTCGTTGGTTTTGTTGCGTGCTTTATGAAGCCTATCCCGATAGTATAATTTCTTAGCCATTTCTTATAGTATGCCTATAGACTCTCCTATAAGCATTAAAGCAATTGAGAAAATTTACATCTGCCGAAATTTTTCTTAAAGTATGAAGGGATCTGAGGTTTTTTGATGATGTAAGTAGACCTCGAGTGATCCAAGGCTTCCTATTTTTTGCTTTAATTTTTTGGATTGGAAAGCATTTATTGAAAATGGTTAAAATACTATCATTAAAGAGGTCAAGAGGTTTAAGAGATCGACACACTCTAGTCCAATCAGTATCCCTACTCATAGCTCTAAAGCGACTAAAATTTGCTCCGCTATACAATCGGCCCAACTTAGCTTTCCTTTGTTGCTTACTTTTAACCAAACTGAATTTGGCTAAAATTGCCTCATGGTCAGATAGCCCTGATGGGATAATATGAACATCACAGGCTGGTTCTGGAACAAAATTCAAACAGATATAATCAATTAATGTTTGGGAGTGAGATGTGATTTTTGTGGGTTGTGTAAGAAGCATATGTAAATTAAAAGAAGACATCAGATTTCTAAGATTGAGAGTGTCGTGTGAGTCAGTCAAATAATTAATATTGAAGTCACCACAAACTATCAATTTAGCACCAGTTGGAAGCGATGACAGAAGCAACTCAAATGATTTTAGTAACTTCCCAATATTACTATTAGGTGGACGGTAAACACACAAAACCTACATGTTAAAAATATGTACAAAAATTAGGGAAAATTCGAACAAGCCCTCGATAATCTGTGCGTCAAACCTTCTTACATCCATTAACATCGAGAGTAACGGCAAGCCTATTGAACGAGTTAGTAGATACACGTACCTTGGCACCAATATCAATGAACAATGAAACCACGCGCAAGAGATAAAGATCCGTATTGAGAAGGCCAGAGCAGTGTTCGGAAATATGAGTAAAATATTTAAGAACCACGACTTGACGTTAGCAACAAAGGTAAGATTCCTATGCTGTATGTGTTTTCAGTTCTGTTGTATGGGGTCGTATCGTGGACACTTACTGAGGCAACAAGTAAAAGATTGGAAGCCTTTGAGATGTGACTCTATCGCCGGATACCAAGGGTGTCGTGGACAGACCGTGTCAATAAAAATGAAACGGTTCTACAGAGAATGAATAAACAGAAAAAAATTCTAAACACCATCAAAATACGGAAACTCCAATACCTCGGTCATGTGATGAGAAATACAGACAGATATCGATTACTCCAAAATATCTTGCAGGGCAAAGTGGATGGAAAAAGGAGAATCTCTTGGTTAAAGAATCTCAGAACCTGGTTTGCAGTGACCACCACACATTTGTTCAGAGCCGCAGTTAATAAAGTGATAGCTAATATGGTTGCCAACATCCGGAACGGATAGGAACTACTATAAGAAGAATAATTGTATAGAGTGATAAAGAATAAAACTAGTATTATTGTAAAATAGTAAAAGTTCTGATTTCGACAGAACCCACTGAAAAACGTAATAATATGTGTGTTTGGATAAATGCTCCTAATTTTACTAAAGAATTTTTGATTTAAATGTGGCAAATTTTCGGTTTATTTATACCGAATTTATAACCTGATATTCGATTAAATAGGCAAAAAAA
Source organism: Pissodes strobi (assembly GCA_016904865.1). Taxonomy (NCBI): domain Eukaryota; kingdom Metazoa; phylum Arthropoda; class Insecta; order Coleoptera; family Curculionidae; genus Pissodes; species Pissodes strobi. Next base: position 27,040 of record MU182816.1, on the reverse strand, counting down.
AAAACGCATTTTGTATCAAATTCAAATTTTTAACCATTAATTATTGCGGTGGTGGTGATTGATACAGGATGTGTGTCGTTTAAATGCATTTTGAACTAGGCAGGAACAAAAATATTAATATAAAAATCTAGCAATATTATTTTTGCTATTTAGCTTGATGATTTAATTAACGATGAAAATGTGAAGCTTTAATGAAAATCATTTGCTAACAAAGACGCTTTGAGAGGTGAATAAACTAAGGTTATAGGTATCAATTTACCCTCTCCCAACCAAAATTAAGCTGCTCAAATTGAGAGCATGCTCTAGATTGAGACGTTGAAGTTTATATTTCAAAATATAAGTGATTTTGTTTGATAATCATAAAATTTCAATCCAAAATCTATCGTTGTGTTAGTTTAACAAAGCAATATACAGAAAATAAAAGTATAGGTATAAACTTATTTATCCCATGTATTTTCATAAGTATAAACATAATTCATATAAAATAACTATATATGATATTATTAATCTGAAACAAAAACAAAATTATGAAAATCATTCCTATATTGACAAGAATTAAGATGATGTAAATATTACTAAAGCTAATGTACATATCTATCTATTACTATCACATATACCTTAAATATATCTATAATTAATATTTTAACTATTACTATCACATAATATGTTTCAAATATCTGTATATGAAGGCCTTGGGTGAAAAAAATGGTCTCTATGTCTCAAATGTGTATTGAGATCCGCTCAAAGGAAAACGCCATTCATTGTATACATAATTACTTTGAAAATATCCAATTTGGGAGCCCTTTTCAGCAACCAAGAAACACCACAGGGATGCCTCTTCAAAAGAGCTACAATAGAAATGTCCAAAACATATTTGGTCAATTTTACTTCTATTCTAGAAGAGTTACCGTAAATTTGTTAAATTCGATTTAAAAAACTAACAAATATTTTGCAATCCTTTTAAAATGTTTTGACAAGTCATAACTTAAAATTGTGAGAACTTCAGTTACCACTATTGACACCCAAACCCTTCATATAATAATATATAAGTATATATATACATACATCTAATTAATTTAATCAGTTGGAAAGAACCATCATGTATAAGATTGTTATCAATTTCAGAAAAAAAATAACCCAAACTAATCCATACATCGCTGAACTTTAGGCAAGAGAACTATAAAAATGTGTACAGTACAGTAGATAAACTTAAATGTGTAATAAAACTAATGAACGACGAAAAGCAGATAAGCTACAGGTGAGAACTAGGAAAGCAACTAAATAAACAAGCTGAAAGTAACGACGCTGAAGATTATTGGCTTAATAATAAATAATATAGGAAAGGACTATAAAACAACTTCCAGAGGCATGAGAGGACGCACTTGATCGATTTTCGGCAATCGTGAATATAGATTCAAATGCGGAATTCAGTGCCAAAAAATCGCAAAACTTAACATCGCGGAATTTTATTCAACTGGATTGAGACCCTAAACAATGAGAAGCTCTAGCATCATTGCTCTTTAATACAATTCGAGACAAGGCAATCAAATCCGCACAAATAAGAAAACTGCTGATGACTAAACGACCCAAACTGCTGTTCGCATATTATTATTGGGTAAGTTTGGGTTAAAACTAAACAGAAGAGATATTAATAAAGCACTTTTTGGTTTTGTAGCCACATTTATGTATGTATCTTATTTTGCACACCATCAAGAACCTATCATATTGAGAATAGATAGATAATAAGCAGTTCATACACTAGTTGTAAAAGTATTTCCTTCAAAATGCATATCAATTTTGCAAGAGTGGGCAGCTTACACCTTTTGGGATGTCAGCCAGCTCAGTTGATGATTCCAGAAAAGATTCGACATTAAATATTTGTACCTTCAAGAAATAATCTCAAATATTTATTTCTTATGCCCGTGATGGATAAAAGAGATCTTATACTACTATTGGTTCTCAACGTCGCATTTTCTTTTTCATCATAGCTTTCCGCCTTTTTTCTTCTTCTTCCTTCTTTATGTCTTCCAAATCTTCCATAATACCTGAAAAAAAGAGGTAAATTTTACATAATTATAAGCTAGTCTAGTCTGACACCATATCCTCTTGTACATTGGATTATTTGCGTTAATGATACAACGCTCCCAAACTTTAAGCTTTCAGCAGATTCAAGCAGAATGACATTCTTAATAACTAAGATAGCGTGGCTTCAGCCAAATTCAATTGTAGGTTATGAAAAGATTTAGGTCAGCGGCAACAGCGTACGTTGACTGTTTACGTTCGTGTGTGTATTTTTCATAATAATCCTGACATTGGCGAAACTTTAATGGTAAAATCAGTGATATTGGAATAATTAAACTCCCTTAACTATGCGTGATTGATGGCGTCATCAGTGGAAACCTGAAAAACTTAACATATACAGTAACAACACGTGCTTCCATCTCCCGATGAGGCCGGCTTGTTGATCGGTCTTGCCAGATTGTGTACGGTGATTTTCCTAGGAACATAATTAAGCTGAAAAACCTCTGGGGACAGGACCGGAATTTGTAATTTGCTCTACAGTTTATGTTTTGCGATATGGAATAAAATAAACGCCGATATGAATTGCAGAAACTGCAAAATAGATGAGAGTAAGGCATCTCTGTGGCCATGTGAGCTCTGCGGTGACAAATACTGTTCATTATGTGCTAAGCTTAGCGCGTCAGAAGTAAGATGCATGGAATTAAAGAAGTTGCGCACTTTGTGTTTTTATTGCGAAGGATGTCGAACGAAGAGTAAAAAAAGCCCAGAATCTGATGTTGAGGAGTTAATAAATAAGCTGAAAGACATTATAGAGGACATCAAGAGTACCATTTTTGCAGAAATACTAACAAAGCAAAGTTCTCATTTTAGTGCAGTTGTTAACGAAGTAGCACACTTAAGTGTCAAAATAGAGCAGCTGAGTAAGAAGCAAAGCGACACATCCAAAAATGTCCAGTGTAATTTAGACAAACTAACTGAAAAAATTCAAAATGAAAATTTAGAGAAGGATGAAGCTCAAACGTTTGCTAAAGCTGTTAAAAGCAAAAATACGATTGTTGTTAGGCCAATAAACACTACTCAAAGTGTAGCTGCTACAAAGTGTGATTTACTGCAAAACGTAAATACTTGTAGTGAAAATATTGCTGTTCAATGCACAAGGGACACCAGTAATGGGGGCATGGTACTTAATTGTCCCACAAGAGATGACGCACATAAACTCAAACAGTTAATATCTGCTGAAGCAACAAAACCAATCAATTTTTGACAAAGGTGGCGAACTAAAACTGTTGAGCATAATGCCGCTAAAGAACAAGCCTACACATTTTCAATGTTTGATACAAGTAAGTCCAATGACTTACAGAAATATTATGGATGAGGGTTTTGTGTTTCTTGGATATGACCACTGTAGGGTGTTTGATGGTGTAGAAATCAGAAGATGCTATAAATGCTACGGTTACCACCACTTGGCAACTAACTGTCAAAATAACATAGTGTGCCCGAGATGTGCAAAAAACCATGAGGTGAAGAGCTGCCATGAAACAACATTAAAGTGTATTAATTGTGATAAGTATAACCTAAAGACAAATAGTAAAGTAAATACCGACCATGCAGCTTGGCGTTATCAATGTACTACTTATAACCAAAAACTTGACGAATTTAAAAACCAGATGTTTAAATAGCAACCACAGAGTATAACCCCTGCAAAAAGTTTATATGTGGCTCATATCAATGTAAGATCCCTCATCCCCTCTCTTACCGATATAACTGACTTGTTACTTCAAGAACAATTTCACATTTTAGCCATCACAGAAACGTGGTTACACCCAGAGTATCCGGATAATTTGTTAAATATTCCGGGTTACAAATTTTATCGTGTCGATAGAGTGACCAGAGGTGGAGGTGTGGGTGTATATGTGTCAACAAACTTACGATGTAAGCTCGTGGACGTGTCAATGCTACTTGACGAGGGGAGTCGTGTAGAACAAATATGGATTGAAGTAATGTCTAAAAACAGCAAAATACTGGTTGGTATTTTATATAGGCCTCCCCTAGTTAATTATTGGCAAGTGCAGTGCATCGAGAATGTACTTTCAGTGCTGTCACCTTCGTATGACCATACCCTGCTTATGGGCGACTTGAACGTTAATTGCCTTCTCGAAAGTGTGGAGAGCAACCATTTAGAGTCGATTATGCATACTTTTAATCTTACGCAAGTTATTAATGAGCCCACTAGGTTAACTAGAAATTCATGTAGTTTAATTGATATTATTTGCATTGAAAACAACATAAACATTATAAATTCGGGTACTAAGGAGATGATCAATGTAACCGATCATAGACTAGTGTTCTCCACGCTTGAGATACAGGCACCAATAGCGGTCCCAAAAAGCATAACCTATAGAGACTTCAGCCACTTTAATAACATCGACTTCGATGTTGCGTTGCGGCAAGACACGGTTGTTGCGAAACTTGATACCTTCAACCCATGATACAATAAACGTAAGATATGATATCGCGCAGGCGACGATTCGCCTGTGACGTCATTGCGAGCGTTGTTTGGCGCCGCGCGCCGGCCGGCATTTACAACATGAACGAACGTGTGCTTTGCATTTGGGATTCGTATGTTTTATATTTAAATTTTGTTGGTGTTACTGTTCCTTAGACGGTGTTTGTTGGTATTTTTAATTAAAAAACGTAATGAGGTGTGCTGTGGACGGATGTAAGGTGGATAACCAAGGCAAAAACTTTGATAGGAATATAAGGTGTTTCACTTTTCCCAAAGACAAAATATGTGTAGTAAATGGGTTCACCTGTGTTTTCGTAAGGATAAATTTAATAAAACTTCTGCACGTATTTGCTCAAAACATTTTGAGGAAGATGACTATGTACAGGGTGGCCCGTTTAAGACGGGCCTATACCTTATCTCGAAGACTACGATGGTTGCAAAAAAAATTAAATACAAAAGTTGTTCCTAGTAAAACGATCTTATCTTTACTTTTTTGTATTTTTTTAATCGTTACTTTTTTATATACAGGGTGGTCAAAGAAAGTTACACTTATTTAAATGAAACACCCTATATTTTATTACATTTTTGGATTCTACTTAAAATTCTAAGCATATTAAATTTGATGTATGATGTTATACCTCTAGAGTTAGTAGTTTCACAGCTATAAACAGTTGAAAATCGGTACTTTGGCTTCTTTTCACATTGGTAGCAGGAAGACCATTAAAGATGGAGTAAAATTAATTCCGCATTCCTATCTTAACTTTCCAAGAGCTATCTGATGGTGCTAACTGATGGTACCTACGGAGGTACCACATTTGGTACCCATGGTACCACCTGCCAATGGTACCTACCGAGGTACCAGAGTTGGTACCCATGGTACCACCTGCCAGTGGTACCTACCGAGGTACCAGATTTGGTACCCATGGTACCACCTGCCAATTAGTACCGTCAGATAGCTCTTGAAAAGTTAAGATAGGAATGTGAAATTAATTTTACTCCATCTCTAATGGTCTTGCTACCATCAGGATTTGATAAATTTAACAATTTCTAAAAAAAGAAAGATGACTAAAATTATTATTTAAGAAAAAATATTATCATCGATTTCGTTTTTTTTTGCTCTCGATTGGCCAATACTCAATAAACGTTTTTTAGTTAAAAGTAAAAGTTTATTACGTTTTTCAAAAGATGCTGGTTTTAATACAACTATTTTGATCCATTCATCATAAAAGTTATGTTGAATATTAGTTTTTATTTATTAAATAAATAGTATTAATATGTAATAATTAGTTTTTAATTTCACCCAGGACACAAATTTTCTTGATAAATAGAGAAAATAGGTAAAACATAATGATTATGTGCCTATAAACGTATGCATTTCAATAGAAGCCAATCACGCAATGACGTCACTGCGCGGAGCGAACGAATTTGAGACGGCTAGGTATCATACCTTCCGTTTATTGTATCATGCCTTCAACCAACAGCTAACTGAAGTATTTGACAGACACGCACCACTTAAGAGTTCTTACATTAAACGTAAATATAAACCTTATATTACGGACACCATAAAGGAAATCATAAAACTAAAGAAAAAGGCTTTTAATAAATATAAACGAATACGGGACAGGGTTCACAAAGACTTTTATTTGAATGTCAAAAACTATTTATCATTTGCAATTCGCTCTGAAAAGAGAGCTTACATGACTTTTGAATTAAGCAAATCCAGAAAGGATTCTAAAAAACTTTGGTCTAAAATCAATAGCTGGAACATACATTCCAGAAGTAATATTGACATTCCTACCCATCTAAAGAACGTTACTCAGATACGTGATTATTTTGCTAGTGTTGATCAGTTGGCTGTTCCGGTTGATAATACAGTGTTGGAGTATTTTAGAAACAATATCCTGGATAGTCTGGATGATGTAAGATTTAACTTTAGAACTATTACTGAGCTTGATGTATACCAGGCCTTTGCTATAGATCAATTCATGCTCAAAAGTTAGCGTGGCGCTTATGGAGAACGGCGTTGCCAAGTTAATGTATAGTTTGTAAAGTGAGCGTTGATCGTTTCGTCTTACCTAGTCTTTCTCTCTCAAGCCACCGTCAACCGGGGGTGACAGAGAGTTGACGTCACGGACTTACGTGAAGCTACGCAAGATAGGATATCGATTGTTGAATTCCTCATCTGTCAAAGTGTCAAAAATATACATTTGTTTGAAGTTCGTTCAACGTATTTTTCTATTTTTATTTGTGAATTTGTGATTGTTATCGCCGTTGAAAATGCCTGGACAACGGTACGCTGAAATTGAGCAGGTTCTAATTTTAAAACTAATAGACTATTTTAATGCATCAAAGGTAGTCCAGAAAGATTCATTGACTTTACAACCAAGGCAAATGTTGCTATTATTTCCTCTCGTGGAGAGCCTCTTTACAAAGTTCATGGCCATACTATAAGGATACGCATATATGCTATATATGAGAAAGGTAATCTGCATTTAATTTTTCATTATTTGAAATAATTTATTCATTATTTCGGTTTTATTGTAGGCGAACTTATCACACTGCATTCATTGCAAACGAATCTGATAAATATTGACAGAGCGCAGATATCTACTACATCGTGTCCTAAGACTTCCTCCCTATCATTGCTAATATAATCCTATTAAGATGATATGGTCAGAATTAAGCATTACTCATAGTAATGCACTTGTATCAGTGTGAAACATTCTGTCACATGCGAAGCTGTTTTAAACTTGTGGAATGAAGCACTTCAAAAGGTAAAAATCTAGAACAACTTTTAAATATTGCTATTATATCAGAATCTGTTTTAGACTACACCAGAAAAATGGATAAATTATGTTCAGGGTGGCTCGAATTCGTGTCTATGTATGGGGAACTCGAAAACCGTAAGAGATACAGTGTCGGTCAAATTAAGGCAAAATTGCGCATTTAGATGCCTAACAATATATCATTTAGAAAGTTTTAAAATTCCGAGTATTTCCGGAGATATCCGGAAAAAACCGAAATTTTGAAAAATCGTTTTATTTTTTTCCTGGGCTTATTTAAAAACGGATTTCAAATTGAATTACACTTTTGCATTGCCACTTTTTCCAATGATGGTATCTAGTTTGAAATCCGACGTTTCGTCTTCAAGGGATCATCATCAACTTTCTTTTTTTAAATACGAACTTTAATTTTTTTTATCGTTTTTCAGATGGCATTGGCGTTATTAATATGATTATGTGTTTTTTTTTTAATTTTTTTTATTTTTATTATTATTTTTTAATTATATATTTTGCTTTGGCGTAATTTTAAATAATTTAAGGTAGGTACTTTTGAAATTTTTATATTCTATAAAAATATTTTATTTGGTTTTTTTGTATTAAGTGGAAAATTGGAGCGTATTAAAAATAAAAAATAGTAAAATTATTTCTTACGAGAATATGGCCATGAACTATTACTCAAACAAGTTGCTTACTGGAAAAATAAAATATTCTCAACTTTTAACCAATTAAAAAATTTATTT
>MU182816.1:0-13989 GCA_016904865.1 Pissodes strobi | reverse complement strand
GCAAATACAATAAAACAGTAAAAAGCTCTTGCAGATTGTCAGGCTGACAATCTGCAAGAGCTTTTTACTGTTTTATTGTATTTGCTAACCATTTTCATTTTTAGTTTTTTGCTTTTCTTGAAAACGGTGTCCGAATAGACACCGAATCGAAGAAACTAGGTACAAATTTCATAAGGGTCACTAAACTTGCACTTGTGCAGTTTACATCCTTGAGCCGGGCCCGAAGTGGCTCTATAACAATCCAAACAAAATTTCAATCATTTGTGGAGCAAAAGGCAATCAATTCCAGGGTAAAAACAGGGTATGTGCTTCAGATTGGTCTTAACTTCGTTCAGGTTTAAAGGCTCGGGTTTAGGGTTTAGATTCATAAAAATAAAAAGTTACGGGGCGTTCTCAAAAAGATGGGGCTCGTGCATGGGAAGTCATGGGTAAATGTCCTTACCAATTTTTGATCTAGTGTTTCTTAAATTCTAGGAGCCACAGAAGAAAAAACGACCTTCTGGTGCAAAATTTCGAGAGTTAGAGTGCAACAAAGGGAGAAGATGGCTGGGAGTATGAAACATTTCTTGCAAAAAAGTCAAGTTTCCAACACTGAAACGGTAGAGGTAGAAGAAATTACAGTTTCTAAAGCATCACCATCTTCTGCAACATGCGAACAATCGACATCAACACGTATTGAAAATCTAGCCTCTGTAGAGTCGGCCGGCCATCCTAACAACTACGACTACACAGTGACACTTCTGACGATGAGCTTCTACTGAAGTGGAGAGTGAGATTACTAGTATTCTTCCTTCAGAAGATCCCGGTTTATGGCCCAGAAGCATTACCAACGATGAATATTGGTTGATCGTGGCCCTCCCTTGATAGGACGTAATTATCAATTTCCTGCTAATAAAGACAAAACAAAATTTGTAAGTAAATACTTTGTTGTAAAACTAGGAAATGGAGAAGAAGCAGAAAGAATTTGGCTCATTTACTCAGTTTCGAAAAATTCGATATTTTGTTTTTGTTGTAAACTTTTCAGTAAGACCTACTAGTTTTTTTGATACTTATGGTTTTTCTGATTGGCAACATTTATCCTTAGCCATTATAAGACATGAAACATCAATTGCACATAACGTTGGATGAATTAAAACAAAAGTTAAAATTATCCACAACTGTAAACGATCATCACTTACGGGTTTTAGAAACTAAAAAAAAATATTGGCATGACGTTCTAGAAAGAATTGTTGCAGTTGTTAAATTTTTATCCAGACAGTGTCTAGCTTTCCAAGGTTCTTCTAAAATACTTTTTGAATATGATAATGGGAACTTCCTCAAAACTGTCGAGAGGATTTCATCTTTTGATCCTGTGATGAGAGAGCACATTAGTCGAGTGCAAAACACACAAACAAATTCTTTAAGAATGACCCATTATTTAGGCTACAAGATACAAAATGAAATTATTGAATTAATGGCTTCTAAAGTAAAAAATAATATTTCGGATACGATTGAAGTTCCAAATATTATTCAATAATTTTAGATTGTACACCGGGTGCAAGTCATACAAAGCAAATAAGCCTCGTTTTGCGCTATGCCGTTCTAAATGACAGTTCTAAAAAGGTCCAAATACAAGAGAGTTTCATAGCGTTTAACCCAATATTCAACTCTACAGGGCAAGGGCTATTTAATCTTGTAATAGGACTTTTGAAAAATTTAAATTTAGATATTAAAAGACATGAGAGGTCAAGGGTATGATAATGGAGCGAATATGCGCGGAAAACATATTGGTTTACAAAAACGCATACTCGATGCTAATCCTAGGGCATTTTTTGTGCCATGTGCTGCACACAGCTTAAATTTAACAGTAAATGATGCTGCTAACGTTTCAAATGAAACAGTGAACATTTTTAATATTGTACAACAACTTTTCTGTATTTTTCTCTTCATCCACAAAAAGATGGAATGTTATAAAAATGCATGTCCCTTAGTTACATCTAAAATCCCTAAGTGATACTAGGGTCAAGTAGGATTGATGCTATAAAACCGCTAAAGTTTCATTTTATTCAAATATGTGATAGCCTTTTAGAAATAGCAGAAAATGATGCTTTTAACATAGAAACTAGACATAAAGCAAGTTCTATTTTATTAAATATTCAATCTTTTAAATTTATTTGTAGTATAATAATTTGGTATGATGTTTTATTCCAGATTAATATTGTAAGCATAATGATGCAAAGTGTAGCGATTGACATTAAAGTGTGCCAAAACTATTTAAAGAATTTAGTTGATCATTTTAAAAATTATACTTAGAGATGATAATGTTTTCGAGGAAAAACTTGCTGAAGCTGGAAAACTAGCGGCTGCTCTTGAGATAGAGCAAGGTTTTCCTCCATTAAATACTGTTAGACGAAAGTATAAACCAAAATTGTTCGATTATGAACACATGGATGAGACACCTCAAGATCCAAAAACCGCTTTTAAAATAAATTTATTTTTGAAAATAATTGATCAAACACCAAGTTCTTTAAATAGTAGGTTCGATATGATATCTGATTACGATAACGTTTTTGGTTTTATTTGTAATATTTTTAAATTAAATGACGAAGATCTTTTAAAATGCTGTCGTGCTCTACACCAAAAGCTAACTGATCAGGAGAAGAAGGAGGCTGACGTGGAAGAAAATTATTTATTTAACGAGATAAAAGCTTTAAGATTGTTTTCATTACCCGAAGCGTCAAATCCCCTTGAAATTCGACAATATATATTTGAAAACAATCTAACTTCCTCTCTACCAAATATTAGTATTGCCTTAAGAATCCTCATCACTTTACCTGTGTCTGTTGCTTCTAGTGAGAGATCATTCTCTAAATTAAAAATTATTTGAGGTCTAACATGTCACAAGAAAGATTATCTGGTTCGACAATCTTAGCTATAGAGCAAGAGATACTCGATAAAATTGATTTTGATAATATTATAAAAAAAATTGCAGCAGCCAAATCTAGAAAAGCACCCATTTAATTTCTAGATTGATCCTAATTAAATGTTTTATAGTTTTATAGTAGTTATTGTTTGGTTTATGCCTTTATAAATAATTTAAAGAGGAATAAAGCTTTAGATTTGAAACCTCTGTCGTTTCATTACAAAATTAAAATAAAATGCGGTTTTAGTCGAATGCTTAAATAAACAAATTAAAAAAAAAATGTATTATGTAACAACTAACAGCATAAAGGCATTTAATAAAGATTGCTGATAGTTTTTTAACCGTTCTACACTAAATTCTTAACAAAAACTGGACACATTTGGGCGTGACACCCAATTTTTTTTGCCTATTATCCAGCGGCGCTTTTTTCCACCTCCCCCCTTTAAGGGGCGCCAAAATATTTTCGGCGCGCGGGCGTTGATAACCCTTGCGGGGGCCCTGATAGGTATGTAACATACCTTGATGTTATGAACTGTTTATTTATATGTTTTTATTAATATTAGACCTTATATTCTTATTATACATATATTTTTCCTTTTTACCAGCTTTGTCAATGAGTAACTCAACACGCTTCTGCCTGCTATTTATATATAATCTAAAATCTATCACGAATACTCCAGAAGAAGCGAGGCCACTCTATATTATTCTTGACCAGGACATCAAGAGAATTCCACAGTTCCTGAATCTTCGCGGCCGGCAATGACTTATGCGTAGACACGACAATTGCCTCCCTCTTAAACCTGATCGTCCCGATCAGCTACTTCATGTCCGTGATATGCTTTGAGCCTGTCAAGGTAGACAACTTTCAGTTTGCTTCTGGGGCTACGTTGAATTCTATGCACTACGTCATTAATTCTTTTGATGACTGTATAGGGCCCTTCCCATACTGGCGTTAGCTTGGGAGATCTTCATTCTTTCCTTTGTGGATTATATAACCAGACTTTGTCATTCATCTGAAATCCCAGAGTTCGCTTGGAGATAATATCGAGCCTTCATTCGATCACTGGTGAGACGTTCAAACGGTAGTCCTACATCATTCTGTTTCATCTTCCCACTAGATCGTGTCTGGGGTCCTTTGACTTGAGGCACAGGTTGAACACTGCCGGCACCATGATTTCAATCCTGGCAGTACTTGACCCAGTAAAATCTGTCGCAGATCTTGTCAATTGTTCTGTTAACTCCGAGAATAGCACCAAACTTTCCATTATGTCTTATTCCACGACTTCCGATAGCCTCTTCTTTGGTAACACTAACTGCGTCTTCACTACTTTTCCATCAGCCCTTTCCCAGGCTCGCTTAAGAAGTCCATTTTCAATTACCAGGGAATCCCACTGAGCCCACAGAGATTTAAAAATAAATCCCTTTGTTGAAATTTATCTTCAGCTTGGTTGACGTTCTTCTTTAGCTTTTAGCAGTAGTGCTATTTCACTATCCTCAAGCTGATCTTTCTTTAGTTGCTCTGTGGTCCACTGCTGATCAACTTTGAACTTGATTTGCCTAATGGGAGTGATTCCTTCTCGTTGGTCTATTCTTTGGCAATGGTATTATTATGCTAGCTTCCTTCCCTGTGCTTAGCCTTATAGTTATATTGCTTTAGCTCTTCCTGACTTGACTTTGAACTGCTAGCGTTTCTGGATGGAGATGTAGATCGTAGTTGTACTCGGCAGTCTCTTTTGAAATGCCCAGTCCTGCACATCTATAGCACTGATTTGAAATATTTCGGTTACGTGGCCTATCTTCTAGTGGCTCCCGGAATCTTTGTACTAGACAGTCTCTTTTGAAATGTCCAGTCCTGTCACATATGTAGCACTGATTTATAGCTATTCAGTTACATGGTCTAACTTCTATTGGCTCCCGGAATCTCTGTACTCGACAGTCCCTTTTCAAATGTCCAGTCTTGCCACATCTATAGCACTGATTTATAGCATTTCGGTTACACGGCCTAACTTCTAGTGGCTCCCGGAATCTCCCCGTGGCCTGAAGAAGTTGATTAATTTCTTCAAAATTTCACCCATCTCAGTTAATTTAGAGCTGTTTGTCGGCTTTTCTTCCTGGGTGGATACGGCCCTGATTTTTGGCTTGGAGATGTTACAAGCTACCTCGATTTCTAGGGCTCTACCCAAAGCTTCGCTGCTGTTGTTAAATTTGACTAGACGTAGCATTTTCTGAGTTTCTGGATCTCTGATACCATCCACTACATATTGGGCAGCAAGTTCCTCTTGAAATTCTTCCGTTGCGCCCGGGTAGGCCAATTGAATGAGACTTCTAACGTCTGCCTCACACTCTTGCAGGTTTTCACCAGGCTTTTGATGTCGGGACTTTACTTGTGCCTGATACAGTTGTCTTCTGTGTTGGTCTCCAAAACGTCTCTCCAGGACAGCTACAAGTATGTCATATTTCCCTTGTTGGCTGATGGGAATGGTCTATAGTAGTTTCAAGGCAGATCCACGAAGCGCTACCACTAGTGATGTAGCCATTTCATCGTTATTCCAACCGTTGGCAACAGCAGCGGCTTCAAATTGTCTTTTGTACATTGTCCAAGATGTTTGACCGTCATAGCTGGAGGTTTGATATGTTGTCCTGTGACCAATACCCTCTCGGTGGGTCCTTGATTTTTAGTCTGGTAACTTCTGCTTGAAGATTCTTCATTTATTTCTGTACGTTTCCTACTTATTTTTGTATGTTTCCTACTTCTGTTTGTACATGTCCAACTTCTTTTTGCATATTGTCTACTTCTTTTTCAAACTTCTCATTTTGACCGTCGAATATTTTCAGTAATTTTCCTTGATAGCCTACAATTAGATCCAGCATCCATTTCTGAAGTTGATCCTGCTCTATTTGCCTTTTATCGTCTTGATCTTGTAAAATTTACTGAAGCCGGTCCTGTTCTATTTGCCTTTTATCTTCTTGGTCTTGTAAAATTTTCTGGAGCCGGTCCTGTTCTGCTTGCCTTTTACCTTCTTGATCTTGAAACATTTTCTGAAACCGGTCCTGGTCTATTTGACTTTTATCTTCTTGATCTTGTAAAATTTTCTGCTTCTTGGTCTTGCAAAATTTTCTGAAGCCGGTCGTCCTGTTCTGTTTGCCTTTTATCTTCTTGGTCTTGTAAAATTTTCTGAAGAAGTTGGTCCTGTTCTGCTTGCCTTCTACTTTCATCCTCTTCCCGATCCGCTTGCTTTTTATCTTCTTGATCTTGAAAAAATTTCTGAAGCCGGGCCTGTTATGTTTGTCTCAGCATTTAGATTTTCCATGAAATCGGCCAACATTTTATTTATTTGGTCCATTTCCGCCGTTTGTTGCCTTATATTTACCATAGATAATTCTCAGAATCCACCTGTCCAAACGGCCTCGTTGATGTACTTGTACCCTCTTCTCGAACAACACTTCACAAGTCCCGTTTCTTCACAATCCGACTTCTGACATCAAATGTTACGTTTTTCCGTGGACTCTGACAAAATCAAATGTTCAAAAGGTGCTAATAACCAAGATACAGGATGCCACAGTTACAATTTTATTTTTGTTCATTATTTTTTTTTAAAATGCAATGAATTAAATTCTTCGCAGGTTTGCTGTTATATGCAGAGGGCACCACCTCGGACACCTGGGGTTCTTTAGAACCTGGTAACTTTTTTGCGCTTCAGTGTACTACATTTTTTTTTATCTAAGTTGGGGTTTAGAACCTTCGGCAAAAAGCACTACAACAGTTTTATCCGAATACCGCAACAGAATGTTTGCACTCAGTGCAAGACAAGTGCCGGAATCTGTGGTAAAATGTTCAGCAACAAAATTAAACATCTTTAGAAGTAAGTTTATTTGAATTAATAGGTTTAAAGCTTACTGGACAAGGATCCAAACTGAGTATAATATATCATTAATAATAAAAATGAGATTTTCTTTAATAACAAATATATAAAATAAATATATAACGATGATAAATACCAGTACAACCTCAATAATATAATCCAACAGCTGAAATCCATCATTTAAACAGTTAAATCACTATAGTGTTGCTTAGTATATCAAAAAATAAATACTTTCCATGCCAACATTTTAAGATTTCAAAAATCATATAAATGAGGAAAGGACATACATTCGCTAATATACAAAGCCAATTCGTCAATTAACTTGTATTATTGAGGCTATATTGGTATACTGTAACGTGTATTATATACTATGAATATCACTTACAAATATGTCATAAGTTTACATAAAAGAATCTAATATGTATAGATCTAGAAAATAAATTACACGATTTTCTCTAAAAAAAAAAACATAATTTAGAAAAATATTTGATCATCTTTACAAACACATCTAAATCAGACTAAATTACCTTGTAAGAAATAATTAATAACATGGTGCCTCTGCTCTCAATATTTTCCATTGATCTTTAAGATAAAAGCTAATAGAAAACGACTTGCGAAATAAATATTGAAAATAAAAAACAAATTAGTTTATCACATCTGGGACTTAACAGCTAACTAATTAATTAATTAAGTTAGTTTAGCATATTTTATGTTTTTTACCAGTTAACCTATGTCAAATATAAGCAAAAATAAGGAACAATCCTATATAAAAATGTATCAAATATTTATGTAAAACTCAAAACATTTTCTTAAAGAAAAAATGCAACAAGTTTAAGAGGGAATACACATCGAAGACTTATCTTCAGTGAGCTCTAGAAGATTTTCCCTAATTTCATTACTTATTTCTTCAGCTTTGGGGACCTCAGAAATTACCCATGTGTCATTTGGACTTTCCAGTTTATCTCTACAGATGGGACATGTGTCATGTGCCTCATTCCTGTGAAAAAAGGCACAATTTAATTGACATCTTTGACAACATTAGGATAGGAAATTTAGCTTTTACATTACAAAATATTGATTTCACACTATTTTAAATAGAAAACATTACTATATAAACTAGCCTCTAAACTAACTTTCCTATTTTAAATGTAAATGTACAATTAACTGTCTACGAAAAACCTACCATTCTTCTATACATTGAGTGCAATAACTATGTGCACAAGGCAATGTAACTTCTTGTTTTCTTTCAAAGCATATTATACATTCATTGGGAGTTTCAGGACTGACTGATGAGTCGACACTATCATCCAAGAAAGTTGAAAATGTCATATTACTCAAACTGTCAGTAGTTTTGCTGAAAAATAAGTACTTTCAGCTCAAATAAATATATAGAACATGATCCTAGAATTCAATTAAATACTGCTTTAACACATTTTTACCTGCTACTTTGTTCTGCAGCCATTGCTTGGCATTTAAATGTTTTAAAAACTTTAAGAAACTGACTCAACGTGAATAACCTGTATGTTAATATATTTTGAGTTTGTGTCTCTATCTTAACACAAGCTATCTGCACTGTTGCTTTCCAGAACACTGTAGAATCTGTGTCTTTTTTCACGGCAAATACTAGCTGGTACCCTCTGGAGTCCAAACATTTTTTTGCACTAAAAATCAAAGCTGTTTACATGATAAGAAAAATATATTATATATAAGCCCTATATGCTGAACAATAGCTGTGTCACCTCTCTACTTTTCTATTGCAATATTCAAATATGTCTTTAACAAAAATAGCCAAGATCAATGGGTGATCATTGATTGATCAAACTCTTGTCAAGTTCGTACACACAAAAAAGCCTATTTAACAGAAAATTGCATGATTGCTTTATTGCTAGAGCTAGAGCAACAAAAATATTTGTTAGACAAAATGTTGCCTTTTTCTCCACTAAAGTAGTAGACTTGTTGAATAGGGCTGCTTTGGCCCCAAGGTGTAAACTGCACAAGCGCTAATTTAGTGGCCCTAACAAAACTGGAAAATGCATGACCTTTCTAGTGTTTTAATTGCATTTACTGATCATTTTCGTTTCTAGATTTCTCATTGCTGACAATGAGGGCAGATGTTTCTCGAAACGTCGAACAATTTCCAGTTCTTTTAGCTTTTTCAGCTTTGTTAGGGTCACTAAATTAACACTCATATAATTTAGACCTTGGGGCCAGAGCCGAAGCGGCCTTATTCAAAAAGTCTACAACTTACGTCAAGAAAAAGGTAACAATTTGTCTGACAAACATGACTCCTCCACAACATTATACACCTGATTATTACAACTCGAAACACGACCAACAAAAATATATCAAATAGCTGTTAAGATATTACATTAATATATACCTAATACTTATAAACAGAAAAATAATTCAAAATATAATTGTGAACATAACAATATTACAGGAATTATCATGAAATTTGACTTACAGGATGTTGAGTTCGCCCAGCAAAGTTAAAAATTCTTCATACTTTAAGTTGCAAATTTCTTCGGTCAATAAAGTGCCAATAGGATCTTCACCCACGACTTGCGAAAATACGTCTCCCATTTTACAACGCACACTTATTATGGCACATCGTTTATTTAGTATTTTAAATAATCAATAAATTAAAATACATTGGTTTAGTAGAAATCAATGATATTTAGGATAAGAAACCTTAATAACAAATTTAAAAGTACCTCCCAATGAATTATTCAATTGGGAATTCGACGTTCTAACCTAACTTTTGCTATGACAACAGACAATCTTTGGCAGATATCAGCTGTTCTATCTTCTTTTATTTCCTAGTGGGGTTTTTCTACAAAACAACAGATTTGCACTAAAGCTAGGCTTCTCATTATGCCGCCTCCACACTAGCTGAGATTTCTCGGCGAGAAGTCTCGCCGCGATATCTGGGCTAGAAACGAAAGCGATATACGACGGGTGCTGCATTCACACTCTCATGTTGCCGCGTTTATTTCGTAAATCCGTTAAGATGAATGCCATTGGAATTGCAGCCACTAGTGCTCTTTGCGCTATAAGTTCCTATAATTACTGCTATGTTTACAATTTTCACGTAAAAAAGAATCAAAAACTTTATTAAAGAAGCAGATGGAGGCAGGGCCGGATTAAGGGTCCAAGGCGCCCTAGGCTAGTCGGGCCTCGGCGGACCAATCCCCCCCCCCCCCCCTTAAGTTTACGTTTTTAATACTTTTCTTTTACTGCACTAATAAAAATTGTCTCTTAATAAAAATTAAAACCAATTTATTGGATAAAAAATACTACTTTATTTTTATACATTTCATTGGAGCAAATTCATTAATTCGTGACAAAAGTCTAATGTTTGGACCAGTTCCGATTCAATGGCTAAAATAGATAGGTCTGTCACCTTTTGTTGACTTAAAGTGCTTCTCATGTGGTGGTTTTTCACTCTGTTTAGTGTTTTTACGCTGTTGTCGCTATTGCTTCCTTGGAGTTTTTTTCGAAGATTTATGAAAACATCTGCATAAATTTGACAACAGCGTAAAGTTATTCCTAAAGCACCGAACATTAACAAGAGACTAGAAGGTCCACTCCCAGTCGGCACTTTTGATGTAGCGCTTACAAAGGCGAGATGCCAGACTTTAGACCAGACGGGGAGGCACGAGGCCTGAGCCGTTTACCAGCGTTCCATCAGGTTCCGTAACGGGGCAAGGAGGGAAATACTGGGGGCGAGGCATAGAGTGAACCTTCTAGCACCGAACATTAACAATAGACTAGAAGGTTCACTCTAAGTCCCGCCCCAGCATTTCCCTTCTTTCCGCTCAGGCCTCGTCCCACGTTTCACCTCGTCTGCGACATTTCAGTTAATAGTGCACTTGTAAATGAGAGAGGCGCGTGATTGGCTAGCAAACTAACCCAAACTAACCTAACACACATTTAAAATTTTCTTTTCGACCTTGGTTTAGTCAAAATGTCGGATTGCCTTTCCCCCTAGTTTACAGGCTGGCGACGCCCTTGCAAGGATATACCGATTTTTGTTTTTAAACTAGAAGCACTAAAGTTTTCTTGGTGTTCGAAACTCAGAGCGTCACGCCGACAAAGATTTCTACAGTATTTATTGCATCAGTTGCCTACTACATCGATATAACAAAAGTTTTATAGTAAAATCAGAATATTATCACCTTAACAAGGCCAGAAATTTGGACATTGAAATATTTTAGGGTAACGGGCGCGCCGCGCAGGAACGCCGCCGCCTCCGCGGCCTGGGCGCCCCTAGTCTATAGCCTAGTTAGCCTAGTGGGTAATCCGGCCCTGGATAGAGGTTGACAGCTATACATCGCAATAGGTCCCAGCGCCAGACTGTACTGACTTTTTTTATGTTCTTAATCCTTTCTTTCCTCGGAACTTTGCAATTAGTGAGTCTTTCTTTTTCTTTAATTCTTCCACAGAAACATTCATTTCGCATCGTTAAATTTTTTTATCTCCATGAAACTTATCATGTGGATTCCACAATACAGATTGCATTTGATGATGCTCCAAAAAAGAGGGTTGTAAATCATTAGTCCACTCCATTTTTAAGGTCAAAAATTACTAGAAACAATCACGTCTACGAGCTCCGAGAGCATGCAAGGGTGTAGGCATGTTTCCCTGTCACGCTGAAAAAAATCTTTTAATTTGTGTCCTAAATATTGACACCGAAGCGAGCGCTGGCGAGAGGGAGCGAGACATTTCGAGGCGAGGCGAGTTCTTCCTCTACACTATCGTGTTAGCCTTGTCTCGGCGAGGGTGTGTAAATTTCGGCTAGTAGCGTAATCATTTAGAGCTAGATCTAGCAGGGTAACTAATCAGCCTTCAGTTTACCGATGTCTTTGCGGTGCAATGAATTGTCTGGATGTGCTCTGGTGGTTCAGTAGTTAGATGCTGGACCTCTGATATGGAGGCCCGGGGTTCAATTCCTGTCGGTTTTAAAAAAAATTGAGCGAGTCTGCTAATACTCGAGACACTGATGTGTAAGCATATCCTATAACAACATCGGTTGTAAAAAAATTACAACAGCATGTTGTGTTCCCAAGCGGTCACTCATCCAAGTACTAACCACGCCCGACGTTGCCTAATTTCAATGTTCGAACAAGAACTGGTATTTTAAACGTGCTATGACCGTTGCCTATCCATTTTAGCTTGTTCGTAGAATAAAAATTAGGTTTAATAACAAAGTTTAAAATAACTAATAAAATAATTCTTTTGATGGTTCGTTTAATTTAAAATGTGCTTTTTTATCGTCTAAAATCCGTTTAAAACCATTTTAAATTGCAAAATTGTATAATAATACTGCACTAGCGGCTAGAATCGGTTTACACATTTCCGTCCCATTTGCCGAGATTCACCCTCATACCGCCGCGTAAGATGATTACACATAAAAAAAAATCTTAAGATTATGTTTGTAAAAAGTAATTTTTCTTCATTTTGGGCATTGGGTTAGTTTTGGTTAGTCCCTGTTCTTTGAGCCCCCGTAGCGAGCGAAGCGAGCGGAGGGTCATGCGTGGAGTGAAATAATACATTTGGCTGATTAGGTGCCGTGCTAGGTCTAGCCCCAAGTTAGCGTAGTCGTACACGCCAAGCTCTCGTCTCAAAGAAGAAAAGAGTCAAAACAAAAATTTGAAAATTTCAATATGGAGTTCTTTTCAGTTTTGACAGTCGTGTAAATAGGTGGTCCAAGTATGTCCTTTGATTTTATTTTAATATTATATCAGGCATCCTTTGGTTATATAACTTATTTTTGTAACAGAATTAATCAGTGATATTTCTAAATTTCGGTTGTGTAATTATTTCAGTGAAGTTTTTGTGACAATACCTTGAAATAGCTTCGATGTTTTTCTAAGTTCCATTACTCGAACTTTATAAATCTTGTGTTTTTCTTTCAGGATGTTGATGCCGAAAAACCACAGACTTGCCATCTATGAATGGCTCTTCAAAGAGGGTGTTATGGTAGCTAAAAAAGACTACCATGCATCATCCCATCCAGAATTAGGATATATCCCCAATCTACAAGTTATCAAAGCTTTACAATCTTTGAAATCTAAAGGATATGTAAAAGAACAATTTGCCTGGAGGCATTATTACTGGTAAGTACTTGTAACAGCAACATTTTACACATGTAAATATCTACCTATTTACCTAAAAATTTCCCTAAGTAATAATCTATTTTTGAAGGTATTTGACCAACCCTGGCATTGAATACCTCCGAACATTCTTACATCTTCCCCCTGAAATTGTTCCATCCACATTAAAGAGGCAAGCAAGGACTGAAGCTATTCGGCCAAGACCTGCTGGTGCTTTGAGAACTGAAGGTGGACCAAAGGGTACCGAAGACAGAACTGGATACAGGTATGTGAATTGAATTACTAAAGAAAATCAATGTAGTTCTAGTTAGTGAATCATATATTTTATGTTCATCACATGGGAATGTTTTTTTCAAAGGTTCTAATAAGTTACCTCTTATTTTTGTGAAGTCTAAAAGTGATGCTTGGATGGATACCTTAAAGGCCCTTTACAAACTCTTAAGGGTTGCAGTGTTGAGGTTGGAAAGGTTGTAGTTAGTGAGGTTTAGAGTGGGGGTTTGGCATTTATATACAACAACAAAAAGTTGGGAAAGTTCATATTTGACTGGTTAAAAAATGCCAATGTGCGATGTCTAATATCAAATCAGCCATGGTATTCAATATTGACAGTGATCATGTGCTTATACAGTGATTTCTCATTGGTTGAAATGAACGTTCTGAATTATAGACACTTTGGTTATCAACTTGTGAATTAGTTCTTCGTAAACTAAAATTTCAACTGCCAACTGAGCCTTAACAGTGGGAACTTTTTGAGTTTATAAGTTAAGAAATGTAACAGATTGGGTCATTTACTAAGTGGAAAAGAACTTCCAAAGTTTGAGTTTTGAGGTTAAATTGGACTAGAACGACTAACACTACTAAATGCCCCGGTGAATGTGAAAATAATAACATTTTAGCAGTGGACTGGAAGGTTTCATTTGGCTAATAAAATGATTCACTCAATTTTCATTAAGTACTTGATGTTGGTTTTGCTGCTTCCATAGCAAGCGGAAGGTGAGGCATTAAGTCTAATATTTGATGAATGTGTGCATAGAATCTCAAACTTTGGAGGCTTTTGTTAAGTATTAATCATTTTCATCATTGTTCAATGGTTTTCTTAAAATGATTC
>MU182815.1:258981-270578 GCA_016904865.1 Pissodes strobi | reverse complement strand
ACGTCTGCCGTTTACCAAGCGGTTTTGCCTAACTCGTCTGCTATATACTACTCTACTTCGGCTCGCGTCTTATGTCGAACGCGTCTCCTGTTTACAAATATGCATCCTGGAATCCCACTAGTCACGCTTGATCAACCAATACGGAATATGCCTTCTATCTCTATTTAAACTATTCTTACATTTAATAATGTCCATACTTTCATATGCGTCTAATAATCTCCTATCAGTTATATTATGAATTAATTTTAAATTTTTAATTGTTATTCTATGATTATTATCAAAAGCATGCTCGGCAACACTTGATTTTTCTCTTCTACCATATTTTAAATGAGCTATATGTTCTTTGAATCTCGTTTGTATAGATCTTCTAGTTTGCCTAACATATTTTTGGATTGTAACATGGTCGCTTTTCCTGTTGAAATTAATTTTAATTTTTCATCCCTTTTACCGTTTAATCGCCGACTTTTGTTTAGAATTTAATATAGTCAAAGATATCCTGTCAACTAGCGACCCACATTGCATTTTAGGCATAATAATTAAAGTCACTTGGTATGCAATTAACCCGGTTTCCCTAAGTGTCCATTATGCGTCTGTGTTGTCTAATAGACATTGCTACGTGTAGTTGTGCGCTAATTTTCCAATATATAGAACAGCGTAATAGCATGGCGATTGATGCTGCTAATACATTCTAGGCAAGACTCGTTAAAACATACTTAAATTTTAATTAAACTGTGCGATAAAGCGGGTTATCGCAAACAAGGCAGTACTCATACATAACAATGGTTTCTTCCGACGATATTTTTTTATCTCGAGTAAAATGCATATTTGCAAAGACAATACTAAGTATTGTCTTTGATATTTGCAGAAGACATCGCCCGCAAGCCGAATTACAGGCTTTAGCAGCAGCAAAATGCCACTAATGCCAATCGAAATTCTTGATTGAAACTAAGGTCATGCTTTTTTTCTACATGAAATGCTGTCAAAGGTAGTTGAAGTTACCAATAAATGGCGGTGGTGCCTGAGGTCGAGTTTGCTATAAATAATTCTTATTGCCGTTTTATTGAAACCACTCCGTCTATGTTATTATTTAGCGTTAACCAAAGAGACAAAGACGAGTTAAACATCATTTTAGATTCCAAAAACCCCTATACAGGAGACATAGGGCAACTTGGGCAAGATGCACAACAGAAAAATGCTAACCAAGAATACAACAAACAATATCTACATTGGCAAGAAACATAAAGTCCCTTATGAATACAAAATTGGTGACTCTGTTATGATTTAAATTATAGATGCAACCCCCGATATTAATTATAAGTTAATTTCCATGTATCGCGGACCGCGAAATAAAAAAAAACTTAGGAAATGATCGACATTTAATTACAGATGTTAAAGGAGTCTCTTGCCTTACTGATGTTTATATGTATACCTAATTGTGTCCATTCTAACCAAGATTTATTGCTTTTATTATAATTACGACCTTACGTTATGTATTTATCATAGACATATGTCTTATGTTACGTTATGTAAACCCTTTACGTATGTAGGTATGTACTTAGGTTAATGTAATGATTATGCTTATGATCCAGTATGTTTTATGTTCATTTATGAATTGTTTGTAAGATTTATCTATTTATGATAAATGTACAACGTATTATGCACTCTTTTGTGATC
The DNA here is from genome assembly GCA_016904865.1 of Pissodes strobi. Lineage (NCBI taxonomy): Eukaryota > Metazoa > Arthropoda > Insecta > Coleoptera > Curculionidae > Pissodes > Pissodes strobi. The sequence goes on along the minus strand of MU182815.1, from coordinate 268,904 downwards.
ATTATCTTCAGATCGGGACGATCTAGTGTCTATAATCTAGGTTGGATGAGTCTGTATTAGATTTAACAATTGAAATTTATGCAAGTTTGCTAAATTAGAGTTTCCTTTTTTTATAACCTTTCTCTACTTATATAGTTGGCAACATCGGAGAATGAGGCAACAGGTGGCATCTTGGATTTCCGAGAAAAATATTTTTTTCTCCCTAAGTTTATTTTATCATGTAATAACCGGAGAAATCAATAGTAAAATACAGGTGATATGTGATTTAATTTTAACAAAACAGCTCGTCTGTTTATAAAGAAAGCAATATTAAATACCATTTCTACATTATATATAGATCATAATACATGGCCCCACCATGTACAAGAAAGATTTATATTATTTAAAGCAGAAAAAAAACGTTTTTACGTTGATAACGACCAAAAGGAGTGAGACAAGGATAGATCAATAAAACTGTGTTTGTGATTACACCATTGATTTGTATAGGAGTGGATAAGCAATAAATAGACCAAACATGGCAAATTTACGGCCGCGAAATGTAAACAAAGAGATTTCAATTTGGACTTGCGCATTAGAAAATTAGTAGGCGCCAGCTGTTGCACCGTGAAGGTCATTAGGCAGGCCCGGACTCCGAAAGTTATTATTTCACCAAATATTCGATAGAGTAGTCTTGCCGATTGTGAAATGGGCCCCAGTTAGCATAGTGAAACAAACAATAAGGTATAAATAAGTAAAACTAAAATAAGTAAAACTTTTAATAATTAGGTATACTTACTTGAACTCATTGTTTATGTGAGTATTGTTCAATCTAAATGAAAATCAAAATAGGGTACGCACAAAGCACAAACGTGAACCACTAAACTAAAACTAATTAAGCAACTACAGACACTAGGTCCAAAGAAAGTTAATAAAAAGTAAAAAACTCGAATTATCAACTCAGAATACTGCGCGCCGTGCCGTCAATCAAATCGAAAACACGTCAAAGACAAAAGCCAAGTTCGGTCCTGACCGAGGCCTGCTGAGACGGCAAGTGTTTTAGTGCGCATGACGAAACGGTATCTTCTTTGTTTACGTTTTTGGATTTTGCGTCGATTTTGTCATGCGCAGAAACCTGTTTTTTCGCCCATGGGTTGCCACTTTTGAATAGTGCCACAGGCGGCTATTGCTTATCCACTCCTATATACAAATCAATGGATTACACCCATTTCAGAACCTGACAGACAACAGCTAACTTTTCGATAATATCCAACCACACAAACACTCTTCGCTTTATACAAATGCTGCAATCGACTAGAACATATTAATAATTTGACATTTATTTTTTAGGGGATTATAAAGAAATAAAATATTTTGCTCTTTTAGAGGATATTTTCGGATTACTATCTGACTATTCAATGTACAAATAAAAAATTTTAATATAACCAGGACAACCAGCACACATACAGAGTCATCTTTTGTCGAGAAACTATACTTAGATTTCTTGTTTTTTAATGATTAGGACATAATTTTCACTGCCATTCCAATTATACTTACGACAAACTGTAGCTGATACTCGGACTTTGTCTCGTAATCCAAGCAAGGGGCCACGCCAGAATTTTCGCACGGGCTAACCGTAACCGTTCCCGTTCTGTTGTTGACCGTAAATAGCTCGGCACCGTTTCCCGACAGTTTGTACACCAAACCGTTTTCGCCAAACTTGCCAGTGTCCCTGTCTTTTGCCACCACAGTGATCACCAGGCTTCCCGGCGAAGCCATTTCAGACACTACGGCCGAATAGCTGTCCTGGTCGAATGTCGGAGCGTTGTCGTTTACGTCCATAACTGTAATAGATATATTGAAACTGTAATTTTATTTTTTGGCAACTAATGTAACGTCTGTCTACTTCGCATTTTATAAGCGGTTACTTAATAGTACATTAAAAGTTATTGCATTTATATGGCTTGAGGTTGATGGTAAGATATCTCTAATACTCCAGTCCGAGAAAATAGTTAATCCAAGCTTACCTACTGACCAAAATACAAGTTTGCAGGTAGGTTCAGGGTAGGATTTATATTAACGCTACTAAAGCACATACATACATACGAAGCTTACCTGACACAGTGATGGTTGAAGTCGACGAAAGCTTTTTCTCAGTGTAGAGTTCTCTGGCCACTGCCAAGATGATAAATTTTCGCTGATTGGGATCTTCATAGTCCAAATTATTATGCGCCACCCTTATGGTGACCGGCGTGGAACCCATGGCCGATTCGGGCTCGATCGAAAACGCGCCCGAAATATCGTTCAGTTCTAAGGAAAACGCTGAATTGTTGCCCTAAAAATTTAAATAATTAATTAGAAAACTATAACCCTTCTGCAGGAAGCAGGTGCAAACTCGTAATATCGCGTCAAAAACGACACGGCTACTAGAATTTGTACAGTACGTTCCAGGATTGTACAATTCTGGGATCAATGCAGTTATAAGTTTTTAAACGAAATTTGACTTGAGGCGTAATGAAATATTCATTACATTACCACTCCGGAAACTAGGCTTTTCTGGTGCGCGCACGACAGTTTCTGGAGTGTGGCGTAGCCGAACACCGGAAGTCGTGCAAGCACAGGGTAAGCTGTGTCTTGACGTATAATGAACGATATTTTTCATAACACCTCTCTAAAATCAAAACATACAATTATTATAATTTTACATATCCAAAATCATGTCATAATACATTTTGAGTTAAAATGCATGCAAACGTCAACTTGCAAGACAAGCAGGACACAGAATATATAATATTTTATCAAGCGTCGCGTCGCTATGAAAATGTGTTTGTATGCTTTGTTGTAATCACGATACACATATAACGATATGCTGATTTCTAGACTCGTTTTTGACCCGGCCGCGCATCTACGTCATTTGGGAGTAAACGTCTCCGTTTGACGCTATCATAGTTTATTTACTTAAGTGAATTTGTAGATTTGTGTTGTGTTTTTAGACATTTAGTGCTATTGTATATGCACTAGGATAATTTAAAATACATATATAGTATAATTATGCCGAACTTTGTTGCGGCTACGTGTAAAAACAATAATAGGACTACCGAAATGTTTCGGTTTGCAAAACATGACGACTTAGTAAAGCAGCGGATGCATGCTTGTTAACATACCTGACACGTCGGTGTAATTTGAGGTGATTATGTGTTTGTGCAGAACGATAATTTATTTTAGATTAAGGGGGGACCTAAACAGAATAATCAGCTTTAATAACTGCCAAAGAAAACTGGGATCTGGTAAAGTTTACAACCCAGGGAGTTACGCAAAAATTTGCGGATCCCGCACATTTGAATCAAAAAAAGCCCCCAAAGTTCGAGTTTTGAGGTTAATTGACGTAGACCGGCGAACTTTCGCTACTACTTTCCCGGGTGTAAGGTGAAAATAAGGAAATTTTAGCAACTGGTTGCCATAATATATTTGATATGCACAAATTTAATTTTTTCATTCTACCAATATTTCACTTAGCGCATGGCCCTTCGCTGGCGTCGCTTGCTCCGAGGGCGCAACCAAATAAAACTAACCCAAACTAATCCAAGGCATTATTTTTTAAAGAAAAATTGATCCACCGAATTTTGTGTTCTAATTTGTTCTATTTAAGTTATGCTTTCAAACAAACCAAAGAAAAGTTCAAAATTTTGTGGATCGTGAACTTACCAGAACCAAAACTTGGATAAAAAATGTCAACATTCTCAAGTTACAAGAAATAGTTGGTTATTTATGTATGTATAGCTACTATTGTCACCCCCGTAAATACACCACTTCACACTGCTTCTGACATTGCCCAGAAAAATCCATAGTAAATTAATCAAATTAAATACAGTATACCTATGGTCAGTGTTTCCCAATGTAACCAAATAACTATAATTAATATGTAGGTACCTAATGTAAAATATAAACTAAAACATATAGACGCAGGTATTTGCGTTCTTTACTGCCTCTCGGTGTAATTAAAAAACAAACAAATCAAATTATAAAAATTTACAATATTAATTAGCAATTTATTATATATACCCCATTGAGGCAATCATGAAATTACTTAGTTCTCAAATATTGAAATAACACATAAATAACCATTTAAACATTTACATTATTTTCTAGAGTAAAAGTATGTAGGTAGGTATAATATATCACTATAATTATTAATATAATTATGGAATTAAAGTGTTTTTATTCTTTAGTTAACACTCGTATAATTAGGAAGGTACCTATTATCCAAATGTCCCTTAATATCCCCTAAAACTGCGAATATTGTATTTCAAAACATATGTTCTATACACGCTTACATGGCAGAATCGAAACCATGGCTCTCAGGTGACGTCACACCTTTCTAGGTGGAAGGTCTGTCTGCGCGATATCATACCGATACATGTGTATCGTGATTACCGTGGTTGTAATTGAATAGGCAGCTAGTTTTGATGTATTTGTGACAAGTAAGGTCAGAATAAATAAAATAATTTTACAATGAATAGTTTCGGCGGTAGCATCCTTGTGAAACATCTTTGAATAATAATACTAGGCATAACTAGTACACTGTTTTTAGATGTTTCAAAATAATTTAATGAGATATTTTTCTCTACATATGTTTCGGCTTGATGAAGCCTTTATCAAGAGTAGTTGGATACTAAAATCTAAATTGTGATAACCGCTTGACGGTATTTTGTTTTTATTGCACTGTCAATTATGCAGGTGTTTAAAGAGCAGGTCAGTTGGTCATTCGTATTTAAAACGTCTGTTTTTTGTGACTTTTGGATTTCTAGTTACTCCAAAAGGTTCAGCCTTTTGCTTTTTGTTTCGGTGTATAAAAGTTTGACATTATTCGTATCTATAAAATGGTTATTTTCTATACAATGTTTTGCTATGCCAGAGTTTTAAATATTACGTAAAATCGATTTTTTGTGTTCTTTAATCCTAATATTTAAGTTTCGACCAGTTTGTCCTACTTAGAGATTTCTTTTCTAATCTAATTCAAATACTCAACTGAATAAAAAAGAATTTGCAACCTTAAACACAATAAAAGGAAAACTAACGCAAAATAACCTAATATTAACTAAAGCTGATAAAGGAAACACGATTTTACCTAAATTAGTTTACGATACAAGAATCAAAGAACTTTTGAATAATGGAGATTTCATAAAAACGCAAGTCCCGACTAATAAATACCAAAACCAAATGAATTCATTATTAAAAAAATAACATTCCTGTACTATCTGATAACTCACAATTTTTTCTCAAATTAATGAATCCATATTACGGCTTACCTAAAACTCCTAAGGATAATATCCCAAACAGACCAGTAGTATCATATCTGAATGATCCATGTTACAAATTAAGTCAATTCATTAAATTCGATTCTAAGTATGCACTTTAAAAAGCCTTTGATTTCATTGATAAAAGTCACAAACTTAAAAATTCCAAATAATACAATATTGGTTTCCTTTGATGTGAAGACTCTGTTTAGCTCCATACCGTTAAACGAACTTTCACGTATTATTAATGGACTAATACTACGTTGGGGTTTGGAACCTTCGGCAACATGCACTAAAACAGAGTTTTATCCACAATACCGAAATTTGCACTCGACGCGCATTTCGCTAACCACGTTAGCATCATCAGGAGATGATTAAAACTGTTTTAATCATCTCCTGGTAATGCTAACATGGTTAGCGAAACGCGCGTCGAGTGCAAACATTCTGTTTCGGTATTGTGGATAAAACTCTGTTTTAATGGACTAATAATTTAGTAAAAGAAAAAAACGATCTCAAATCTATAGTTCGTACATGTATAGATGAAAGTTATTTCCAGTATAATTATGAAACATTCAAACAAATTAATGGTTTACCAATGGGCTCTCCAATTTCACCTTTATTTGCCGAGATATATATGGCTCATTTTGAACAACATTTATTCAACACCAACAATTCATTAATCAGAAATATATTTTTTGGGGTGTGGATGACATATTTTGCATCTTTACAGGAACCAACAGAAACTTAGATACCTTTTTAACATATTTAAATTCCCTAAACAATAGAATTCAATTTACCATGGAAAAAGAATGCAGCAACATGTTAAACTTTTTGGACATAAAAGTTACAAAGACAAGATATTCGATTAAATTTAATATATATAGGAAACCAACAACAATAGATGCAATAATTCATAAAGACTCTAACCAATCTGGGCAAGTCAAACTTTCAGCTTTTCATAGTCTCATCCATAGACTTTTTAGCTTTGCCCTAGACTCAGCGAGTTTCCAAAAAGAAGTATCCATTATCAAACAGATTGCAATAATTAATTGCAAATTAATAAAGAAAAAAGAGAGAACATTTTAACCAAACAATTTTATAACCCTACATTAGAATTAGAAAAGAAGCCGTTTAAATTTATCAATTATATTCCGAAAATTACAGATAAAGCTTCAAAAAAATTAAATAAATTTGGCTGTAAAACAATTCAGGTTAATAGGAATAATCTAGGGAGAAGATTAATAAACAATAAAGACAAAATTGACAAACAATCTAAATCTGGTGTTTACAAAATAAATTGTGTGAACTGTGAAGCTGTATACGTAGGACAAATTGGTCGAAACTTAAATATTAGGATTAAAGAACACAAAAAATCGATTTTGCATAATATTAAAAACTCTGGCATAGCCAAACATTGTATAGAAAATAACCAATTTATAGATACGAATAATGTCAAACTTTTACTCACGGAAACAAAAAGCAAAAGGTTGAACCTTTTAGAGTACCTAGAAATCCAAAAGTTACAAAAAACAGACGTTTTAAATACGAACGACCAACTGATCTACTCTTTAAACACCTGCATAATAATTGACAGTGCAATAATAACAAAATACCGTCAGGTGGTTTAGTAGGGTATAACAATTTTAGATTTTAGTATACAACTAGTCTTGATAAAGGCCTCATGAAGCCGAAACATATGTAGAGAAAAATATCTCATTAAACTATTTTCAAACATCTAAAAGCAGCGTACTAATTATCCCTAGTATTATTAAAATAATTTTACTTAAATTTAGACTATCGACGCTAAAATGTACTAGATTAATTTTGTAGACTTTATCGCTGTATAATTTTAACCCAATTTATTATGCTTTATGCTTATTTTGGGACTAAATAACTGCAAAATTTAGTACTTAAAATTAGGAAACGGGAAAACTTTTCCGTGCGCCCGCACCGAAAAACTTTTCCCGTGCGGGCGCACTGGAAATACTTACTTTCTCTGCTCTACGTGATAGTTTTCAGAGAGGTATTATGAAAAATATGTTTCGCTTTTATTGCTGGACCGCGTATGAATGACTCTTTCTCTTCCAAGTAAAATAAAAAGCAGTTTTCTGGTCCGTTCAGAAAAAACGTTGTTTTTTTCTAAGCGCTTACCATCCATAGTTATTTTTGTCTTGTCCAGAACAAACTTTTTCAGCGCATATAAAAAATAATAAACGGTCGTAAAAACTACGAAACATTATCTATTTCTCAGATCGATGCATTTGTAAAATATCATCTGTTTGTTGTTGCTTGATCGGATATCCACTCTTTGATAAAGTAACTCCCTCTCTTTCATGTAGACTAAACCGTGGTACGATCACGAAAATATTGTTGATTTTTTTTCTGAGTCCATACTATTGATAGATGATTTCTTTACCTTCTCTACAACTATCTCTCCGATCATCTATAAAAACAATACTTAACGATCATGAAATAATGCGAAACTTAAGATATCCATAGGAAATTTTTCTTGGATTTTCTAAAGACTCGGCACATTTTCGAATCGGTCCATATCCTCTATCTTAGGATTTTTTTTTTCCTTGTAAAACAAGCCGCACTTTTCTAGTTTGTTCAGAGCTTTTTTTAATTTCTTTCTTAGCTCTTACTATTTATGAACAATTTCCAATTTCTGACTTATTTACTTATTTCTATTGCATCAGAGAAATAGTAAACGATCGTGAAATATAACGAAACTTAGCATATATAGAACATTTTACGTAGATTTCGATTTTCTATTTGAAAAGCTCTTAAAATTTTCTCGTTTTGCCCCAGATTCTCTACTTTTCGTATCCGTGCATTTGTTAAAATTGAAACCAAATTTAAGCGACTGTAAAACATAATCCGCATATTATTACCTGACTGGATTTCCGCTTTCTTATAAAAGGACTTCTTTTTTTCCATGTAAAACCAACCGTTTTCTAGTTCATTGAGATATTTTTATTTGGTTTGTTTTCTAAGTGTTTACTATCGATAGATTATTTTTGTAATTTTAATAAACAATCTTTTCGATCGTATATAGAAAATATTAAAAGACTGTGAAACAATATTAACCTTTTCAAATTTTTTCAGGAAAAGCTCCTAAAATTTTCACTTTTTCCCAGATGTTTCACTTTTTTTTTCGCTGCTTGGGTGAAATTTTCAACCAAGATTGAGACACTGTAAAAACTGATACCCTTGTTATTACTTGATTTAGTATTAGTTATATTATAAAAGGACTCTTGGTCTTCGATATAAGGAAAACTGCACATATCTAATACGTTCAGAAAAAGTTTGTTGAATCTTTCTCTGAGCGCTTTCTATCGATAGATAATTTCCGCAGTATTTAAAAAATATCAAATGATCATTCAGTATTACCAAACTTAATATATTTATAGGAAATTTTACGTATTTCTTTCTACAAGAAAAAGTAAGATATTTCGTTTTCCTAGCCTTTCAATTTTCCGAGCGGAAGTATATTTTTAGTCAAAACTCATTTTTTATCGAAATTTAGGGACTGTAAAAAAAATAAGCACGCCTTGCAATGATTAAGGCAAGGCGTGCTTATTCTTTACATATAAGTGGTAGGTATTTTGATGAGTAGCTTTGATATTTTTGTGTCATAAAAATTCGCGAGACAATTTCTTTAAGCATACCCTGACAGCCAGGTATTTTTATAACAATTTTAGCGAAAACACCTCAAAGTATACTTCACCGAAAATATCTACTACAAGTGGTATATGATAAGATTATATATCGAGAGACTATGTTGTCATATACCTATTTACAAGTTTACCCTAAAACAAACTAAGCTAAAATGTTCTCTTTTAAGTATTATCATAATTAAACACTCAATGTTAGGTTGTGCTATCTCTCAATCGTCTCTTAAACCACAGTTTATTCAATACCAATCTTTGGATTCTGCTTAAATCCTTTACTATTTTCGAATGTGGGCTTTGATCAGTCTAGCCCTAGACATTGCGCCGCTTCTCCCACGCTATGCCGATGCCGGCATAGCGTGGCGGGTGAAAGAACTAATTCCTTCGGCTTTTCTTCACCATATAAATTATTCATTCTTTTGTACTCATCATATCTTAAACTTCCTGTGCTCTCTTTGCATAAATTAGTATTATTCTGTAATTCCTATCGTTTACTATTTCCAGAGTCCGTGGCTTTTTTAGATGTAATGCTCTTGAATGGATCAAACTGTATAGAAAGACTGATGCCCTTCTTGCACTATTTTGGTTGTGTATTATTTCCAATGGTTTTTACAACTTACCGTTGTTTTGCATCATGTTATAAGCCCAATTTTATCAAAATTTCCCAAAATCTTTAATTAATAATTTCTTCGTTTTATTATATTTTGTGGGGATATTTTTTCAAACTTTTTGCGAATTTCTTCAGAAGAAGAGATAGGAACTCATATTTAAAAAAGTTCAGAGTGACAGTGACAACTTATGTAGTACAACAATTATGCGAAAGTACATCCACCACAGAATTCTGTTATGGGTCTTAATTAAACCAATAAGAATGCACAAAAGTGACAGTTACTAGGTGGTGCTAAATGCAATTTATGAAATTTGAAAAATGGAAATACAAAGCCAAAAACTTTTTCTGCTATAGCAGAGAACACCT
>MU182815.1:228250-253981 GCA_016904865.1 Pissodes strobi | reverse complement strand
ATTGTATAATAATATAATAAAAGGTAAACAAATCATGATAGTGAGAATTTTAATCGATTATGCTTCTAGCCCCTATACAAGATGATGTTTTTATTCGGGCGGACATCAGGCCAGTTGATGGTTAGTAAATCAGACGAATGATCGCAATCTTGAATAACTCCCTATACTTTTTATTCAACTGTGAGGTTATCTACAGTCCATTGGGAACTTTTTAAAGTATAATATCATTATGTATTGAATTAATTATTTGATTGATATTTTTTATTTGTGACGCGTTGTCTTATAAAATGATTAGGTAAACCGTTAAAAGTTAATAAATATAACAGGAAAGAATAAAATAAAGTAAAAAATCAAAATAACACACAACAAAATAATAATTGAAATAAATAATAGCTATGTAATATTTAATTCTTACAGAGAGTGATGCTCGACTTATGAATTGTTAATTTCAAAAATGATTAATTCGTCAAAAATAAATAAACAAGTATAGTAAAATAACATGAAATAAGACAAAATAAAAACAATTTAAAAATAATATAAAAAATAACTGAAAATAAGTACCATAGTTGCAGAAGCAAATGTCCGGATTTATAATTTCACCCTCACCGTGATAAAAATACCGTTCGGGAAAACCGACTTACCGAAGCCTTAAGAGAAAACGTATATTCGTCCTGAACGGTATAGTTCAGTTTCCTAGTAAGGACTATCGCTCCCTTATAAGCATTGACGCTAGAACTCAGCTCTTTGATGTGGAAAACGTCGCATGCGTCGACCGATTCTAGCGTGTTCAGGCAGGTTACTTCTATGTTCTGGCCCACGGTATCCCTGTCTACGACGGAGATATCGGTCAACACCGACGTTCCTAAAGCGGCGTTCTCATCCACCGTAACATGGTATGGGACCTGAAATGTAACTAACTGTATAAAAATGATTAGCTTAGGCCTAGTGGGTAACTTTGCGATTGGGACGTATTTGTTTGAGCTAGTGAGCTACGTCAGACAAACCAGATGCAAATCGCAAATCTAGTGAATAAAGACGCACTTATCTAAATATGACTAATTTTTGTATGTTACATTGTGTCTCAAATTAAAGGCCACTATTTGGTATAAATCTTTTGGACGCCACCTTGTAGTAAACGGCAACAATAGTGAATCTTAAACATGATTTAGCTACGAAAAACCTATCGTTAATAAACCAAGGTACGTGACTTTGGTAGCGTGAATGAAAAATTCCAGAAGATATGATTATGATGGAAGACAGAACGTTGTTTTGTAATTATTATTTTAATTAGACATTGCTTGGTATCAAAAACGCTATATCCTTGCAAACCAAAGATGTATAACAGCTTCTTAAGCACTTGTCAAAAGATAAGTTATACAGTACTTACGTTTTCATACTCGGGTGGATTGTCATTTTCATCCAGGATGATAACGGTTACACCCTGTTCGACTATGTTGTTCTTCCCTCCACCGCTAACTTCGTCTTCTACGCTTACCACCAGGTGTAACGTGGAGTTTACCTGGAATCAGAATGGAGTGATATACTTCTCAACGTCATTCGACAATTCGGCTCGGAAAGGCAAATTTATAAGGGTTCTTTCTGTTAACCGACAATTTTCTAACTTAACAAGATTTCGACCAGATCACTAATTAGTCTGAACTATAAGTTTAAGTGTAAGATAGAATGTCCCAAGATAGGTATGGCCCCCTTCGTTGATCACCTAGATCTTCTGATATAACTCCACTAGATTGTCACTTTGGAGATTATGTCAAAGATGATATCTATAAATGGATATGTTAGCATATATGAACTCAGAAATAGTATATTATATGCATTATTGCTATCTATTGATGGCAGGCATTGATTGATTAAAAGTAACAAGGCAGATGTTTTGCTTTTGATGAACTAATTTTTTTACCTCGTAATCCAAGGGTTTAACTATCGTAACGGCACCCGTGGAATGATCCACACTTAGTACATCGGTTCCCTGCAGATCGTAGCGGAGGGGGCTGTGTTCCGGGTCGGTTCCTTCTAGTTTATAGATTTGCGTTCCCACGGGCGTGCTCTCGGATATTACTATATTGTTCATATCTTTCGTGAAAATAGGTGGCAAATTCGCATGGCATCCTGTAACGAAAAAAGGAGTATATTGAAATGTTGTCTAGCGTATTTCATTAGGATGGCAAGCTCTCTTTAGTTAGTTTGCTGGTTTGCACCAAATATCAATGGACCCTTTAGCTTTCAAATAAAATGTTTATGATTCAATAAGAATGCAAAAATCACTCAGATATATTATTATTAATCACCGGAGTTATAGCGCGAATGTATTATCCAATGTAGGTAATGAGGCATAAAATAGGCTAAATCATCCATGAAGAGATTCATTCCAACTTGCGCGTGCGCGAAGTTTGCCGTTTTAACTTCTAATATATTTTGCAAAATTTAAATCTCTATTTCCCTCCACACACTCAACATATTTTCTCAGTATTTGATGCGCATCGATATCATAAAAATAAAACTCCTCTGCCGATAAGTAGCGGAAAACAGCTTATTCCAAGGACTAAATACAATATTGTCTTTCTCGCAACATATCATTAAAGTTCAAAGATTGTAATGAGTCCGGTCCTCGGTTCGGTTACTTCGTCCACGCGCTGATAATCTCCCTTCTGCCGACGCCTGCCCCCTTGTCCTTAAACTTTCTGGCTCTACCCGCTCTACCAGAAGTCTAGGTGTACCGGTGCAGCAGTATAGGTGCGGTTTTCAATTTTCTGGAGGGTACTCAGGAAAGCTTCCTCGATACCCTGAAACGTGCTTCTGAGTTGCAAATGGTTTTAAAATAAACAAGAATCTTATCACTTTAGTCACACCTTTCTGCACATCTGCAATAAATAGATAAAAGAATATATATTTAAAAAAAAAAATGATTTCCTCCTTTCATTTAAGTTCCCATAGCATGGCATCTGCTTTGCTCAAAAAAGTCATACAAATCCGCGATTTTATTAAATATAGCACAAGGCACGTCCACCGGCACCAGCTTTAAAAATACCCGATATACCCGGCGTCAAAAGTAAAGAAACTAGTATAAGACATCAAAGTATCAAGAATGTATTATTTAAAGGACAATTAATAAATAAGTTTTATAAATTTTCATTTATTTTTTTTACAGTTGTCCACTTAAATTAGCCTGCATAACAGAATGTGTAAGAAGTGGTGAAAATTGTACGTTTTACAGGAGTGGGACAGTTTGGTGTCATAAAGTCATACAAATGTGAAAAACAAATTTCAAACCTGTTCCACACTACTGTTTCGTTCTATAATTTAAACATATCACTTGTATTTTTAATAATGAAACAGTTGCTAACGGAAAACACCTACTTAGGATAACCATATTTTATGTATAACATTTGTATTAGCTTCACTAAGGTTTTCAGGTCATCTCGATTTTTTGCGTTTGTGATATTTTAAATTGAAGTAATTCAAAACTATGGCTAAAAATATATAAAAAAAACTACTTAGCTCGTCTCTGATAAAGTAGCAATATTGTTCCTACAATTAGCCACGCCTACCGATACCGTCTTCTATCGGATTGTTCAAACGATGATGCATCTCCTTTTTATTTTATCTCGATGCGTCAAGTATATTAAGTAAATCTCGTCCTGGCAATAGCAGTTTTATACACAGCGGCTTGGCGTAAAGTTGTATTGGGTGCGCAAAATTTAATTGTTTTAAATGCATTGTGTTTAAAGTTAACCGTGAGCATGATGGAGTCTAATATATTATGCTATTGTAGTGTGGATGGTTATAATGTTAGGTCAGATTAATGGCGGAAAAATCAAAAGATTGCATAATGTTTTGATGAAATGTCAATCAAATCACATTTATTCTATAACAATACAAGAGATAGAATAAGTAATAGGATTTGAACATCTCCAAAATAATAAAAAAACAACAACAAATATTGCTACCACTGCTTTGGTAGTTATGGCAAGAGGAATTTCACATAATTGGAAACAATGTGTGGCAAACTTTTTCAGAAAATTCAACAAACGTGAATGTTTTTGAGTCAATACGAAAACATAAAAATATTGGCCTTAATGCACTTGCAGTCAAGGGCCAAAGTGTTATAAACCCCCTAAAAGTTGTTTTAAATTGACAGTGGCAAAACCATATCTTTTGTAAATGATTCTAGAATCTTATATTTATTTGATATTCCACATTTACTTAGATCCACAAGAAATATTTTTGTTACAGATAAGAAGCGTACTTAAAACAAATGTATAGGTTAGATAAAATAAAAGAGTATACATATTAGCAGTATTAGCACCAAGATTAGCACCAAAATTAACAGATGATTATATATATCCAAACAGTAGAAAGATGAGAGTTTAAGCTTTTCAGTATTCACTCACTCCGTTTCTGTCGCAATGAATACTTACATTGAACCTGGAAAATTGCGTAGGAAAGCAAAACCCACATAGAATGTTATCAGGCTTTTATGGCATCAAAAGAGAAAATCAATTTTTATATAAAATTAATAATCTATATTTAAAAACTTAGAAGTTGATACTAAAACAGGAAAAGATGTAACAAATACTTTAAAATTTATTTTTGGTTGGAAACTTACTATTTCCTCAATATTACAATTATTATAAGAATAATTGAAAACTAAAAACTGTTCATTTCTACTAACACGTAAATTAAATCAAGATGGCCTGGAAAACTATTTTGGATAAGTCAGAAATGCTTGTGGAAATGCCAGAAACCCTACTGCCATCCAATTTTGCAGCGCATCCAAAAAACTGTTTGCGTTAAAATACGTTGAAGATACGGAAGGTGGTAATTGTTTGGAAGGCGCTGGTGATATATTACCTGCCATAAAACACCAGATCTATTAAAAAGGAGTGAATTTCTTTTCATACAAATGCAAAACTTACCATTATCCGACATTAACAAGAGAAGAAAGCACTTGTTTATGATGGTGGTTATTTTTTACGAAAATACCTTCTGAAACATTCATGTGCTATTTGCCTAAATTATTGTAACACAACTGACTATAATTATTTTGCCAATTAATAGCTGTTGTAGGAGGTAATGTAATAAGCCATTTGGAGGTTTGACCGTCCCCCCAAAAATTTGTATGGATTATCTTATAATATTAGATAACATATTCACCTCTAATTTTAATCCAATTTGTATACGAAATAGGATGGGAAATACCATGCGTAAATTTCGCGTTTGAATATCGAACAGACTAATATACAAATTTACTAACAGGTAACTTTAAAGTCAAAGAATGAATAAGAAAGTCCCAAAATTAAAAATATTGAAAAATGTATAAACAAAAAAGTGAACAGTTATTTAGGTTTAGCAAATTTAAGATCATATACGGCACGAAAATCGCGCAGTATGTAATATCTTATATACCGTTTTAATAACAAAAACCAATAATTATTGAGGTCCCACTGCTTTTTAAGTTTGTTTTTTTAACTGCGTAAGGCTTTTTATTTGCTTTATTTTTAAGTTGTTTTAGCTTTGCGTAAATGTGAAAGAATGCAAGATCAAATTCCATTTAATTTATGAATTTAAAAATATTTGCAATCTGTGCTTGTTAACTTATTATGGAAAAAAGTAAAAGTACAAAAATAAACTGATACTCTATAGATACGTTCCGGTACACGTTGCGATATTATTTGCTCCTTTAATATACGCGTACGTAGTATAGAGGGTCTAATGGGTGCGAGCACATGATTTACGACCGACGGCTTTTGGAGGAGATCAACGAAGTGACATAACTGGGTATTCAGTAAGCTGTGATGTTATAGAGTCTCGTATGAATCACCCTGTACATAACTAAAATTCGTGGCAGCAGAATAATATTATCCGTAAGCAGAGAAATAATGTTTCTAAGCATCATCATATCCATTAATAATTATATATAAACCAACTCGAGCAAAACATCGCGTAACGTAATGTGTTCCGCATTATTATGGTTTAATATAAGAGCACTTTGCTAATACGTCTTCATATGTCAACACGGTACGTGCTTTGAATTTCGTCCCTGCCATAAATATTATGTCGAGCTCGCTTTACGTATACGACGCTAATTGGTGCAGACGAGAAACGCCTCGAGAACAGAGCTGTCGCACAGGGGGGACGGGGGTGCGAAATTTCGAAAAATCTGGCTTTTCGCGAATAATGTCTTGCCACATATAAAATGGCAACGCTGGCTTTGTTGAGTTAGAAGCTTAATACGTTTTTCAAGAAAGCTCTTTTATCCCATTTCTACATCTAAGGCGACATTTTAATTTAGAAATATATTCTCCAAAGTTCCTCGACTCCAAAGACCTAAAGGTGAGATCGCAATTAGATTTAATTAGCCTAATTCGCGGGATCAGATGCGAGGGTTGCTATCATTAGATTTCAAGATCTTTTATGCTCCTTTCTTGGAAATAAATATCAATATACACAAGGGAAGTATAATATTACTCACAGGTCTAATACGCAGATAAAATTGTAAAAGATACTTAGTAGGATCCAATTTATTGCAAGACGTGCGGCTAGGGAACTTAATTTAGAAATTCAAATTAGGAATAATGTAAGTACTGTGTTGCCTAAATATTCTATCCTGCCGAGTAAATTAAACTTTTATAGACAACTGTTAATATTTTTTGTTATGGAATTGTATTATGGGGCTAAAAATTATTGTTCAATATGAACAATTGTTATTTGTATTAGAAATTTTAATTGGTAATAAGCGCATTCATATAAAATATGAGATATAAATGATGGTCATAATCCAGATAAGCAAATTCTCGAACACATGGGCGTAAAATCCCTGTTATCTGGTTATCTGGGTTAATATCAAAATTCCAATAATATTAATATTGGAGTTCCGATAATCAAAATATCAATGATCAAATCCCTGGCAGCATCAACATCTAACGAAATCAAAATCACGCCTGTACAAAAAATGCCATAGTAAATTAAAATCTCTATAACATCCAAATCTCTACAGTCAAAACACTGAGAATATCTGAAAATAACCAAAATATTAAAATTCCGATAAGTGAAAAGCTTGAGAATATTAATAATACATACTCACAATACAAATTCCAACTATAAAAATTTCGACAATTTCACCACCTCGACAAGCTAAATTACCGACGATATTAAAATACCGATACCTAATCAAAACCGCGACAGATAAAAATTCCCGACTATGTCAAAATCATAGCAATCAAGATAAAAATAAAAAAAACCTCAACAGCACAATGATAATAGTAATTATAATATCCTTAGCAAAATTTTTTTAGAGTACAGAGCAACGTCAAAAGCAAATGCAGCTTAACGCCCAACTTGCATAGATATTAATAATTAGGTTTGTTCTAGCAGCGATTTCAAACGGTTCCAAACCATCCGGAGTTTGCGCATAACGATATAAGCGATGCTTATATCGTTATGCGCAAACTCCTGATGGTTTGAAACCGTTTGAAATCACTGCTAGAACAAAGCTATTGATACACAGGGTAGTAAGTAACATGTTACAAATGACTACAAGATCAATACATGATAAAGTCAAAGTGCTCACGGGGTAAACATTAACAACATTACAAACATTACATTAAAATTGTCACTTAAATGTATTAAAATTAAAAGTATGAAAACTCATTATTTAAGAAAGGATTACGACTTTTAAAAATTGTTTAAGTATTCAAATTGCCTCAAACAGTTCAGCAACGTTTTCTATGATTTCACTGCGCTATATCCAGAACTTCTCTTAAAATAGGTAGACCCATGCGCAGGAATGCTTAGGCACATCTTGCCCCTGGTAACCACCGACACACTGCGTAATGATCCATGTTTATCCGAAATATACTTGGATGTTTTCTCACAAAAGTCACCAAAGGTACGGTGAAGGCACCGGCACCGTAAGGACGCTAAGTTTTGTGCCGGGAGGAAGCTTATAAACACAGATAATAGGCCGTGTGTGACCTATAAAAAAATTTACAGCTTCGTGGGAGGAGTCACAAGATAATATTCCATAGGTAATAATTGACTGGAGACACTTAAATAGTAAAATAGTCTTAAAGTTTTCATATTTAGCACCCTATTCAATTTAGGCAGGAATCCATATGCATACAAAGGAACTTTGTGCTCTCCAAAATAGGGATTGATTTTCCGTTCAACCACATATGCAACAATAATTTCGCGATCTAGTTTCAAGGGAAAACGTAAGACTAGTTTTTTCTGGAATAAGGGTCAAGAGGTTTCTCTGACACCAATCCTGCATTCTCTCCGACGCGACGCCGACGTACGCGAAAATCCCCGGAGAGGACGCCAAGAGACGGATTAGACGATATTACTGACTTATCGTCAGTACACTGACAGATAAGCCCCGAAGGAAAAGCACCACAAACCTTATTCGGGTAAAAAGAAACAGCATTGCTGGGTCCAATATCTCTTTTACGCGAATGATCTCGCGCTATTTTAATTTTATAATATTGTCAGCAATCGTTGTTTCCCGTGACGCCACGCTTTGTTTAGCGTGCAGGCAGGG
Source organism: Pissodes strobi (assembly GCA_016904865.1). Taxonomy (NCBI): domain Eukaryota; kingdom Metazoa; phylum Arthropoda; class Insecta; order Coleoptera; family Curculionidae; genus Pissodes; species Pissodes strobi. The sequence goes on along the minus strand of MU182815.1, from coordinate 245,424 downwards.
GTATATCTCATACTTTGGGATCGATCTACGTCAGGTGATCATCTCTTGATAAAGAAAGCCTTCAGTTAAAACAATAACACCGCCTACTGGTCAAAGACTTAATGATAACACTTTAACAATGTCTATTGGTCATAAACGTAATAAAATTATATTATACCCGATTACTAAGGCGCGCATGCTTTCTCGATTTGAGGTATATTTTTGAATTGTTTATAGGTCTTTGGCCACTGCTTTATAAATATAGTTTTTCTTAAAAGTTTGTGTTGTGATTTATTTAAGGTTGGTTTGCTCGAAATATCGAATATTCCACTACACTTTTAACTACTTGACAGACTCTACTTAGAAACTTATCTTTCTCAGAACTTTGACGAATTTATCATAGATTCGACTTTTACTACTGCGGTTATGAAACCCCCAGACTTAGCGACCATGTGGACAACCAAGATTAGGTTTGGATCAGGGGAAAAGGATTAGAACCTCAGGGGCTCATGTGAACAACCTAGGAGCTGATTTTAGGTAAGACAAAAGCCTGCCGAACTGAAGGCTCGGTAGCGTTTTTATAATATAAAAAGTGCTGATCATTACATGCTTAAAGTTCATAATCGCAGCCGTTGACTGCTCGCGTTGTTTATAGTTTGCCTTTAATGTTTATATAATAATTTCCAAGTTCAAGTTCAAACTTAGGACAGGGTGATATTTATTTAGTAGCTTGTACCATTTTAGTAGATCACAATTCACAATATGTATCTACTTTTCATTTGTGCTGTTTTTTCCTAGTGTTTTTTCTAAACTATCCCTTTTCTCAAATAAAACTGACATTTAAAGGAGAATACGTTTTACACATTCGGAAAAAGAAAGTAAAATACATAACATTTATTCATCTTTATTACTTTTAATTACTTCTCCGATCTATGATTCTTCTATTTCTATCCTTAGTCCAGTGCGAAGGACTTGCTAGTGTATTGTTTTCTTTTATGGTTCTGCTCCTTCCCCTTTATTCGCTTGCCTACTTGTATTTCTTCTTTTGTATTTATGCCTATGTTTGCAACTGTGTATATACGTAGCGTTCTATATTTCTATGTTTGCTAGCATATATATCTTAGATCATCCGGTTGGATTCTGCGTTCTTTATTAGCTTAAATCCTTGAGGAACCTCTTACCTCAGTCCCACTGTTTGTGAGAAAAACTGCTTCCCGTCTCTTGTTATACTAACAATCTGCCTTCTCTTAGGGATAAAGAAGTTCCTTTAACTCCGTATCTCTTCAACCTCATAGCTAAAATTCTGCATTCGATAGGGCATTTGCCCTTGAAAGATAACAAACTTAAGTAATACTGACAGTTAAGCAATAATTAAAATGCAGAATATTGAGATCATGACAACAAATAACTATGTCGAATCAAAGATTCGACGAAAAATCAAAATCCTGAGTGTATTAATATTCCAGTAATCATAATGCAAATAAAATTTTCGACAACATAATTATCATAATAATTCAAAATCCCACCAACCAAAATACAGACAATATGGATATACCGACAATCAAAATTTCGATTATGTCAAAATCACAACAATCAAAATCCCGAAAATGACGAAACTCCGATATTGCCATAATCCGACAAAATACAGACAATATTGACATTCCAACAATACGAAAATCTCTGCAATAGAAATAAAGATAATCAAATGTTCGACAACAAAAATATTACCTGCTCGACATATCAAAATCTCGATAATATCCTCGTTAAATTTCCTGCAGGATCAAAATGCCATCAGCAAAGTACGTACATATACAAATACATGCAGTTCCTGTCTCCGGCGATATATTAATGTTTCCTGTAAAAGAATGCAGATGGCCTGTAGAATAGTAGTAAGATGGTGTGAGAAGATCAGTTTGTCGGTAAGTCCGACAAACACGGAGACAATTCTTTTTATAAAAAGGACGAATCTAGACTGTTTTCTAGCTCCAAGACTGTATGGGGAAACACTTAACTCTGTTAAGGTACGGTGAAGTGCCTAGTAGTTCTAACGGCCTCTAAGCTTTCTTGGAGAGCACAGGACGAAAATACAGTTAAAAGGCTTGTAGCAAGACAGGTTGCCGCTACTTCGGAGCTCAGTCTAAAGGTTATCCAATGGCTGTACATTATGAGGCCGAGGACTGTGTACTGCCCGGTAGTGTAGTGGACCGCGGTGAATCACAAGACCACTTGTCTGAAGCCGGCAAAAAATCAAAGGCTTGCCAGCCTTGTCGTCACAAGAGCCATGACAACAACGCCATTAGCAGCATTAAATATTCTGTTGGGCCTCTCAACACTCGAGACTTGGATCATGCAAGTTTTCCATCTTGTGATTACGGGACAATGCGATCTGAAGAGAATCAGGTGGATAGTTGGACATGGAAGAATCTCCCTTTAGCGGAGGTGGAGATACACCTGTCCTCATACAGAGTACCAGCACTGAGGACAGACTGAGACTGAAGATCATACAGAGTGACTATCCCAACAAATGAACAATGAAAACGTGGAGAGGTAAGTTTGCCTGAGGGGGCCTTCATATGTTACACCGCTGGCTCACGACTGGTGAAACAATAGTTCGTCGGAGCGGGAGTCTAGACTAGCGGCACCCGGGAAAGCTACCTTTTGGGAAAACAAGTCAGAGTGTTCCAAGCAAAGGTATACGCATACGCAATCCTGACGGTTGCGACAGGACGAGGACAGAGATAGGAATCAAGAGGAAGTAAGTACTAAGTTACTGAAAAATGCCCAGATAAAGGAGGAAAGGAAAGGATTAAAAGAAAAAGGAGCCGTTTATATTCGACGAAGGAAAAATTACTTATTCCAAATAATTTATTTTATGTTTTTTAGGGTAAAATATTTATTTTTTATTTCGTATTTTTGTTAACATTCAGTAATAAAAACACTAATATATTGGCGACTCCGAACGGAGTCGGTGACACAAAATATGCTTTAAATATGCCGCCGACTCCGATCGGATTACTCTTTTCCATTGTTTTTAACAGTTTTGATCTTAATCTAAAATAAAAAAATATATATATTTTTTTTTATAAGAAAAACTATTAACGAAAATTTAAGGTGTTGGCCCCTGGCACTAACTGAAAGATGGCAGCGAACGTGTTAAGCTAAGCCGTTTGGAATATACCGCCTTTTAAGTGCCCAAATTATACATTTTTAAAAGTCAATATCTATAAAAGAATGTTGAATACCTGTATAAACTAAAAGTATAGTTTGTAAACCGAGCGTTGATCGTTACGTCATACCTTGTCTTTCTCTCTCATACCACCGTCAATCGGGGGTGACAGAAATTTGACGTCACGGACGTACGTTGGGCTGCGCATGCTAGGATATCAGATGAAATTAATGAAGTTTCTCATCTGTCAAAGTGTCAAATATATATTTATTTATTTTATTTGAAGTTCGTCCAACGTATTTTTCTGTTTTTATTTGTGATTGTTATCGCAGTTGGAAATACCTGGACATCGGTACACTGAAAATGAGCAAGTCCTCATTTTAAAACTAATAGACCATTTTAATCGCGAAAAAGCAGCAGGGAAAACGCTTTTACCCGTGAGTGCAGTATATACCTAATGTAAGTTGATACAAAAGTGCAGTTTTAACAATATATAAAGAGTAGGATTATTAATTTGTTGTAGAGAGTTTCTGATGCCTTAGGAATATCGTCAGCCACTGTGCAAAGAATGCATTGAAAGGCAGTCTAGAAACTTGTTGACTTTAAAACCAAGGCAAATGTTGCTACTATTTCCTCTCATGGAGCGCCTCTTCACAAAGTTCATGGCCATACTATAAGGAGAGCATGTATGCTATGTATGAGAAAGGTAATCTGCATTTAATTTTTCATTATTTTAAATAATTTATTCATTATTTCGGTTTTATTGTAGGTGAACATCTCACACTGCATTCATTGCAAACGAATCTGATGAATATTGACAGAGTGCAGATATCTATTGATCTGCTAATATAATCATATTGAGATGGGATGGTCAGAACATAAGCGTTATACTACGAGGCTTGTATCAGTTCGATACATCCTGTCACAAGCAGATGCATCAGTTCGATACATCCTGTCACAAGCGAAGCTGTTTTAAATTTGTGGAATGAAGCACTTCAAAAGGTAAGAATCTAGTCAAACTTTTAGATATTGCTATTTTATAAGAGAATCTGTTTTAGATTACACCAAAAAAATGGAGAAATTATGTTCATCACACAAATGCTATAATACAATTAGCGACTACTGGAAGAAGCAGAGATGCTTTGGATATATTACCGGTCATTATCGATCTCAATTTTTGTCACTCGGATGATAATGATGAGTATTATTTTTGCGATGAGTGTGCTCATAAGCACAGAAGATGCTATGACTCCTTTTGTAAAACATGATACAAGAACCTTAAATTAAAACATCCCTTTCCATCGATTGTGTGGTATGGTTTTTTATAATCAGTGAATTATTGTGTTTTTTTATGACGAGTTGAATTATAATGCTTTATTATCTTTTGTCTTGTCTGTCATTTGTGTCTTCCGATGAATTTTGTGGCTGGCTGATCGATACATGCCAATAGTATTTTAATATTGTATTATAGTACTCTGTACTAAGTTTGTATGAAGAAAAATGTGATTTTAAATTGTTAAAGTTAACACATATACGCCAGACCTTTTCTGTTGTTGTATATGAATCATGTTATAGCACACTTTAGGTTATATAAAATGTTTTGTTTTCCATTTCATAAACATTTGGGCATTCTTTGGAAATAAATTAGCATTGTTTTCGTTTTCTCTCATACTTGAGTTTTATTTTATGGTGTCAATCTACTCTACTTTGTTTAAGTTACTTTAGTTAGTTTTGGTTATACCTGAAGTACAACAGACTCAAATACAATATTATGCTATACCGTCACCCATTTAATATATTTTATACGAGATGTCCTATGTTAAAAATAGCATAAATATTATTAAAAGTTTGAACTAAGGCCGTAATGGCGATATTTACAGCTACATAATAAGCAAAACTGAAAAAAATGAAATAAACTTTTACGAATCTAAGCGTTATAAATTATAAACAAAACTTACTTACCTACATATATAAAACTAAAGAAAAGCTACATGTTTGAGGTCTTTCAGTTTTATTAACTACAGAACACAGCTGTAATGTGAAATGATTAATTAAATGATAAGAACAAAAACCGTAGCTAACCGAAGAATAAAATTGCATTTATAGTCAAATTTAAATATATGCCAAAGTTTACTGCAATGGTAAATTTCTCTTTTTATTAATTTGTTTACTGCACTTTACAGATGCTTACAAGTTCACAATCGTATGACAAATAAAAATTAATTGGTAAAGAAAAGATCCAAATCACGTTTCAGTTGCATATCTGATATTAAAAATGTCTGTGATTTTTTATACACTATTCTCCCGGCCAAGTTTGTTTCACAGTACATTGCTTTTGAATTGAGTTGAATGTTTCTTCAATTAACCACATATCACATGCATAATTACATAACTTTTCTTGTAGCAAAGATTCCACTTATTATTTGAAATTTCGCAGGTTTTAGATATGTTTTCATTCACACAAGATAACAAGACCCCTGTATATCTAAGAATTTCTGCTGGAATTTTACTAGAACACTAGACTATTTCTGTTTGTATTGTGTTGTTAATTTATTTAAGTTCCTATTGCAAACCACACAAGACTTTTTTCTTCACCTAAAACAAAGTAGATTGCATACAATTAAAATATTTCATATTGGAGATCCAAATATTATCTTACCAGAGTGAAAAAGGGCATGTTTATCGGTTAGTTTCTTTAAATTAAATCTATCAATCACGCAATCACGAGTTTATGAGCATGACATGTTGTTTGTTATTGTTTAGGGTTTGAATTCAGCGTCCTATCTAACCTCACATTCGAGATCGACAATAGCCGTCTATTTTACCGACACGAAATGGATCATGCGCGAAGCGTAAGTTATGCTCCTCCCAAGACTCTTGTGAATCAATTCAGGACATGCTTCAAAACTGATCTGACGTCAGGATTTATGACGTAACGATCAACGCTCGGTTTACAGACTATATATAAAACTATATGGTCCTAAAAGAACTGTATAACATCTGTATAAATCATTTCGTGTATCTATAGCTGAGAAGCAATTAAGTGACTTTGCCGCATTGTTGGGCATTTGGGCCACCCTGTATAATTCTTAACTAAGAGAGCAAAGAAAAACCTATGTCCAACATCCAATTATCCGATAACGGAATATATGGAGCATCGTTTCTTCGCACCTAACAATTTCCGAACTGAAAAACCACAGCCGCCGCCCGTTTGATTTTCTAAACTTTTCCGAAGTCCCGGAAACTTATCCGAAACTCCGGGGCAGAAAATATTTGAAGAAGAACTCTCCCGGTGATTTTAATCTGTTTTTGTCGCTGATGACTAATGATCTTAAACCCGATAAATCGGGTCTCTGTTACCAAATAATTTCTATCGCTTGGGTTTTACCGGTTTGGCGTTTGGCACTCCACTCTAGATAGTATATTGAGGGTTATTACATAGTTTGGTAATTACTCACTTACTCATGGCGATTTATATTTGTATGTTGATGCAAATGATCTATCTTATCTATTACAAATTTAGGAGAAATATGCTCCAATTATCATGAAAATTACCACATTTAAATACTTTTAGAGAGATTTAGGATCATAAATCATTTGAAAAAATACTTAAAAATAATTGCAAAGTGATTTAAATCATGCGATTTTCGAATCACTCCAAAGAAATTTAAATCATTTTAAGCACGATCCAAAATTATGAATAATTTCAAACCCTTTAAGTTGTTGCCATTTTAAAATGTTCAACTATTACAGCTATTTTTCATACTTGAATAAAATAGTGTTCTGTTGTTAGACAGCCAATTAGAGATAGCATAAGTGTACAGATACAAGCATGTGCTATATTAACGAACACCCAACACTACCACTACTCAAACATGAGCCTGAGAGGTATACAATCTATCCTCTAGAAGCTCTTCGAAACCCCTCAGACTAACCATAGACAAATCCAAGTCACTAGCATAAATATTAATAATTGCACATTTTATAAATTGGCGAACCCATGTAAATATTCGTCCTAGGAACATCAAATTTAAAAATCCTTCTTTGTCTTGTATTTCCAACATTCACAAAAAAATGAGCATAGAAAGTATTTCTATGGAGAATTAATTATGTTCATTAATATAAAGTTCTACCAGACAAACCTTAATACGCCGCGTCTCCAAAGACAATCTATTAAGTTTCTTTAATAGCACACCATGACCATAACCCTGTTCAGGGTAGTATCCATAATCCCTATAAAACATACATTTGAGGAATTTATGCTGTACAACTTAAATTCCTATGGTTTTAATCCAAATCTCATATTGTGGAAACGACACTATGCTTCCCTACTCCAACCCCGGCAGCACCAAACTATCAATCAACAGTCAACATCAACACTAAACAATCCTAACAAACACAATTCCCTATAGAGGCTATTTCCATATACAATTTAAAATCATGAGTAAAAAGTAATGATTCCAAATCTCCAACAACAGACCACATCCATTAATGGCAATCAAGAACAGCAGGGGCCCCAAGTTGAATTAGATTAAATATATAGGAAAATTGTTATATATTTAAAAAGAATATTTAGATCTTTTACAAAATGATCTTGTCTCGAGTAGGTGATTTGAATCACCTTCCAATAAAGATTAGCCGGCGTGGAGGGTCACCTGCATCGCAGAAATCGGATATTTCCTACCGTAATTTCGATTGGAGAGTCTTCCAACAGAGTCTTAATGAAGTGACAATTATTCCTAGTACACCGCACCGGAAGTTGAAAACGAAGTCCAAACCCTAGTCTCAATATCTCCAGTGCGTCCGAGACGCAACGTGTCCGTTTGTTGTAAAATCAACATTCACAGAAAACCTACCAGATTCCATCTTTGATTTAATATCTTTCCGCAACCGTGTTCGACTCGATATTGTAACTTTAAATGGATGGAATATGTAAGCAATCAGACACAAATGACGGCCTTTTTATAGAAACTCGTGTCGTGTGTTGTGGGTAGCATGATCCGGAACCCACCATTAAAAAATAAGTCTCGAAAAAAGATCATTGTTCGGACAAGGGGTTGAGACTTGTTAGAGGACTTGGGCATTGTTCAATCGTAACAAACCACACCGATGAAACAGAGAGCCTGGTATTTCCAATCTGGAGACGCACCGTTAACAATTTCGTCATAAAACTAGAAATAGCAGCAGCTGTGTCTATTACCTTTATTTTTAGTTGTATATTTTCTGTACATATTCTGTATATGTGTGTGTTGTCAAAGTAAGGTTTTTAGATAATTTTTCTTGCAATTCTCTCTTAAACCACTTTCGTAAAATAAGCTAACTATTTTTTTTTTATGTTCGGCACATACACACAAAAGGAAAATCCTATACCACTCAACGAGCGGTGCCTGGTGGGGAGAAGACGGTGGACGTTGGACTTGAAACGCTGTAGGTTGTAATTTTCGGGAAAGATGTCACTCGGAAGTCCATTACAGAGCGAGCAAGACCACCAGACAAAGGAGTCCCACAACAGCAACATCCTAGGTGATCGCAACTGAATCGTATGTTGATGAGCAGCTAGTGTCTGACAAGTGTTTCTGCTTGGCACAACTCTGGGCGGAATCATAAGTGCCAGCTGGTTCGAACACCTTCCGTAGTAGTATCGATAGTAAAGAGATAGGTCTGCCACTTTTCTTCGATATTCGAGGCTATCAAGGTATAATATCTTGCGCAAGTGTTTGGGTGCCGGCCTCCACACATGGGAACAGTATTCCAGAGATGGCCTTATCTGGGCCTTATATAGCAATAAGAGCTGCACTATAGAGTGTTCTTTGCACTATAGAGTGTTCCTAGCTTTTGCGCTGCTGCCTTGGCAATTTTTGTGACGTGATTACGCCAAGACATGTTTTCTACGTTGATGCCCAACAAGCTTATGGGTGAGGTCAGAGTCAGTGTTTGTCCTGTCATTGATAAGTCAGGTCCTGCGATGTTTGTTTTGTTTTGAAAATACAGCTGCTTGAGTCTTTCCTGCGTTAAACTGGACATTGTTTTCCTCACCCCATTCCACGATGGCGTTCATATCGTCATTGATGGCTGCAATCTGATTTTCTCGCTCGGGTTGGGAACGGGCAGCGATCATTGGAGTTCGCGATATGAATAAGAATTTAAAGGTGCTGTCGTCTGCAAAGCTGTAATTAGAATTGCTTGTCCTGTTTAAGAGATCGTTGATATAGAGCAGGAAATGTGTGGGAGATAATATACACCCCTGAGTAACTCCGACATAGATTTTAAATCCTTCCGAGAGGTGTCCATCAATATCAACTCGCATGCTTCGATCCCTTAAGAAATTGGAAAGCCATAAAAACAGTGCGGTGGTAGTCCGTATGCTGTCAATTTGCTTAACAATCCGTCATGCCATACCCTATCAAATGCTTTGGATATGTCGAGAGCCACTGCACGGGATTCGGCGTAGCTCTCAATGGCTTTGGTCCACAGGTAGGTAACATAAGTCAGGAGATCTCCCGTTGATCTGTGCTTGCGAAGCCCATACTGGCGATCGCTTATGATGCCTGATGATTCGAGATATTTTAACACCTGTTCATTGATCAGTTTCTCAATGACTTTCGAGATAATGGGAACTAAGGCAATTGGATGGTAGTTATTTCGAATAGTTTATTACCTTCCTAAGGGATTGGTTACACCACCGCATTTCCAGCTAGAAGGTTCGGTATGATAGGGAGAAGGTTTGGTTTGGCATAATCAGCCATTAGGCACGCTACAAAACTCAGCAAGGCTCGGCCTAATTAACTAAGTAATCTGACATCATCGCCACTAATCTGTCGTTAAAAAGGGCCGACACCAGCCCTCTCTCTTGAGGGGTATGTAGTGTATGAGATTATATGTAGTTGACTTACAGATTTGCACCTGATATCGGACTTATGCAATATTTCAAATTACGATAGAATAAGGTATATGTTAATATATCAATAAATTTATTTATGGGTTGGTTGAGTTAAATCATTTCAAATGTTTTAAATAGTTTCCAAATTATTTAAAATCAAGTATTTAAGTCTTTAGCAAAATGAGTTTGATCAGGGAAAATTATTTAAATCATTAACAAATGTATGCTCGAATACTTACCTTCATAACTTCGAAACTATCTTTAATGTATGATTTAATTCTTTTTTAAAATGATTTCTTACAGCTCTGATTTTCCTAGGAGTCCTATAAATGTCTATGTCAAATGGCGTAAGTATCTATTTATATGGCCTTCCCGCCTTGCTAGTTTTCGAAGAAGAGACATGTAACGGAAATAAAGCAGACATATGTCAAATTAGGGCGACCCGAGTTCATATTGTGGGTCTATGTGAATAGAACGATGGAAAATTGTGCCTTATATTTTACTTACATTATTTTTGTATTTAAACATGACAGGCCTAGCTACTAAAAATTAAATAACTGCACCACTTCGGAATTAAAATCAAAGCCAATAGTTGACGACATAAACGTCTTTATTATTCTCTGGGTACTATAAAATAATAACACACAAACATGCTGCATTTTAAATATTTTGAATTGTATTTCTTGAAATTTCCTGAAAATACTAACTGGGCGTCACAGCGTCAACCTTAATCATTTTTGCACTTGTGAATGTGGCCTACAGAGCCCAACAAATTCGATGGATAACTTAACAAATATTTTAAACCGTCTGGTGTGAATGAAATTGACATTTGGACAACGTGCCTCTCTTCGTCAGGCGTTATGCGTCTTCGCTTTATGTAATGCATTTACAACTTTAGCAAAACTACATGCTAATCGGACTAATAGTTTAACCTGCTTTTTATGCCAACAATTTCGCCAAATGATTTGATACATTTTGTACCTAAATTTAGAGTTTCAAGGATTTTATTTCACGGATAAGCAGACATTTGTATCAAGAGAGACTGATTTAGATGAATTCGAAAATACAATCTTAAATCATCCTTATCCTATATTGTTGATACAAGATAGAAATTTAAAATAGTTTACAATAAAACACTATAATCTTTCAAATTTTTTAACATGGTGCCAGTTAAGGCCGGCCGCATACATCAGTCTTTGAATCAGATTATAATGCTTTGTTGCGCTGCCTTGTTTGTATAAATATATACAATTATTATTTAGAAAAATACACATTATATATATGGCAATTATATATTCATAATTTTACACTAGTAGGTTAGATCTGATTGAATTTTTTAATAGAAAATCATAATTTATAAAACTCGCCAAAGGCCTTTATCAGACAAATTGTTGCCTATTCCTCTACCTCAGCTGTAGGCTTTTAAAATACGGACGCTTCGGCTCTGGTCCCAGGGTGTAAATAGCACAAGTAATCCCATCGAAGCTGTAAAATGCTGGATATTTCGAGGAGCAAATCTGCCCCCCTTTCCAAGAACGAGAAATCTAAAAATTAAAATGGTTAGTAAGCAGTAGTGCAATTAAAACAGCTCGTGCACTTTGTCAATTTTTGAGTTGGCTTTGGCAATATGACAGTAATAATGTAATATCTTTTTTCTTCAAACGTCAGTAAATCCGTCATTACTCGACTGTGTAGGCGGCCGTGAAGTTTCGTTTTTCCTCCGCCGGAGCTTTACTTTTCACTTTTCCGCCGGCGGAGGTAAAAGTGTTGTCATAGCAACATAGATACAATACAAACAGACAACAAAATAAGCGTCAACAACTCAAGATTTATTAAACTACAATTTGTATTTATCATTCAATTTGTGACTGCATTTCTAAAAATCACTAATTTAGGAACAAATTGGTTATTATTTAATCGAACTTACTCAATAACTGCTGATCAATACGGAATTAACACGCAATCGGAGACGCATCTTAAAAAAATAATTATTGTTGACAGTGTCCACTGTCAGATTCACCGACACCGGTCTAAGCAAGGCCACCTACGACCGTGGTCTAAGCCGCCTTGCGAACCCATTTATCTTTAATAATAATTAGATATTATTACTATTAAAAAGAGATGTTTTTGCATTAGTTTATCGACATTTGAAGAAAAAACAGCATATTTTATTTGGAGGAAAAGTTACTTTTCATGGCTTGCTCTCTATTACCAGCCTCACTTCGTTCGGCTGTTAAACACGAGCGCGCCATGAAAAGTATCACTTTTCCTCCATATAAAATAATATACTATTAATTATTGGCTTGTTAGGTTAGTGTGATATGAAGGTGTTATCGGCTAAATAATTGGTGCGATTTTTAGGTGCCATATATCTACAATTTGGTATTATATGTTTGGGAAGAATTCAATGATTTTTATTTAAAGATTGAGTTAATTAATCAAGTGTTCCTTATCAGCTGTAGTTTTTAGTAAGGGTAACCAGGTGTTAGTAAATTTAACAGAAGCTGGAAGCAACACATTCATCTATCTTCAATAATATTAAAACACTTTCTTTAATTTAACTTTTTTTTGATAATGGTTGCTTTGCTAAGATACTTGAGCGTTCCATGTATTCTGTGATTGTTGTCAAATGCATGTTGACAAATATGTAATTTGTAGACTTGTGTATTTCTAATATAGTTTTGACGTTCTTTTATAAGTTGTGATAATAGTCTACAGGTGTCACCTATTCGCTCTGTGCGTCAGGGTAGTGAGGGAAATGACGAACGATCGTGCGCGCGAGTCGGAGAAATGTGGAACTTTTGTTAGCTACCATACCGGACAAATAATACAAATATACACAATACATGGAATACATCAAAATATTTGATATAATGGGTTATCTTAGATGCTGTGTCAAAAAATGGACGAATAATACGAAAATTTGTGAGTATAAATTTTACTGTTTTCCAACAGCTAAACATAAAATTAGCTCAAAGCAGAAAGTAACAAAAGTAAGAAAACAAAAGTAAGTATCATAACTTATGATCATGTCCATGGCACTAATAATCCTGAAATAGTACCTATATTGTGCAACGAGTGTGAAAAGTGATTTTCACACGCGTTGCATACTATACTTTTTCTACGACTGCAAATGATATTGATATTGTATAATATTTATTATAATATAATATATCAAGCATCTTGTCTAAATTAAAATTTATAGTTTACAAAGACCATACAAACACTCTACAGCAATTTGTGTAACTAGTTGATGAGCAGGTATTGAGATGCCAGGGCTGGGACAACGCCCTACCCGGGGCAACCTTTTAGGGTTTCGTCCCTCATTCTAGGGTTTCGCCCTTAATTTTTGTAGGAAAAAGGCGCCAATCACCGGCGGTCTCCTCTTATGGCTTTGCCTTCCCTCGGGGGACCCAATTTTTACATATTCGGAAAAGGGAGCATCCGGGGGTGAAGCCCTAAATTGGGGCTCCTTGAGGCCCAAAGCCCTGAAATAGGGCCACTGCCACGGGGCCCATTTTTCGCAGATTTTAAAATTGGTACCCTCGGGGGCGAAGTTTTTGAATGGGGCCTCCGGTGTGGGAGCCTCATATTTGACACATTTTGAAAAGGGGCTTCCCCTGGGGCGAAGCCCTAAAATGAGGCCCCAGGGAGGCGAACCCTAGAATAGGGCCTATGGTACGGGAGTCCCACTTTTACAGATTTAGTAATGGGGCCCCCGGGGGGCGAAGCCCTATAATTGGGCCCCAAGCCTTAAAAGGGGGCCCCTGGTATGAGGGTCTCATTTTCTAGAGTTTTGCAAAAGGGGGCTCCTGGGGAGGGGTGAAGCCCCAAAAATTGGGCCCCCTTTTTTAGAGATCTAGGAAGGCTTTTAATCTAAATACCCGAATAAGCGTGTGAAAAGTATACTTTGCACACGGCGTTTGAAATGTCCATTTTTCAAGAGCAGTTGTTAGAGCGTTATTGTCTATTTTCAGGGCAGTCGTAGAAAAAAATATATTATTTAATAACTTAATTTCAGTTTGAAAAAATAAATTATTCTAAATCGTCTTCATTCATTGTAAAGTAATTTCAGTAAAACTTCATGGTGCGAATTTTTAATCGTATCAATTTAATAATGCTATTATTATTATTATTATTATATTCTCGTGTTTACGCTTTCATAACCTACAAAGTTTTAGTATTATGCTGAAGACACACAAAATTGAATATCGAACTTACCTTTTTTTCAGTCGAATCGATAAATATTCTCATATGACAACGTATTATCTGCAGAAGTAATTATATTGCACTAAAATCAACAATTTTTCTTGAATTCTCGTATCCCATGTACTTGACGCGTTACGTATCTATGAAATTCGCCACATTTGTACCACCAGATGTCGCGTCGTGTAACGCACATAGCGAATAAAATTTATTACATTCATATGGGATCTTATGGATTACATTTCTTCTGTCTAAAGAGGTTTTCTAATATTTGGTTGTTCAAGCCCTATAAAACATGTTTGAATAAAAACAATAGGATAGGTGGTATTATTAAAAATACTTTTTCTACGTTGCACCTCACCTCCCGTCTTCTGTAGCTCAGTTATGAATCAAGTTAGGATTTTAATATTTTGCATGCTGTATCTGTATCTTAGAGTGCATTTTAGAAAAATATTTTCGATTAGACAGGATATCCTGAAAAAGTGACCTATTTTTTATAAATTACACGCCCCACATGTTTCGCATATTTGGGTGTCCCTTATGGTTACCTACATCACCCTAAAATTTTCACAAAATCGGTACGGTAGAACCGGCGAGAAAAAATTCAATGTAAAAAAATCAGATTAGCACCACTGAATTTAAAAATTACTGAAAAATACAAATGGTGTCGGACTATCACAGTTAAACCACATGTTCTGTGGTTAAACTAGGAACTTTTGTTAGTAAGGTGTAAGTGCCTCGTTGACAATGTTTGGGTGATCTGATTTATACACGGTGTTCAAAAATTACTGTCAAACTTTAAAGAACTTTTTCTCTCTTGTTTTATATGTAAGCCCCTGTATTGTTTCCATTTAAAAAAATGAAACTTCACAAGAAAACTCGCACCACATTAACTGATAGATTTTAAAAATTTAGCTAAAGTTTCGAGTCTATCATACCTTTCATGCGAGTCATTTGAAAATGAGGAAGCGCCGGATTTAACGTTGTCTCGGTCTAAATGTGCGAACCGGTCTAATTCGAACTGGGTTTGTGTATTCTATGGGCCTGTTTTCGTCTGCTCTTACTACCATAAGCGGCTTGGAGCAGGTGATCGATATTCATTTGGCTCGAGCAGCTGATATATTTTTGTTCGCTTGGGATGGAGCACTGTGCTCGAGATTAATTTTATATCATGCTCTACTTGCACCTAGTCTGGAGGTGGAGCAGTTAGAGCAAAATCAAAAAGATGACAGATAATCAACAAAAACCGCGGAATATAAAATAATAATATAATCCCACTTTTTAAATTTTGAAAGTCTGAAAGGCATCGTGGTCTTTTTTTTTGAGGAAAATATCCCTATATATAAAATATCCTATCCACGTGCTGCCTTAACAAAAAGTGCGTTCATTTGGGGTGCAAGCCATGAAGTCGTCCGAGCAGGAAATATCTGCTTGGAGTGCAGATATGGCATTTCGTGTTCTGCTCCAAGCTGATTTCTTTGATTTTCCTAGCAGGTTGAGCAATGCCAAATGAACAGGCCTTATGTTTGCATGTCATTTACATATATTAGAAACAAGAGAGGTCCAAGAATAGAACCATGTGGAACTCCCAATTCTAATTTAAAAATAACGGATCTCTCTCCATTGCAATTTACAATGATACACGAATACCTACGTTTTCAAGTTTATCCTCCAAAATACCCTTGTTGACAAGATCAAATGCTTTGGTTAAATCGAACAGAATGGAAATCACATGTTTTCCCTTGTCGACCTGTTCATAAATAAATCTATAAAAATTTGCTGAAGCATTTGAGTTGAGCACCCTTGCCGAAAACCATGCTGTTCCGGTACAAGAATGCGATATTTATTAAAACAGCTTATAATTTTATTATAATTAACCTTCTCAAATTATTTTGAAAAAACACTGACTATAGAAATAGGTCTATAACACAGATTACGTAGGAGTAATCTGTGTCAATAATTTGAAATTTCATTTTGGTCACCTTTTTTAAAAATAAGAGTTTGTCCTCCGCTGATTTTAAGTTATCCGGAAATTCACCTGTTCTCAATGAAACATTTATGAGGAATAGAAGTGGATCTAATTAACTAAAAGATATTTTCTTAAAAATCACTGAGGATATTCCGTCCAAACCACTAGATTTTTTATTATTTAGTTCATTTATTGCCGATATCAATTCAGTTTTTGTCAAGTCACTACAAAATAGCGTCTGGCTACAAACCTGGGATACAGTATGAGGAAGTGATAAATTACAACCAAAAGACTCTGCACTCTGTTCGATAACTATTTATGAAAAGTGTTTTCCGAATTCAGTGGCAACTTTTTTATTATCTGATACTACTTCATTGTTTATTTTAAGATTTATGTTTGAGTTTTGATTACATTTGGATTTACCTAACGTATTGTTTACTACACTCCATATTTCTTTGGTCTTATTACAAGAAATATTAATTTTGTGCTTATAATAGTTTTTTTTTAGCTTGCCTAACTACTTTTTTATAATTAGATTTCACTGATTTGTAAACTGCATATTTTTCTCTATTATTGGTATTTTTAATAGCCCTATATGCATTATTTAGCTTTTTCTTTTAATTTTTAACATGAAGTGATACCCACTTATTTTTATTATTCCCATCAATGATTTTAAGATTCCTTTTTGGACAAGATGCGTTAAAGCTCCACATGACTGATTCTATGAAAAATGCAAATGCCTCATTTAGATTTAGGTTATACATGAGAATCCATTCAATCTTCCCAATCAAAAAAATAAATTTATTTATATTGCTTTCACCCAAGCATCGCTTCTCAACAATAATTTCATTCTCAGGTTTACCTGGAATTTGTGACAATGGGGCTTTGATCTACCAATATGTCCAAAATGATCCTCCAAACAGGGGTCAAAAACCTCTACTGAAAAACTATCCTTAGGAATATTAGAGACCATA
>MU182815.1:184259-203250 GCA_016904865.1 Pissodes strobi | reverse complement strand
TATATCTAACTATATTAATTTGATTAACACGTCAACATTCCGCATGTGTGTGTTATTTTGTTCATTACTATCTGAATCATAGAGTACATACATGAAGATTCAAGATGAAAGCGCTGTAGTTATCTGAAGCCCTCATGATGAATCAGCTGCAATTTTATTGCACTTAGAATATATTAAAACTGTAAATTCAGCCCGGAAATAGACGAATATATGCCATTCTTCAAATGCCCCCACTGTGAGCGGGCAATTTTCCTCCGGCATTGTCCCGGAATCTTTATTATTATCCGGGAACAATAATTTAAATTCACAACACTCTTTCGTCGAACCATAAATTCCTCCGAACATACAAAGGGTAATTCGGAATCTTTATTCACCACCAGCAGTTAACAAAAAATTGCCCTCGAAGGGCCAATCTGTTTAATAAACTGCAATGGAAATACAAAGCGAATCGCCATCATGCAATTTACTTTTTGTATTAAATTTCGTCCGAATAAAATTCCGGGCAGCTCCCTCGGGGTCTCGATCCGAAACTCTTGTTTTAAAATGAAGCAGTTGCTGCGCTCCAAAGTAAAACTATAGGTATTAAAAAACCGGAAATGGTTTTTAAAACGTGCAACAGTCGTCTTCCTAGGTTCCTCTTTTGATTACTTGAAAATGAGTGAAACTGAAGATCTTTATAACATAACATTTGAGTAAACTGGGTCTATAGGATACATGATAAGAGGGAACGTGTTAATTGCTTATACCCCCGATCTGGGGTTAGTTTGTGTTAGGCATGTAAACCCCCTAAGCGCTAAATGATGTTCCGGTTGGAATGTTCTTATTGCGTTGGTAATTTTAAAGTTATATAATAATGTAACATTACTATCTACCACCATTGATTCCGCCATATATTAGCAATATTTAGCAGTAATTTATTTCCTAAATATTTTGTCAACCTACCAAATAATGAAGAGGAGAGTAATTTAATTAGGGGATTTCATTACTATCAATTCGATTTGAAAACACGAAAATTAATGCATTCCGCAAATAATAATAATAATAACCTCATTTTGAATGTACTATTTGTCGTTATATGGTTCTAAACACCGAAGTAAACACCCATTAGGATTTGCCACTCGATAATTTGCAACTATTTCGGTAGCTTAATAAGGTGTAACGGGAAACAATTTCAATCGAATGTGTAACCTGAAAATTAAATAGTATGTAATATTAAACCGAACAGTGCACATAATAATTATACCACGTTGTCGAATTATTAAAGTTTTTATGAGAAAACAATGAAATTCGTATCCGGTGAAAAATCTATTAAAAGTCAGTGTAGAGCGCAACAACAAAATTTAGTAATATAAAATGTTTTTAGTGAAATATTGTGTTTGTTATATAACTTTGAATATTTTGAAAGAACTTCTGTAGTTAGATATGAAAAAATTAAATTTTTTAGGTTATACAAACGAAATATGGACAAACAATTTCACACAATACAATGACCTCAAGGCATAATATACATTTATAATCTATAATCTTTAACAAAGAGGAAGATATTTGTAAATATTATGCTAAGCTAGATTTCTTGAATTGTGAACTTAAAAATATTTATGAAAAGCTTTATAATACTCAAAATAGTGAACATCTGAATCACCTATGGAATGACATTTCAGATGAGGCCAAACTAACTTTAAAACTTTAAATTTGATCTGATGAGATTAAAACTAGAATCACATAAATCAGAATAAGATTTTCAACAGATGTAGATTAACAACAAATAAAACAATTTCAAAGTTCAAGTTTTGTGGTAGGATTAAGAATTTTTCAGACACTTTGTTAGAAGATGATGAGTTGGACTTACTTAGACTAGGACTTTAACATTGTGTTAGGTCTCTCTCTCAGAGGGTCTCTCCTTTCCGAGAGTTGATGTCATAGCAAATTACCAGCGATTAAATGTCAGGAAGACATTGAGTAATGACATACAATATTTTTAATAACAAAAAGAAGTATATTTTGGGAATTAATTCTTCTTTCTCTCTTACTTGGGTTCTTCAAAAAATCATGTATTTACAAAAGGAGAAAGGGTTGATCACAAATAGGATTACTTTTCTAAGAGAAAAAGTTTTCTTTCCGACAATAATTTTAAACTATTTTCATACAATCCCTCCAACAGACAAATAAAACGTTTTCTGATAGAATACAATACTTTCCTGTATCCTGACTTTACGGTTTGCCAAAAATTCATAATCCTACCAGATTTGCACAGTCTCTATTCTCTCGTCTTTCATCTACAACGTTATCAGGAATATAACCGGTTTTACACCGATGTTCGGGATGAGTTGATCTGGTAACTAAACTTAATAATATTATCTTGTCAAATAACTACGTTTCAAAGTCTGAAGCAGTTAAAATTGTTGAAAATTTACTATTATCCAGAAACCTAGATGAACCGAATGTCATCACCGTCTTTCACAAAATTAATCTTCTTCCAACAATTAATACTATAAACAACATGACAGAGGAGATATCTTCTGAAAATCTTTTTAAAAAAATCACATTTTTTTCACCGAACGAACCCAAGATTTTACACTGGTTCCGTACGTTGATGACTATCTATTTTTTTGGGTTGCAGTCCTGTAAATGCTTATTGATGGTTAAAAAAAATAATCACTTACACCCAAAAACAACTTTCACTATATAACTGGAATCCAACCACTCCTCTTAAACATGACTATTACAAAGACCAACACAAATGTGAGATATTTTATCTATAGGAAAATTACACATATTCATCACACCATACCATGCCAATCCAACCATCTACAATAACATAAATTAGCAGCTTTCCATTATTACACAAAAAGATTGCTCAATATCTCTTTCCAAAGAAAATTACAACAATGAAGGGAAAATTCTAAAACAAATAGCCTATAAAAACGATTATCACCCTTGACATGATACCTATACCATCCATAGACATTCGAACAAAACAAAGATTTTCTAAATGTATCCACGAAAATGTTGACAATCTTAGAATATTACAAAAAACTAAAACAGAGCCTTATTGGTTAGTTGGGTTGGACGCATCTGCAGACTTCTTAGAACACGCATAAATGAACATCATAATTGCAGTCCATACACCAATGCTAAATTACTTCATAACATTACTTCAAGAAATTTTATTCGTGTGGACTTCATCGAGGATACTCAAATTCAAAAAGCACATAAGGTTAATGGTTCTTGTCTGAACACTCAAATGAGTCTAAATAGAATATACAAACCATTACATAAGCCTCCTTTCGATTAATATAGAATCAAATCATTTATCAATAGAGTGTAGGTACATCTAGTGATCTTATATTGATATCTTAATGATCAACTGTAACACCATTCGTTAATTGCTTAACAAAAGGGTCATATGCCAGGTTACTCATCGGTTTTAATTTTATTTAAGGGCGTGGGTCTATGACTTTTCAGTTGTTAGGTAAAGGCGCCACTAAATATTTTACTAAGGATATATAAATGATTCTTGATAATTGAAATTAAAGTTCTGACTAAACGCAGGCAATCACGAAACTCCATACATAGGAATTATTTTACTAAACTAAAATTATTCTAAATTAATCCCATGGCAGCGATAATATCATTATACCACTAAAATGGTAATAAAGATATTCTAAACTAATGAGTTAACCTATGACGTAAATATATTCATATATAGCCGGTAATTATTTACAGGTGAAAACGAATTGAGCTCAGTTCGGGGCCTGCCTTTAGGCGAAAAGTCAAAGTTGCAAATTAGAGTTAAATAAAACAGTTCACTGCTATGAGGCTTACAGCCAATTCCAGCAAATTTATTTAGTTCACGTAGGTAGACTCACTATAAGAATAAATTAAATAATTACTAACAGAGTAGCCAAAAATATTCACTTTCTTCTAGTATTACTTAACTAAATTATGATAAGAGAGGGAATACATCGACAATAGATAATATTTGACTTAAAATCATTTTTCGGGAAGATAATAAATAAATATGGCAAGTAATTATGGGACTTATTGTAAGAACATAACATTAACGTAAATCTACGCAGTACAAAAAGGTTAAGTCAACTAGTTACGGCCCTACAGTAAGACATTTGATCTTCGAGCCAATATCAGATACGATAATGATGAAAATAGGTTATTTATAAATCAAATTATGATAAGAAAGAGAAAATATCGATATGAGATAATATCAGACCTAAAGCCATTGATAAGTAAGTCAATAAACAAATATTACTTGAAATAGATAAGGCCAACTTGCACTCTGTAGATTCTATCACATGGAATCCACCGACAGAGCTGTGCTAGGCAACCAGGAGTATCAGGCTGTCCCCAACCTGGGTTGTAACATTCCCTACGAAGCTACGCCTCCACACATGTGGCCAGCTTCACGTCGACAAAAAGCCTCGGATTACGGAAAGAAACCGGAAAACTCGCCCATCTCTCTAGGAGGGAGATTCTGTCCTCAGGAAGGAATTCTGTCCCACAGAAGGACCCTAGATAAATTGTAAGTAAAGTTAACCATCCAATATAGCCACACTAACATTTAGCAAACCTTTTTTATAGGAAGGCTAACCACACTATTCGTCACACATCGTTATTAGGCAATACGGCTGATAATTTCGAAAAATACATTTAGCACATTTGCCAATTAATGTCGCGACACAATCAGGCGGTATTTAGACCTGATGGTCAAAAATTTAATATCGATAATTTTAGAACTGTCTGCTCGCCTCGAGTATCCAGACGAGAAGGGCTTGCCCATTCCCACAAAAAGAATATATACCACATCTGTCAAGACGGCGCTTGAAACTTGAAACGGAGTCGTCCTTCGAGCGACTCGAAACAGAATTCCTAGATACCGGTGGATTGTACTCGGAAGTCAGGTAGCGAGAGTATCGACAACACAAATCGACCAGTAAACGGGAAAAATCGAATACCCGATTTTGTAACATCTACAACGTTACACAACCTAATGAAGAAAAAATTTCAACTGTATCACGGTGTCACTCAATATTGCAGGAGGGAATTCAGAAGGTTAAGATCACAGCTCACCATCTTCCAACGAGCAAATAAAATAATAATTAAAATACAAAATAAAAATTATTTAAAATATTGAAGATTGAAACTTAAAGCTCATTACATATTTCAGTATGCATTCATTCTACAATTTAACAATAATAGTAAAAGCAGTGACTATCTTTATAATAATCATTAATCATTTCTCATTCAAGAATTCGCAATTTTATTGTTTATCGCAATGAGTCCTATAACGACGTTTTGGATGGTCACAAAACTTAATTTCTTTAAATAGGATCTGTTGTGCCCTCTTTGTTAAGGGTTATATATGCAGATTATGTCTTGAAATGATAATGTATTGTGTAAAATTGTTTGTTCATATTTTGGTTTGTCTTTTATCATTTCGTTTCTAGCGTACACAACCCGACGATGTACCTAAGTATAATCGTAAAAAACGTTTGATATTTTTTGATATCTAACTCAAGAAATTGTTTCTAACCCTTCAAACTTATATAAAAAACACAATATCTCAGTAAAGACATTTTATCTTTCTAAATTTTGTATATAATCTCAATAGTTATGTTATACCTGGCTTCCACGTGGCACTGATGATGGCTGAGGCCGAAAGCGCTCTGCTTTCATTTTTAATAAATTTTGTATTGAATACAGCTTTTTCTGTTACTTGACACCCAGACTGTGTATTCAGCCTAGAGTTACATAATTTATATCGTTTTGCCAGACGGTATAACCCAGTGAACTTCGGTATATCAAAGCTTAGTTAAAAATGTCAGCTATACAACTCACAGATCACCAGGACTGTAGATAAGGGGGGGGGGTCTAGGGGGTTTGAGCACGCCCCCCTGGCTCCAAATAATTTTGCCTCCGGCGGCCCTGCGGGACTTTTTAACCTACAAGTTTTCTTCCTACCTAGCCTAAAACCCCCATGGAGAACGCCTAGGTACGGCCCTGCAGATCACGATGGCAATGACAATTAATTTAACTAACGGAAATGCTTATCTATTTTTAAAGTTTATTTTTGTTAACTTGTGCATCTTTACCAAGTATTTTGTATTTTAATCTAATTTTCTTTTCACCTGTCTTAATTTAAAAATGTCAAATGTGTTCCTTTTTCTTATTGTTGGCACTACCCAACTTATGACACACCTCTCTGGAAAGCTTATCAAAAATCATTTACAGCGATGATTGATGAAATTTAATTACGAAATGTTGGCAGGATAAATTAGAAAATAAACGTAAATTATGAAAAAGGATCTCGAAACTAAATTAAAACACTACTCTAGTGCTGACTCTATTTTTTACAATAACGCATATACTTGTTTACTGCTCCATTTTGTTCTAAACCGAAATAAAGTAGATTTCCAAATTCCTCCCTAACTTTCCTCCTTTTCCTCCTAAATGTCTCTTGGAATACTTCAACAAGCATCAATTGTTCTCTGACGCAATTCTTATAAGGAAGCTTGCTGGGTTTCGTAAACTAGAAATTTAATGCAACCCCATGAAAGAAAGTCCATAGCAAAAAGGCCAGGTGACCTTGGTGACCAGTCAATTTGTCGCTTCTGCCCATCCACTAGTTTGTATAATTTTAGTACACCCACAATTTCGCCCACAGCAGCATAGTGTGGAGGTGCAAGTGTGGTGTAGAAGATATTCATTCAGATTTAGATTGTCTGGTAACTGTCTTGGTTTCCAAGTTCATCAACAATGGCGCACTCTTTATTTTCGTTGAATATTTCCCAGTATTCCCGCCCAAACATTGACTTTTTGGGGATATTGAGTGCGCCCCTTTGTAAAAAGATATGAATTATAGTCACTCTAGTGTTGTGTTTATTCACATGACCATTTTGTTAAAAATAAGTCCCATCATTAAGGTAAATGTTTCTTTTTATAAATTCGGGCATTGCTATTATTTTTTCCTGGCCAATAACCTCAATCTGCTTATCTTCATCTAAAACTTAAGGTTGTTTTCTTTTTTGTTACGAATGAATCTCGTTTCTTAAAATGTTGAGACGTATCTAAAGTTGCCTTTTATTAAAATTAATGGCAGTTCTGAGATAGCATAAAATCGTTCTTCCTTAGAATGCACCATTTCCGAATTAGGAAGTTTCCTGAGAAATTAAACTGATTATTTTTTACTGTAAACTATAGAACAGTGAAAAAAAAATCGGTAAGTACCTATTTTTTTATTTTCACTAAAGATGATTATTACGAGAGCTATGTCAGTTTTTAGTTTTGTATAATATAAATACTATGCATGGTGTGACGTAACAGTTCATGTGTATGGTGACGTCATAAGCACATTTCAAGGCGTTGTATCTATCTCATTTTTCGACTGATGAAAAAGAGAAAAAACTCGTGCCCACTTATTTTTCATGGGCTATCGAAATCAGCAATAAAAAAAATTGATAAAACTTCCTGATTAAAATAAATTCGAAGAAACAATATAGACACAAGTGACGGTGACAGCAAGCAAATTTAAATGATTTAAAAGATGCAAATTTTATTGAAGATTTTGCAAAAACAAGTATTATCATTATTGCAAAAATGAGAGAATTTTAGCATTACAATAGTGATTTAATCTAGGCTTTTTAATTTTTGCTGCCAACTTTTAAAAAGCCTTAAAATATTTTCTCAAAATTTTATTAACATTTTCCAAATAAATTTCATAATTTAACATTTTTAATAAGCTTTCCATGGAGGTGTCAAAGGTGGGTAGTGCCATTTAATATTTTATTAGTGAAAAGGGGTGGGTGAGGGTGGTCTGCAAAATACCTCTTTTTTTTTGTTTTTTTTATATATGCTTTTAGAAAATATAGCCTCTTAAGTTTCCAAATTGTTTCCCTATATTGTCGCATTTCTGAAAATTATGTTCAAATACTACATGTACCGAATGATTTGCATGAATCGTCGTTCGATAAGTTGTACAATTCGGTTGTCGTACTGTTGGCTTTAGTACGTGAATATTTTGTGCATTTTTTAAGTCTTTTTTTGGATTTTGGTTCTGTCTTGGATTAGTTTTTGCTAGTTTTGCTGTCGGAGCGAGCGAAGCGAGTAGTGGGCAATGCATGGCGCTTTACTAATCGAAGATACGTGACATGTGGATGAGCCAATTAAGAGCCGGTAGACAAGGTAGTATCGATACTATTGAAAAATATGGAATACCATACCTCTGCGCTCTCCTATGGGCAGACAATAAACCAGGTTTCCAAAAAACCCTCATCATATAACAGTTTTTTTATTAAGGCTAAAGGCAGCGAGTGTTCTATAATGCTCGACGTATATGACAATCCCCACAAGTCAGGTATTTTCGACATATTTCGCTCGGATGTAAAGGGCAGCAGACCGTCAATTTATCCTTAACGTCCCCCATGCCCATGCTTCACGTCGAATTCCTATCTAGGTATATACGCTTCTTTTAATAAAAAGCAGTTCTCTATACAGAGCCATTGTTAGTCTCGGTATTTCTTGGATGTTTTTTTTTTGTTGAGAAAATCCTTCATTCGAGAATGTAGTACAATGGTAATATTACATCAATATTTGGCTCAACGTTGTTGGCATGTAGCCTAGATATTTGACAAATATAAAACACGCATATCATTTTAAGAAAAAATCATTATGTATAAGCATTTGCGACAAGAAATTTCGGGTCATGTCAGCCGGTATAGACATACATTTATGAAATTTTAGCGAAACAATAACACCAAAATCTCAATAAAAAAAGGATGCGCAATTCCTGTTCACCGGATTCACAGGACCACTGTGTTGATACAGTGAAAATTGTCAGTTATGAAAATAATTTACCTGGACACCATCATGGGCAACGACCCTTTTCTCTGCACCTAGTCAGTAGCTTCATTCCACCATTTCTGTACTCAAATATAACCTTAGTTATAATGAAATGAGCGTAGGCCAAACCGCTTTCCGTTTTACTAATTGAGATTTCGAATTTTAGGGGAACACAAAATTTAAAGGCAGCAATTTAATATGAAATCAGTGGTTGACTCAAATATGTAAAGGTTATTTCTGTTCTGACCTAATTATTTAAAAGTTCACCAGACAAATGAAATATGACATAATAAGAAGAAACTAATTACCATTATTAATACTTATCCCGCTATTATTTACTTTTTATCTGACTGTCCCCCAAGCTTAAACTCAATCTGGTAAAATTGTAAGATAAATTTTACATGCACTAATAAATGAAATACAGATTGGCACTAGCACTGAGTTTTAGTGAGAGGTTCATAAAATATCAAGGATATACATCAGTTTCTATACAGGTACCCAAATCATTATGAATTGCCGCTAAACTTACTCTTCGGTCTTAATGCTAATCCGTGACCTGCAACCCAAGCTTTAATAGATTTTAGTACTTACACCTTCTCTCACGACGAGTCATCAATTTCCAACAGCGTTTCATGTAGTAGATATTTTTTTGAGCCCAACAAAATGACTTTTCTTAACTACTTATTTTCTTTCCACGGGCCTCTGGTACTCAGAGACACTATTAACGAGTTCGTCAATACTGTTTAACAATTTGGACTGCATAGCATTCGTGATAGATAAAATTTTACTAATTTTTCCGGGTTCCCATACGTTTTTGGACAGAGTAACGATTTACCGAGCCTGAAGACTTTTTCAGACTAATTTTTCGAAGCTCCTCTTGGGAATAGTAACGTGTGCGTGAAGAATATTTTCTGACTAACCCTTTCTCAAATATGTTTAGCTTTTTATACCATTTTTCAAGGCTTGTTTCTCTCCTCGAAAAATCTGGATTCAACACTTGCTCAGCTATTAAAATATTTCTGCTAAGAACACTTAAAATTCCTAAGTCGCCGAAAATGTTAATGTGACAATTAGCGTTTTAACATGTTATGTAAATTCCAACCTGGGTTTTAGTACCGCTGGATTTTCTATATTAGGATAATTAAAATTGGTTATTCCAGTTAACATGATTTTTGCATTCCGATCCCAGGGTTTTGCTCGGTAAATATTCTTAATAGAAACGCCCCCTGGGAGCGTGCAACTAGTGAGTGATAGTTCTTGTAGTTAGTTCATCTAATTTCGGGTTATAATGCAGTCGAAAAAAAATTTGAATCAATTTAAAATAATTATGAAATAATTTGTTGAAACAATTTAAAATACACTAATTGGAAAAGAGGTAGACCTAGGGTGTTATAATCACCTTCCAAAATTTGATCTTACAAAATACAGTAAGGTCTACTAGAACTATTACAAGGTTCTGGAAAAACATGGATATTTCATAAGCAAAGTGCGTAGGAGTTCGCGAGACCGAGACCTGGCAAGTCTCGGTCTTGGTCTCGAAGAAAAAATTTAGTCTCGGTGACGGTCTCGTGTCTCGAAGCTCGAGACCGTGACTCCCTTGGTCTCGGTCTTGTCTCGGTTTGGTCTCGGTTTAAACAAATAAAAAGTAATTAAATAATATACTGTTTTATTTCGTTAATAACACAAACGTTACTTCGGAATGTTAAGTTACATGAAACATCTAATAAGTGTCTTTTGTGTATCAGTTCTTGGTGTAGATGTGATATTAGGGATAAACTTCTTAAATGATTTTACATTTTTTGTTTGCAACAGTTGTTTGGATAATAATAATTAACTTAAATAGGTACCTACTAATATTTTAACATATTTCATGTTAGTTTCTAAATTGTTATTTTGATATAAAAATGCTTACTTCTAATGTAGGCAGGGATACAAGTGATAGGGATTTTTAAGTATGAACACATAAAAACTACCGATTTATGTCAATTTTGTTGTCAAAGTCAACGCTTTTTCTTCTTATTTTTGACATTTCTTATCAGTTGTAGCGTAGGCATACAAAGTAATGTAATTTTCAAACATTCTGTATTATATGGAAAAATTTATTTTGAAAACTCTTACAATTTAACGGTATACAGGGTGTAGCGAAATTAGTGGACGAAACATCAACCATGTATTTAATTTAATTTAATTTAATTTAATTAATTAAGGCCACGTGCTGTGTGTCTGTCATTTAGAACCTGACCTTGGGCCGGTCGGGCGATCGCTCGCTGGGCGAAACCAGTTTCCAGAAATATGATATTTGGTATTAATATTTATTTTGTGGACTTTGTTCTAAATGATATTGTAGCCGCTGCTCAAACTTTTCCCAGATATAAGTGTAACAAAGTCCTGTATCTCTCTTAACTATAGAGATAAAAAAAATTAAATACAAAAATTGTATGATATGTTGTGGTGCATATTGTGAAAATATTTTCAATTATACAGGGTGCTTTATAAAATCCTGTCGTTTTTTTTTACTTATTTTTATGGAATGCCTTGTATATTATTGCACATTTAGATTCTGCATAAAATTCTAGACACATTTCGTGAATAATGTTCATACCTATCTCTAAGTTTTTCAAAATATTCACAGTTGAAAATCGGCCATCTACCAAGCTTGACAGCCTGTCAATGGGTGGTGGTATGGGGAACTCGAAAACCGTAAGAGATACAGTGTCGGTCAAATTAAGGTAAAATTGCGCATTTAGGTACCTAACAATATGCCGTTTAGAAAGTTTTAAAATTCCGAGTAATTCCGGAGATATCCGGAAAAAAACCGAAATTTTGAAAAATCGTTTTATTTTTAACGGATTTCAAATTGAATTGCACTTTTGCATTGCCACTTTTTCCGCTCTATCCAATGATGGTATCAAGTTTGAAATCCTACGTTTCGTCTTCAAGGGATCATCATTAACTTTCTTTTTGTAAATACGAACTTTAATTTTTTTTATCGTTTTTCAGATGGTATTGGCGTTATTAATATGACTATGTGTTTTTATTTTTTTTAATTTTTTTTTTATTTAAATTTTTATTTTTTTAATTATATATTTTGCTTTGGCGTAATTTTAAACCTTTTAGGGTAGGCACTTTTGAAATATTAATATTCTATAAAAATATTTTATTTTGTTTTATTGTATTAAGTGGAAAAATGGAGCGTATTAAAAATAAAAAAATAATAAAATCATTTCTTACGAGAATATTAAATTAAATTAAGTATATAAAATCACGTCACGCAAAATATATAAAATAAAAATAATAAAAATAAAAAAAGTAAAAAAAAATAAAAACACATACTCATATTAATAACGCGAATACCATCTGAAAAACGATGGAAAATAATTAAGTTCGTATTTAAGAAAAGAAAGTTGATGATGATCCCTTGAAGACGAAACGTCAGATTTCAAACTGGATATCATCATTGGATAGAGCGGAAAAAGTGGCAATGCAAACGTGCAATTAGATTTGAAATTCGTTTTTAAATAAGCCCAGGAAAAAAATAAAACGATTTATCGAAATTTCGGTTTTTTCCCGATATCTCCGTAAATACTCGGAATTTTAAAACTTTCTGAACGGCATATTGTTAGGCACCTAAATGCGCAATTTTGCCTTAATTTGACCGACACTGTATCTCTTAGGGGTTTCGAGTTCCCCATACATAGACACGAATTCGAGCCACCCTGTACAATCTAAACGGCTAAAGATAGGCCAAAATGGTTTGCACTTTCCTATCTCGATTTTTCATAAGCTATCGTTTAACGCTAACTTTATATTTATTTAACCAGATGTTAAATTTAACCTGTGGTTAAATAAAAAGTTAGTGTCAAACAATAGCTTATGAAAAACCAAGATAGAAAAGTGCAAACCATTTTGCTCTATCTTTAGCCGTTTAGAGTATACAGGCGGTCAAACTTGGTAAATGGCCGATTGTCAACTGTCAATATTTCTAGAACAGTTAGAGATAGGTGTGATAGGTGATAGGTGTTCCGGGATTTGCAAATGTGTCGGGGGAAAAATAATTTATTTTAGCAAAAAAAGGATCTTATCAGAGCAGATGCGAAGCTGCCGCAATTTATTTTAATTTGTGCTGTTGTGACTACCATCTTACCATAGGAAAGGCTATTGGAACTCCTAAAGCCTACGCAAAGAGATTTGATGCGAAACTGAAAATAGAAAGATGAAAAATATTATTTTTCAGAAAGGCTACCAAAACACATCCTCCAGATAGTGATTATGGACCCGAAGCTAACGCTGAACCTGATCTAACAGAAGAACAATATAAAACTAAAGAGAAAGTGTTTCTAACAGAACTTGCAAAGTCAGGGGAACAAGTTTTAACAATGGGAAGGGACACAAGGCAGCAGTCTGGCAATCCATTGTGGATGCAGGAAAGAAGATTTCCATTGGCAGCCTCCAATTTTGGAGCTGTATGTAAATTAAGAAAAACGCTGTGAAAATCTTGTGAAAATTTTTTTATATTTCAAATTTATGGGAAGCACTGCTACAAGATATGGTACAGGAAAATAGCCAATAGCTATATCACAAGACGAAACCAACATAAATAAAAAAGTAATGTCTTGCTGTTTGCTTGTGGATATAGGTAATTGCCTTTTGGCAGCTAGTCCAGAAGGACTTATTCAAGATGACGCTATAATCGAGGTTAAGTATCCTTCGACAGCGGCAAAGTTGACTCCAGAAGAGGCAATTCAGCAGAAAAAAAAATACATTTGCTACAATACATAATGAAAAATCGTAATTAAAACAAAATCACACTTATTTCTACCAAATACCAAGCACAGAAACCAAAAGGCAATATTGGTATTTTCTGTTATGGACTCCATTAGGATTTCTTGTAGAAAACGTATGATATTTGTTATATTATTATAAAATATGTTAAAAGGAACAAAAATAGCTATATACAAGGTGTGGCGAAAATAAAAATTTTGTAAAATGTTTGTTGTAACGTGATATACCTACATTGATAAATTTTCGAAGTATTATTAACTGTTTTTAAGTCATTATCAATCATTATTTTAGAATAATTTAAAATGTCTTAATCGGCCTACGACACATTTTTTCCTTCCATTTTTTTGGCCTTGTGCTTAGCACATTTAGCCATCAGTTCCCGAGTAGGAACAACTTATAAGTTAAATAATGCAATACTTATAGATTATGTTATTATACCGACTAACGTAACTTATTGGCATTTTTTTATAATTATCTAATCACCTTTACTCTCTCAAATATCTTTATTATATTTAAATAGAAGTGTGTTGTGCATTATGTGTTATATGATAAGGTTACGCACAATACACATCTACCTTAATCTTTACTCACTAAAATACTGGATATTGTATTGTATGACAAGGGATTTTAGTTAGGGACACTCGGTTCTCGTCCTGGAGCCAATGCAATCATTTATTTTGATAGACAAACCACAGGGGGGGCTCGGATCGGAAGGTAACTACAACAGGAGAAAAACAAAGGAACGTCCACAAACTACCTTCTATATCTATATGTGCATAAATGTAAAAGTATGTTTTACATTTTGTTTTTAGATAGCTTTATATATTTTATAAATATAGATTCCATTTTCTCATCATTTATTACGCAAGCCATAATATATGAACTATGAACTATGACACATAGGGAGTAAGGAGTAAGCCAAGATTTCCCAATTCTCCATACAAAAATTGTATCCCTTCCGTATTATGCTTGCATTCGAAGCCTACGACATATTATTATGCATTTTTTTTGTAAATAGGCTTGTATATTAATTTTGCAAATTTCAATGCCTTTTTACGTTATTCGATACATATATACAGGGTGATAATTTGAAAGCGAAGAGCATTTAATATTGCCTCCACCAATGATAGTATGAAAATTTGGCAACACACGTCAATTTACATATCAAGGGGGACATTTTTTAAGGCATTTGTTGCCGTGTTACTTTCAACCCCCTGACTCCCAGAGCACCTACCCCTAAAATTTTAAATGAAAACCCTTATTTATTTTACCTTTTTGTGTTCCTTATGAAATTCTACATAAACTGCATTTACTTTTTTAAATTATGATACTTAACCTCACAAATTAATGAAATGTAGTTAATATCTAATTATTTTAAAACAGATTGTATTCACCGCCTCATAGCACTTCGTTTAAAAATGTTTGTACCTACCAATACTTACATTCCAAATTATTGGTAGAGGTAATATTAATGCTGTTCGTTTTCAAATTGTCACCCTGTATATATATTTTTTTGAAGATAAAGAGGGATGATTTGTTCTGGAAAGAAAAAATGAAACCCTTTCTGATACGTTTTTATTTAATACCGTCTTCCAGAAGTTCTAGATCCTAGATTTAAAAGAGGTCTAAAAATTAGAAACCCCCCTCGAGATAATTAAATATTTATTATATATATTTATATTATATGTAGGTATATTTTTAGATTATTTGTGAAGATATGATGGTATCAATTTCTTATTTGAAATGCATAATTTTTATAATTATATTAAAAACCTATCATTACAAATCTAACATTATTTCTTATTTTTCTTTCTTTTTGATATCAATAAATAAATGACCGACAAAAATCAAGAGAACGGGTTTTTATAAGCATCCGTATCTATAAGTTATAAAAGGTAAAATCATGAAGAAAAATATGCGTCTCAGCTTTAGAAGCACACAACTAAAGTGAAACTTCTGAAATATATGGGAATTGAGTTTTTATTATTTTTTGTAGCTTTTTTTCCAACTTTTGCTCTCGGTTTCGACACGTTTTTATTTTTTTTTGTTGCTTTTTTTTAATACATCATTTTTTGTCTTTCCATTTTTGCCATCCCCGACCTGAACTTCTTTGCAGTTTTTCGCCGAAAACCGCGTTTCTCTAAGTTTTTTTTATATATATTTTTTCAGATTTTATTTTATTATACATTTATTAACTTCCGGAAAAATTTTTCACGTTTTTTTTTCAATTTTTTTTTCCATTTAAACTTTTATTTTTTCTTAAAGCATATTTTTCTCCCCCTTGTTGCCATCCCCGACCTCGTAGCTAAACTCCTTCACCCTTTTTTCGCCTAAAACCGCGTGTCTAACTTTCCTTTTTTTAATTATTTTCTTTCTTATTTCGTTTTATAATACTTTATAAGTTTCCGAACAATGTTTTACTTTTTTTCAATTTCTTCCCATTCTTTCGAACATTTTTGGGTATCCGGGGAGGTGGGGGCATAATTCCTCCCCCCGATGCAACGGGGTTTTCCAAAAAAAAAAACTTTAAATTAGAGCCCCGGTCCCCCATATGGTCAAATGTAGCCCCCCATGAGGCGCACCTACCATAAAAATTTCGACCCAGTAGCTCTTCCCGTTCTCCTGGGATTAATTATTTTACTTTCTTCTTCTCTTCATTTGAGTTTTTCATATTATGCCTGACTGCTGATGGTGTCCGTCTCCAAGCACACGTAAAGTGCTTGTCGACGGCCCGACGGTGACTGCGACGCCGACGTGGCAGTTGGCAGTCCGGCGACGTAACGTAAAATGCAGTGTTGTTTTCGCACAACTTAAATCGAACCGCTGGGCGGTGCCTAGACAGAGAACGAAGAGTAGCTTGCCTTTGCTAGAAAGGCACGCCGTCGGAATCTCGTCTCACTGATAAATCCCCTTAAAACGTTGGGATTCTACTAACTTTAATATTCTGAATTTAAAAATGGAATAAAAAATAAAAAATTTTAGTCAGGTGCGAACATTTTAGGGGGTGAATCTAAAAATTTACTTTTTATTGGGCTAATTTTTTATATATATTTTTTTTCAAATTTTGAAAATTTAATATTTTTTTCCGCAAAAAAGTGCCTCTTAGTTTGTTTCGCTAGGACGCAACGTTTTTGAGAAAAACGGATTTTAAAGTATACTGACTGCCAAAAATGAGTGTAAAATGAAGGTTATAATTTTTGATATTCCCCAAAAATTCCTTTTGACGTTACAAAACTTCATATTATTATAAAATAGTAGAAACTCTTGTTCCTGAAAAAAGTTATGACATATTTTCAAAATTTGATAAACCATAGCATTCAATTTACACCCGTTTTTGCCAGTCGGAATACATTTTATAATCCGTTTTTCTCAAAACCCTGCGTCCTAATGATACGAAATAAGAGGCTCTTTTTTACGTAAAAAAAATTAAATTTTCAAATTTGAAAAGAAAATAAAAAAAATAGCCCACAAAAAAGTTGACGTCAATTTTTGAGATTCACTCCCAAAATGTTAAGCACCTGACCTGACTAAATTTTCTATTTCTTATTCCATTTCCGAATTCTATATATTAAACTTAGTTTACTTAGGGGAATTCCAAAATTTTAAAACTCTATTGTACACAATTTTGGAAATAATTAGAAAAAAAAACATTTTTAGGGGCCCACCTTTAAGAGGCTCTAGCTCCCGTAGGGGGCGTTTCCCGATATATGTATATAGAAAAAATTTAAGGCATTTTTGATCAATAACTACAGGGCTAATGCTTCGTCCACTAATTATGGGACACTCTGTATACGTATACGGTATATACTGTATAAGTGGATATGTTCAAAGGTGGCCATTCATCTTTTAATATACTAATCTGACACGGTTGTACGAGAAGCAGATGTCCAGTTGTTTTAATGGATACGCAATGTTTTATTACCTTATTACGAAAAATGTGAAAACTTATAGCTGTTTATTGCTTGGAAATGGCTCAAAATAAGTTATCTACATAATTACATATTATGTACATAACAGTATAACATTTCTTCTAGAATCTTAAAAAGAAACAACCCAATTTAAAATAAACATGCGTTACACCCGGATATGCACGAATTTTCAATTTTTTGGTTGATTGGACCCCGTTGGCATAAATTGCCAATAACATACCTACATAAAAATTTGATTTTTCCAGAAAAATAAGTTTTGAAATTTCAACCAATAAAAATATTTTTCGAGACCGAGACCGAGACCGAGAGCCTCGTTACCTTGGTCTCGGTCTCGATAGGTAAGTCTCGGTCTCGGTCTCGATTTCAATTTCCAGGTCTCGGTCTCGGTCTCGTTTTCGAGACCGAGACCGAGACCATAGTCTCGCGAACCCCTAAAAGTGCGATATATTTGAGAAATTAGTTTTTCTTATAAGCAACAGATTTAAAAGTGCCACATAATATATTTTTTTTGTAGAAACCCGCTACATGGGTTAGATTAGTCGTTACAATTTGGACTAATCCTAGATGAAGAAATCGCGGGCAGATATTTACAATTTTTCTCCGTAATTAATTTTTTCTGGCTCTCGAATTTTCTGTACAATTTGAAAAAACAATTTGATATTCCTCAAATCTTATAAAATTAAATCTGCATTATATATTCTTAATCATGCTTTTAGAAACTTCTTATTGACATATTTAGTCAAGTTTGGATTAATGGTGTTCGGATTACAGACTCTAAAGATTTCATCTCTAAAATGGTCGGTGATACGAAAATTGTAATTTTTCATTCCACATTCGATTCAAAACTATGCTTTATTTAACAGCAAATATTTTTGTACTCGACAATTTCATCGGATTGACTTATTGTTACTCTTATCAGAGTTAGGGGTTAATTATCGCTAAATTAACAAAATAGGATGCATTTGTTAGATTGTTATTATAGAAACAAAAAAAAAATCGAGGAATTACGGTCCTTTAAAAATGCGCATTTCCGAAAAACACCTTGTAATTTCTAAAACGGTGACAGATTCGATATGCGGCTTTCACCATTAATATTGTCATAAAGCATTGATTATTGATCCTCAGGCATCGACATCAGTTTTTGTCTATATCGTTTAGAAATGTGAGTTTCCCTTTAAAAGTGCCCAATTTAGCCCACCCTGTATTTGGACATATTATATAGCACGTACGAGCGCCTTCCACTAAGTTCTCTCATAAACGGTAGCTCAGTGGTGTCGGCGACTCGGCGTTCCTTCAATTGCCGATGGTGGTGCTTCTTGGTTCTTTCTGAGTTAAACGTCCCATTTAACTCATTTAATAAAGTGCACTGCAATGCAATAATAATAATAATAATAATAATAATAATAATAATAATAATAATAATAATA
>MU182815.1:159025-184249 GCA_016904865.1 Pissodes strobi | reverse complement strand
TAATAATAATAATAATAATAATAATAATAATAATAATAATAATAATACTAATAATAATAATAATAATAATATTAATAATAATAATAATAACAATAATAGTAATAATAACCCGTGGCTGAAGCCGGACTGCGATCCGGGGCCGCCCCTAGCGATGGGGACGCTCGTCAGTCTCTAAGACTGAAGGGTGCCAGGGAAATAAAATACCCGGGGTGGACAAAACCGGCACCACCGCCAAGGGGCTAACCCCCCTTTGATGAGTACAGAGGGTTCCAAAGGAAAGAGCCGAAGCCTCGGATGAGCGCCGCCATGGTCGGGAGCGACGCGGGACCAACCAGCTGATCAACCAAGTTGACGACACAGGCAACGACAAGGAACTACCAACAGCGGCTCTACCCACTCATGGTTTAGGACAGTCTCAATCTGCTCCTCCCAAGAGACAGGCACAAAGGCTAAGATGGACAAAGCAAAACAACATAGATGTGTTCAAGGCCTTTTTCAGAGCTGCTCAGTACGAGAACCAAACAACGGGACATCGGAAAAACTTTTACAAAGAATGAAAGAAAATATACCCAGAATCGGAATCCAGCGAACAAAACATATGTGACAGAAAAAGAGCGATAGAAAAAAAGGGAAATTTAACAGAAACTGATATCGACATGATCAAAGACCAAGTAAGATTAGAAACAGGGGAAAGTGCACCAGAAACAGAACAAGCAATACAAAACGAACATGAACCCCAAACGACCCAAACGACTCATGCAGTTGAATTACATATACACATAAATCAAACACACACAGATACAGCCGGAGAAAACATACAGACAAACTCAAACAATACGGACAACCAAAAGTTAGTAACGGAAATCGAACAAACAGTCAACAAAAATATGCTACTATACAAAGAAAGTAATCCCAGCTACAGGAAACGTCTACCTAAGCTGAAATATAACAGAAACACAAAGAATACAGCTCAAACATATAATAAC
This sequence comes from Pissodes strobi, assembly GCA_016904865.1. Taxonomy (NCBI): domain Eukaryota; kingdom Metazoa; phylum Arthropoda; class Insecta; order Coleoptera; family Curculionidae; genus Pissodes; species Pissodes strobi. The sequence continues at coordinate 183,263 of MU182815.1, read as the reverse complement.
TACATCAATAAATACATAGATGATGTAAAGAGTGTAGAAGACCTTATAGACATAACATATATCACAGCCATATCAATCACAGATACCTTGGGAGTCACCAACAAAAATAAACCAAGTAACAGAAAAGCCAAAACAGATCCAACCAAAAAACCTCCATGGCAAAAACGGTTGGAACACAAAATCAGTCAAATTCATAGTGACCTTACACAAATGAATAACTCATTGGTAGACCCAAAACAAAAACATGACAAACTCTACAAAAAATTCAACATAAATAACAACACAGGTACAAGAACAGCACAAATAACAGAAGCAATAGATACACTGAAACAAAAACTAATGGCATCAAGTAAGAAACTGAAGAGGTACATCATCTCACACAAAAGGAAACAAGACAACACAAACTTCACATCAAGCGAAAAGCATTTCTACCAGAATCTAGAACGAGCAAACGAAGAACCAACAAATATAAAAGCACCAAAACAAGCAGAAGTCGAACAATACTGGAAGTCATTATGGTCAGAACCAGTGGAACACGAGAATAGTGAGTGGATCAAAACAGAGCACAAAAGAACAGAGACAGTGGAACCAATGATGCCATATGAAATAACGATAGGTGAATTAAGAATCATATTGAAGAAGCTTCCAAACTGGAAGGCGCCAGGACCAGATAAAATCTATAATTATTTCTGGAAACATCTTACTTCACTACATGGAAAAATGGCACAAATAATTCAACATGTAATTACCCATCCAACAGAGGTTCCACCATCCTTAACACATTAAACTACAGACCCATCACATGCCTTAACACTATATACAAAATTATCACAAAAACAATAGCAGAAAAGGTAACAAAACATATCACAGAGCAAAAAATCGAACACGAAGAACAGAAAGGGTGTACAAAAGGTGCGAAAGGCTGCAAAGAGCAGCTCATAATAGACAGGATGATAACGAGACAAGCAGAAGCAAAAGGCGGAAACATAGCTGTTGCCTGGATAGATTACCAAAAAGCTTATGATTCCGTTCCTCATACATGGTTGCTCCACATTTTAGAAATCTATAAAATCGATCAGAACATCATACGCTTCCTTAAACAAACAATGAAAAATTGGGAAACAAAATTAATATTCACCCTACCTCACACAGATCTAGAAACTAATAACATAAAAATAAGAAGAGGAATCTTCCAGGGAGACACATGGAGCCCAAAATGGTTTATCCTAGCTCTCAACCCACTAAGCAGCCTTTTAAAGTCGATAAATATTGGATATAGCCCAACAAAAGATTACAAAATATCACACCTGTTCTCATCCTCCCCGTAGTCATATCAGTCACAGGCCTCATACCACCGGAGTTACCCGCAGGATTCACGAAACATAATCTTCCACATCAACTAATAACAGACATGCAAAAATCAGTGATCCTAGAAACATGTCGGATAGTCAGGAAAATCCTAAAATAAGTCAACAAGGTGTGAGTTTTGCGAAAGCCCTCACTACCTTTTACCATATATGTAAATGTGAGACTAAACAAAAAAACAAAAAGTAATAATAATAATAATAATGATAATAATAATAACATAGACAGGTGCAAAGGAGATGGAAAAAAGATGTGGAGAACACTAAAAGACCTGGTGGGAAAAAACAGTGGACAAATAGATTTCACTGATATAGACTGTGGAAAGTATGATGGACCAATGGAAGAAAGTTTTAATAAGTTTTATTCTGATAGCATAGGTGAAATTGCAAATAGTATAGAAAAAATTGACTGGAATCCTAATATAGAAAAAAATTATGTACAAAGCCTTGCTAACTTTAAACCTATTAGTTTCTCGGAACTTAAAAAAACTGTGTATGGTTTTAAAAATAAAAGCACCAGTGATGAATCGCTAAATATCAAATTAGTGAAGGACCTCTTCTGTGTAATAGGTTATCCTCTTCTTTATATTGTGAATTCCTCTTTACAAACAGGAAAGATACCAGGTGAACTAAAAACCAGTGTTATAGTTCCCGTACCTAAGGTTTCCAAACCTAAGGCTCAAGCTGAATTTAGGCCAATTAATTTACTACCTGTAGTGGATAAAATCATTGAAACAATTGTATGTCAACAACTTAGATATTATCTTGAGAGTAATCAATTACTATTTGTGGGACAGTCCGGATTTAGGAACAAACATTCTTGTGAGACGGCCCTGCAATATGTGTGCGCAATGTGGCGTAAGGAGATAAATGAAGATAAAGTGGTCCTTGGCGTGTTTGTAGACTTGCAGCGTGCCTTCGAAACAATTGATCGTGGTATCCTTATTAAAAAATTAGAACTATATGGTGTAAATAGCAGTGCATTGGATTGGATAAAGGACTATCTAAGTAACAGGTATCAAATAAATAAAGTACGCAATAAGCTTTCAAGTAAAAGGGAAAACGAATGGGGTGTCCAACAAGGGAGTGTGTTGGGTCCTCTACTCTTTGTTGTTTATGTTAATGATATTTATGTAGCATTAAAAAAATCATTTGTTAATCTATTTGCGGATGATACCCTTATTTGTGTAGCAGGCAATAATTTTAGAGAAATGTCAAATATTCTTAACAACGAACTAAATATCTTGTATAACTGGCTTTGCCAAAATAAATTAAAACTGAACACATCAAAAACAAAATACATGGTAATGGGTTCAAAAACAAACTGTAGAGAATATGCCGAGCTGGGATTAGTACTCAATATAAATGGCTCTAAAATTGATTTTGTTTCTGAAATAAAATATTTAGGTATTTTCTTGGATCCTCAGCTTAGTTTTTCTAATCAGGTAGATTATCTATGTAAGAAACTGGGTAAAAAAATTGGATTTTTTTATCGCATTTCAAATTATTTGTCACAATGGGCAAAAACACTTGTATATAACACAATTATTTTACCTCACTTTAATTATTGCTGTTCCTTATTGATATCTTGTACTCAGGAAAATATAAATAGATTGCAAATTCAGCAAAATAAGGTAATGCGCATTATCCTTAATTGTAATAAATATACCCCAATAGTAAGCATGTTACAGGCATTAAACTGGTTATCTATCGGGCAGGGCATTAAAAAGGCGAACCTGGTTTTAATATATAAAATAGGGCATGACCAATTACCAAGATATTTTGACGATTTTCTGAAAAAAAGATCAAGTTTTCATGATTATAATATTCGTTCAAGGCAAAACTATAACATACAGTCGGTTAAAACGATAACTTTGCAAAAATCTTTATTTTATGAGGGTGTTCGCATGTTTAATGCCCTTCCGGAGACAATAAAGAATGCACCTAATCTGAAATTTTTTAATAAAAGAGTTTGTACATTTTTAAAGGACACATAATAGGATGGTATTTATTTTGTAACTAACAATATGCTTTGTAAATATTTGTATTTTCTTTTCAACTAGCCAAGAGCTAAATAAAGATTATTTATTTATTTATTTATTTATTTAATAATAATAATAATAATAATAATAATAAAGATGCATTATTGGTTAACTACATTGATTTATTTACAAATTATTGAAGATAAGTTTGCCTTGCTAATGCATTATTTCTCTTTGTTCCAGATGCCATAAAATTTTAAGTCACTGTAATCGATTTTGCTCTAATAAAATCGATGTTCTAAATTTGTTTCTCTGGGTTAAACTTTGTTGGTCGATGCAGTGTAGGCTATAAAATTGTGCAAAAATAGGCGCTGCTCCGAATCTAACCCCCATCTCGAATTGCATAAATTAGGGTACATATAAATTTATCTCTGTAATGATAATTGGCACACAAATCGTTGTGCTAGACTGTGTTAGCTACTAAGCATACTCCTATAACAATTATCTTTACCAACCCTTAAAAGAACCCCAACGTTAACCTAGCCACCCCCGAATTTGTGGTCTATTATTTTCAAAAATGTAGTTTTACTAGTATTTTTTCTAGTTATACTAGACTGTACTAGCTCCAAAGAAGCTGTGCTATTCAGTATTGCAATTAAAAAAGGTGCGGGAGGTACTGCCGTTAACCTAGCACCTCCCCCCCCCCCAGCATAAATTAGATGATATCCTTATTACTATAAGTGTGCTAGCTCTAAAACAAATGCTTGGTTTTGCTAGAAGATATCAAGGTCCTGTGCTAGCGTTTTGAAGAAAAAAATCAATGCAGGCGGTGGGGAGGCAGGTTAGCGGACCTGCTCGTACACGCATAATAGTTTAAAACCCGTTTTTTTTTTATCTAAATCATTCCAACGAGCAATCAAATAATTATAAATAAAATAATACTACAAAAATTATGATTTAAAAATATAAAGGTAGATAAATTTTACGACCCTAAAATATTTATCAATTTTTTTATTTTCAACAATTTAGCAAAGAGTATATAATGTAAAGAGACGACTGCCGGCGAATTTCCTTTGATCTTTCGTTAGTCGTTTCAAAGTTTCAATGACCTCGTCCCTTTAACTCGGAGATATCGCGACGTTGCCGGATGTAACTTTTTATCAAGGCGGGCGATGTTGACGTCAAGTCAAACAAGATGGCGAATAATCGATTTCATCACAGTGGGTCGAAATAACGAAAATGAGGACAAAATTTACTAAATATCTAATACTTTCTGCTAGGATAAAATTTAATATCGAGTGATTTTCATTCAAATTCTCTGAATTTGTTTAAACTTTTGCATTTTCTTAAAATCTCTGCGCTCAAATGTGATAAAATTCAGTTTTTTATGTTTCCGGCGAATTTTTATTAAAATGTATTCAGGACGTCTAAAAGCTTTAATTAATCGAAGAATTTCCTTCAGTTTAAATTAAAAAGGTGTAATCAATATTTTTCGATTATTTTAAAGGAAAGTTTCATTCAAAACATAGAGGGGGATAAACTCTTCGTATGTAGATAAACAAACGAAAAAGTAAATTCTATTCGAATCTCACTTTAAAGCTTCATATTCACTTCCGCAAATTTCGCCTTTTTTGACAGTTGTTGATTTTTCGCGCGAATGTAAGTTTTGGTCCATACTCATTGACGCGAAATTTTGCTAAAAAGTTCAAATAGTTTTAACTTTTTTGCGAATTTATGCTTTAGAATAGGTTTTATAGGTTAGGTCCAAGTACCGGAAGATGTAAGCAGGTTAGTAATATATTGTTAAGTCTAGAACGGGCTCAATAATTAATCTCATTTCTGCAACTAAATTGCGAAAATCGCATTTTAAAAATATATTTCTAACGGAACATTTTCTTCACTGGTGTCATTTAGCTGGTGGGTAATTCGTAGTTTTAGGATAATTACCAAAAGGACGCAAACGGAATATGAAATAATATCTCCACCGAAAAAAATTATAAGCTTTTTCGTACCAGTTTGGCCATCGGTTTAATGAAACAGACCTCCTCCGTTGAACAGTGATCAGTAAACGCCCATTATCTCTCTACTTAAAAGATGCCTAATTCGACGCCTAATAAACGAGTTGAAAACCCCTTTTAATATCCTACTTTTGTTTCGTCTGCTACTATAAGGGGCTCAAAAAATGCTTTTCCCTCGATTCCCTAAATCGTAGTGGGTTAAAAATTAAACAATAAATTTCCTCCTAGTTACCGTCGAATTGCTCCGGAAATTTCTCTTGCCTTTCGGAGCGGATAGCTTAATAAACGCTACAGGAAATCATGGAATTTGTACGACGATAAACGTCGCTTCAAACCTTCAAACGATTTCTGTAGTAAATTAAAAGCACGCAAATAGTAAATAAACCAGGAGGAAATAAAGCGTCATGACGTGTCGGCTAAAATCAACATACCTCCTCGGTGGAAACGGGGACATGTAATATAGCAGGAGCAACCTGAAACGAAATTTATGGCTAAAAATAAAGGAAGCGTTCTACATCTTTCGCGCCTGTGGTGCAAGTCGAAATAAATTTGTTCCTCAGGACCTCAGTCGTTGCTTCCAATCAGTTTCACGGACTGAATTCGCTCGATTTCAAAGGAACATTTTCACACAAATTTCCAACGTGTGTTTGGTTATATACACGTATACAAAGTATTTTACGCCTAGAACCTCACTCATTAGTGCATTTTGCAGCATGATGCAATTTATTTAGGCACACTACACACTCTAGTTTATGTATTTTCAGAGACCCTTGTAATAAGTTTCCAGAAATAAGAGACTGTAGAAAATCGAGGTTTCCCTATGAGAAACTTAACAATTTTAAGATTTAACCGAACAGAATATCTTAAAAAAGTCCACAGATGAAGGATAATGAAACAAACAGTATCTTTGTAACTATAGTTTGCTAGGCGTGCAAATATGAAACTTCAAAGTAGAGAAAGAATGGGCCTTGAACAACCACCGATTTCCGGCAGAGGTTTATTTCATTTAAACCAACTGAGTATTAGAAGATCGAATAATGACATATTTTAGGCCACCCCGTAGCAGCAAACTTAACAACCCTGTCGTATTAAAAAGCCCATGGATGAGTAAAAAAGCATATCCTTTCGACTAGTTTACTATAGGCGTGCAAATGGAGTTTTAACTAGAAAAATAATAAACCTTGACGACTCGCTTAGAAGGTATGTTTCACTTAAACCAACTGACATTAAGAGGATCGAGTATTGGACATTTTTTGGGCCACCCTTCGTAGCAAACCAAAGAATTCTAATGAATTAGAAAAGCCTGTATAGAAAAATGAAACAAATCGTATCTGCCTAGCCTTACTAGGCGTCGATAAACTATCGCCCACTGGAAAATGCCCGCGCCTCGAAATATGTTAAATTAGAAGAGATGTTATTTTTATTTAAAATGCACAAAATCTCTTTGATTAACATTTGATAGTTATAATGTTAAGTTATGATAATACTTCGGGTATTTCCCGCCGCGGATACAGGGCCCCACGCCACATAATATTAGGAACGCCCTCAGAGAGCATACCTAGGAATAACCAACTACCGTTTATTCCACGCAGCGCCGTTCTCTTTCTCGGAAGCATTTTGTGATGTCACAAAGGCATTCGATTATGTCTCTCCTCAGTAAAAAAATGATGACAGGAAACAGCTAGCGGACTTTAACGTAGGCTGCCACCTAACGGATTCTTATTATGGAGTTAAAAACTACTAGCATTATGTTAAAAAAGTCAAAACAAAGGATAAAAGACTGTTACGAGGCGGCTAGGTCAGGTATCTAAAGCTGCGAGACTTACAAGTTCAATCTTTGGCAGGAGGACACTACGGTCAAACGATCATGGACAATCTCTCGCAACAAAATAATCAACCTCGTTGAGAGATTGATACCTTGACAAATTTAAACAAAGATATGAACCACTATAGATCCAAACTTCCAAACTAATTCCATTCCAGTGGTCCTGCATAGGTCGAATTTTCTCCGTTAAGGAATCCTCTTACTTGAATTGTCTTTGACATATTTCCCATTGCAGGTCCCAAGTCAGGACCGTCCCCGTGACCCAGATGCCTTAAATATTAAGGGAAGACAAATAAGTCATAAGAATACAAATTAAACCTAATGGATACAATAAAAGGAAACGTCAGAGGGGGATTCAAATGGGAAGTGACGAATGGCTCGCTCTGCAAATAAAACCGAATCCTCGGGGTATTTGAGACTTGAAAAATTGCATGATTTATTTTTAGAAAGTGCGGCACAAGACGGTTAGTAGTTTTATTAGAAACTTTAAATGCCAACAGAGGACGAACGAATAAAACTGCGAATTTGCAGTTCACTTTATGTTGGATGTAAGAGGCTCGAATTGCATAGTTGCTGTAGTTCATGGTGGTATTATATAAGCAAATACATAAATCACATTTTCGCACAGAGTGCTTCAAAATAATAAATTAAATTATTCAAGGTCTTTTCATATTTATATTCCTCAAATAGAGCATTACGTCCCCGGCTTCTATAAATGACATTAAGTCAAAATATAACTAATTTTCTAATTACTATATGAATCGCTGATTGTAGAAAGGGGACAAGTCCACAATTTCACGAAAATCAGTTAATGGCAACACCGTTATCCTTACACGTAGCCGCATGTTTTCTGTAAAAATGAGACATGTCCATCTATCCTAAGCCGGATGAAATGATGCATTCGAAAAATAGTTAAGAGCAGAAAGGAGTCATGTCCTGGACATGACCCCTTGCTACCCGAATTCGGCGTTTGCATTGTGTGTTATTATTTTGTTCGCTCTCTTGCGATTGGTTATTGTCGTCGCGTGATGTTCAGTTTTTAAGCAGACTTTGGTATTCACAATATGCGTGATGAGACCATGACAAGTTACGTGTATAATGAGGGTATTGCAAGGAAATCACCAGATGACGTAATTTCGTTCTTGGTACACTACCTTCAAACCTTTGTCCCTCCTTCGGTTAAGGAAATACCCCTATTCTGAGACAATTGTGGGGGGTAGAACAAGAACCACGCCTTGATAAGAACGATCATGGCATTGGTCGAATTAAAGGTACCTACCTTAAGAAAATTAAAGTTTTCTTTCCTTTGAGAGGGCACTCTTACCTGCCCTGTGATCGAGATTTTGGACTAATAAAGAAAAAAATAAAAAATATTGACAGGATGTACCTACTTGATGAGTATATTAATGTGGTGGTAAATTCTTCTAATATTGACGGAAAATTCATAGTAATGATCGTGAATAGTTCAATGATATATAATTATCAGCAATCGTTTCCCACCTATTACGTCAAAAATACTACTTCAATTGAATCAAGAGGATTGCCCCTCAAAGAGAGGAAGACATTTTTTATATCTTGGTATCATTATTTTGAGTGTTCCGACCAACGTCCTGGCACTATTGTGACTTCAGAATTCATTAGTACCTTTGTCGTTTCTCACTTCTGCTTGAGGAGGCATAATGATTCTCAACCCCTCCAAATGCCCTCCACGAAATTATACCAAAATAAAAATCCCATTAATACCGCGAAGATGGAGGACCTGAAGAAACTGAAGCCTTTTATTCCAGAAGAAAAATTAAATACCTTTTGGAACGATCTGTATGAGTGGCCTACAATATAAAATAATATGAAAAATGTTAATTCAGGAATTTCAATACTTGTATACTGTTTTATACAGTCGTTTACATTTATATAATATGCAGGGTTGAAAGAAAGTTTCAATTGTTGTTATTTATACCTGTTACCGAAAACAAAATTTTATTAAGTGAAAAAACGAGACATGTCCACAATCCAAAAATGGCCGCCATGGCCATAACCTAATTTTGATTTTCACTAAACCCTCATATATATGCTTTATAGATAACCCGGATAATGTTATGTATTCGTTTCAGATTGTTGTGTGTATTTTATCTAGTTAAAACAGTTTTTTCTCTCTCCTGTAAAATTCAGTTTTTGTGACATGACCCCTTTCTACAATCAGCGATTCATATGAGGTCATTAACGGAAAACCTAATATAAATTGGTATAATTTTCATTCAATTTCCGGCTGTAAACTTCTTTTGTTTGTTCCCTCGATCGCTATTTGGCTTCAGCAAATCCAGGTTCAACCGAAGGCGACATCAGGGTATGTATGATTCTCCCGATGTAAAACCCGATGATTGGTAGGTCAAAGGAAAATAATTCTAAATTTATTTGCAACCCGACTTGCAACTATTTTTCAAGGTAATCGAAGTAAAAAAATATGAGCAGTATTCAGTATTAACGAGAAAACAATACTAGCGAGATAAAGCACATGATTAAACTACTGCAACTAATTCAAAATAATTTCGCAAGTCCGTTTACACGAAACAGAAGCTTGTGATGGCATTATTAATAGTTAAACCTTTAGTTTCTCTATTATACATTTCGAAGATGAAGCGGGAGACCTCTTCAAATTTCAAACGGCTCCAGGGCTTTGGTTTTATTACCGCGCCAGGCCATTAGTCATTTTCGCAAGGAACATCTCCCTTTTCCTTTATTTATTTGTTCCATCCCCTTAATAGACATTACCTTTTCTTGGAGGATTAATGGTAAAGTTTGTTCGAGCCCGTTAACTCACGGCAGCGTAAAGACGTGAAAATGCAATGCATATAGTGGCAGTGTTTTTAGGAAACGTACCATTTTAATTGTGCGTTTATTCTTCATCATTGCTTTGTTTAACAAAATATATAAACAGTCTGAGAATGTGTGGACTACTTGCTTCGTTCAGACACTGTATTTATATCACACCCATCACATAAGTTATCGCAAATCTCTAAATAACCATTAAAAACAAAAATACAGATTACAGAAAATCAAAATTTCATACTTACCCAAAATTTTGGAAGACCCAAATTGAGTTAAAGTTTTAATACTAATCTATGGACTAACCAGAAGAGATAAATTCGGCTGATTTTTGATAAGTGGTTTATTTTTGAACGTACGTGGTTTTTACAGAAATTAAGTAAAATTTTAGAAAATATCCGTTGTCCTTTTTAAAAACAAAATAAGGAATGCCTTTTTTTCTCATTATCAAGTAGCCTTGCTTACTAGTAACTGCATTAATAAACAGAATTGTAATTGGTTATACAGAGTGTCTACGAAAACATTTAATAATTTGTGTCTAAAAATCTGTGCATTTAAATCAACTGCATGCAGTGTTCTGTATAATTAAAATTAATAATTATTTTATAATTTTGAGACCGTGAAGAGAAACCTTATAGAGATATCTCGAAACGATATACCTAATATTTTATTCGATCGGTTGACTATCACCATATTTGCAGAGCGACCCAATTTCAACGTAATTACAAGTTAAACCCTGGGAAACATTAATAAAAAAAAATTAACGAGGTACTAGAATATGTTTCTTTAGATTCTCCGAAAAATTGTAGTCTAATTTGTTTTGGATATTAAGGTGTATCAAGAGTCGTTTCCATAAAAAAAACAGTTGAAAACTGAAAACTTTCTATTTAGCTAAAAGAGTCGCTAAAGATGGTAGGTCAATATCGACTGGGCCTTCCTCAGCTACTAAAAATTTCCCTCATCTGTCTGGCATCCCAAGTAACACAAAAATATTTATAAAGGTTAAACAAACGTTTATATCACTAGTTTATAGAGTAAAACGATGCTATAAAAGGTAATATAATCAATTATATATTACTTATATGGCTGCTATTTGTCCACTTTACTCAGCTATTATATAAAAGTGTAACTAAATGCTCCAAAAAAAAACTATTCTATAATATTTCTTTTAACACGTATATATGCCTAATATATAGCCACTATATAACTTCTTGAACTAAGTATAGCGCTTACCATCACCATTATAAAGAACATAAAAAGCATCTATATAGTGAAGTTAAACTTGCTTAAATTGCAATAATGATGTGTAAGTATTATTATAGGGCGCTTAAGTAACTGTTTAAAAAAAAGACATAAATGCAATTTACGCGATTAAATATGCCATATATAACTTTTATATATTTGGAAAGAGTTACCGCCTCATTATATCTTCTATATTGCAAAATGGTTACAGGAATTTCTCCTACTCTACTAAAACTGAAACTCAAACAGACATTTTAATAATTACAGAGGTGGTAGGAATAGCCATTCAGAATGGCGTCTACAGGATATAGAATTATTTGAACGAGTTATGTATAAAAAGCTATTGAGGGCAGGCGGAGTACCTAAAAACGACATGCTGTGATGGTCAGGCCAGGGTACCCGATTTAATTGAAGAAATGTAAAACTTTTAGTTAAATTTTAATCGTTCAAATGAAAAAAAGAAATATTGGAAGTCATTTGCCCTTGGACTATAAATCCAAAAACCGATAGGCAATTCAAGTTCACTAGACACGGTTTTGCGCGCGGACTATTCCACCACTTAATTCGGCATTCATGCAGGTTCCCCCGAAAATCTTGATAAAAAGAACTCCATTGGTCAATAGGCGTTGCCAGGAATGTTCGTCATCCAAGTCGAGGACCCGAAAAGCAATTGAATGACCTCATTTTGGCCCAGAGTGGAAAAAACCCAGTTAAAACGCGAGTAGCCGGTTTCGGCGGAAAAGAAGTCTTGCGTCATCACCAATGTTCTAATTGCTGCAGGCAAAAATTTCAGGTATTTCTGGGAGAAAGACACGCCTCGAAAGTTGCGAAATATCACGCGTTTCGTAGGTAGACGGAGATTCTGGATTTTTCTGGGGGACAAAACGCGTAAAAATTTCTGCTATAAAAGCATGATTATATCGAAGGAAAATCAGTCTTATTCTCCAATCCAGTTGCAGTAGGTCACTATGGCCAAATTCAAAATGTTATAAGAAATATCAGATGTAGCGAGCCGCTATGCTGAATTTCATTTAAATAGTTTAAAAGTTAAACTAATAATTTTGTAGTCGATAATATGCTCTTAGTTGTGACCAAGCCGAGAGTAGTGCCTTTCAGTTTAAGGGCTCGTGGAAATAACGAAGTAAATAAATCAAATTCATGTCGACGGCCGGAAATTAGCGAAAAGAAGCATTGTGTGAAATTCGTCACATATCCAAGCAGCAGGTGGTGAACAGGGGTGAAGAAGGTTTCAACGACAGGTTGGGTTGTGAGATTAGGAACTAGTAAGGTAGTAACTGAATGTTAAAAAAATCATAATGTTGTTATGCCTGTTTTGTTCGATAATATTGTTTATGAATGTACTCTAGAATTGTATGCCTATTCCATTTAACCATTAACGCTAGTACCTCCCTATAAATTGTCTTTACCAGGGAATTTTATTTGCTAAATTTTAACATGAGAAAAACCATTAAACAAATCTGCTAGCGTTACTCAGTATTTTATTTCTTTGAACATTTAGAATTTAAATCCGCAAGTATTCATGAATTAAATTAAGCTCTAGAAATTGTTGCTGAAAAATAAATCACTGCGAAAAACAGAGCTGGCTAATTGAATTTCTTTATTAGTCCATAAATGCGTGACTGACTAGATGACTTAACTTGCTTGCAGAAAAACATATATTACTATAGGAAAGTTAATACATGGAACAAAAGTCACAGTAATTTAATAGCAATACCGGTGAGAACTATTTTTTTTTGTTGAAAAGACAGCGTGAATGGGACCCGTAGATACGAGGTCGTATTAAAAATTAAGCGAATAAATTAGGCCACTATTAAAATGCTCCCTTTCAACTATTTTATCAATTTAAAAAACATCATTGATGTGGCTTACATTTATTTAAGTATTTTAAATATAGTGAATAGAACTGAGAATAGAAATTAAGTACCGGTAAGAGTCAGAAAGTGGCTTTAACTAAGTAGCGAAACATGGGTGTTTGCCCATATGTAAAGGAAATTATTTTACGTCGAAATTAGGGTGTCAATACACTGGTACTGCGAACCTGTTTACAGCTAATGAACAAAGATTGACGAAACGGCCGAAAAATACAGTAAGTAAAGGATTAGGGTAAATCGGCGTTCATTACAATGCCAGAAAAATTTATTATAATTATGTAATATGCTACCTCGTAAAATTACTACTCGTCATCAAAATTTAGAAAATTGACCATTTTTCTTAAATTTTTGGAAATTACTTTCATAACTTTTTTTTCATAAAAATCAATAATTTTTTAAAACATAAATCCGAAACAAGTGATTTATATGAATTCTAATAATTTTGTTGAATATAATGTATTAATTTACTACCAAAACCCAATTTTGTTTTTTAATAAAATGCCGTTTCATCTATCAACATTAGATTTCAGTAAACAATATGCAGTGGCTAATAAAAATTCTTAACATCCTGTGTACTGGTATTTCACGACGCCATTTTGCTTAAACAGGTAATCTGTTCCTTTAAATGGCATATAAGCGTGTAAATAATCTTTATAAAGCATCTATATAGATATCATTTGTCTGTATAGCAGGATCTTAGGCACGTTTACAAAGCAAGTACTTATATAGCTTAAAAGTCAAAATGAATGTCTTTATAGAACAATTAAAAAGCTACTTTATAGCAGCTCTCAAATTACGTTCTTAAACCGCTGAATGAACTAAATTAAAGAACCAAAATATCATTTAAGCAAATTGGTAATCTGAGATTCTGCAATAACTCCATATACTTATAAATAATCCTTAAAGCAATTCGGATATAAGGCGCCATCCTATGTAAAATGTCCAGATTTCTTCAGGTTTTTCCAGTTCTTCAAGTTGTCATTTTTAATCATCTTGACAGCAAATTATTAAGCGGAACACAACTAAAACACTAAATATACTCTCTATAGAAGCATTGAAAGACAAAAATTCCTAACATCCTGTGTAGTGGTATTTCACGACGCCATTTTGCTTAAACAGGTAATCTGTCCCCTTAAATGGCATATAGGCGTTTAAATAATCTTTATAAAGCATCTATAAAGATATCATTTGTCTGTATAAGAGGATCTTAGGCAAGTTTACAAAGCATGTACTTATATAGCTTAAAGGTCATAATGAATGTCTTTATAGAACAATTAAAAAGCAACTTTATAGCAGCTCTCAATTTACGTTCTTGAACCGCTTAATGAACTAAATTAAAGAACCAAAATATCTTTTGAATGGATTGGCTCATGAAACTACCAAGAATTTTAGGTATGACCAAAAGCTTTCAATTATATTCAAGTCGGATGACTTTGCAGGCTAATCCATTATATCAATCATTTTTTTTACAAAGTCTGGTTGACAATTTGGGCCCGATGAAGTCTAGCATTGTTGTCGATTAGTACAAAAATTTCTGCAAAATCTTCCGCATATGGAATAACCAGTGGAATCAGAATATTGCTACTATAGCATTGAGCTATAATGGTTTCTTCCGTAATAAATAATTCTGTTTTGCCGTCGCATGTCACTCCGTCCCAAACAGTAATATTTCCTCCACCAAAGGCCTCTCGAGCTACCATATTTTCTTCAGCATATCTAGAGTATGGCTCCCGCTACACCAAAATTCTATCGTCAGAATAAATTAGATTAAATCTGGTTTCGTCAGTGAAAGGACGGTGTTTCCATTTTTCCTTTCAATGCAACCTGTTTTTCACCTACTTCGATCAAGTTGCTCGATGGCGGAGAAGTAGACGTACACATTTTGCTTGACGTCCAGCTCTAGAAGAATAATTTTAGGGTATTTAGACTACCTATTGGCATGAAGCACAAACAAAACAAAAAAAAATACTCATTTATTTTTGTTTTAAATCTCTTAACATTTTAAACCATATTATTTAACGATTTTACAAAAAAATGCGGTTTTTTGATGCACCCTACAACACACTATAATAAAGGAAAATGGCCCGCTCTGCAAAATGGTAATAGTTAACCTATCGAAAAAAATTAAAAAAAAAAACATTTCGAGATATTTCCATAAGGTTTCTCTCCACGGTTTCAAAATTATAAAATAATTATTAATTTGTATTATACAAGACACTAGAAGCAGTTTATTCAGGACCCAAATTATTAAATATTTTTGTAGACACCCTGTACCCTGTATAAGCAACTACAATTATGTGTGTTAATGCAGTTACCAGTAGGCAAGACTACTTGATAATGAGAATTAGCCATTATTTATTTTGTTTTTAAAAAGTAAAACGGATATTTTCAAGTTGTCTTAATTTCCAAAAAAATCACGTATATTCAAAAATAAACCAGCTATCGAAAATCGGCCGAATTTTTTCTTCTGATAATCTGGTATTAAAAATTTAACTCAATTTTGGTGTTTCTAAATTTTCGGTAATAACGAAATTTTGATTTTCTTTAAAGGGTGTAGTTTGGGTTAGTTTAGGTTATGGTTATTATATTGCCGGTTCGATCTTGGCAAGGCTTTTGCTAATTAAATAATATAATAATTTATTTAGGAGTGAAGGTGGAGATTTCAGAAACATCCAACTACGGCGATGATGTCAGAGGATGCGGAGATGGCCGAAGCAGATTTCTGATGCAGGACCAGTTCACAAATGATGTAACTCATCTATCCTCAATTTAACCGCATAATGTTAGTGCTTTATTAGCCGAAATTAGGCCCCCGAAAGACATCTTACAAACCGAATTCGAATGCAACGTATAATACGGCGAACAAATAGGGCGAGTGTAAAGGTCCAGACGACGACAGTTTGGCTAATTCGAGCTGACCAAAAGGGCATCGCTTTAGACGAGCCGGTTTGCTTCAACGCTAAAAGAAATTTAAAATAATCCGTAGTTTAGTCTCTGAATCTAGAATTCCCCGAAATCTTGCATAATACATAATATATTTTGTTAAAAACGGGTTCATAACTCCATAAAGGTTGGCACTTTTATGATATCCAGTTTTTCTTATTGCAAGTTTATATTCTGAATCTGTCTCTTCTAGTTATAATGTAATGAGAGATTTTGCGCAAATTGACTTGTGGATACTAATTTGCACAAGCAAATGGTTGCAAAATCATCCACTTAACACAAGCCAGAAAGTTCGACTTGAAAGTGAAATATGGATTGGTCAGATAATGTGGATGTGGTTAGCGCAAATGCATGAATGTATAAACACTCTAACTGCCGCCCACATGCGTAGTAGTAGCGAATTCTTGTCTTTGACTTGCCCGTGGCTTATGTATTTTCGGTGTTCTGTTATTTAAACCACCTCGAAACGCTCTCCAGAGCTATTTTGTCTCAACCGTACCATATTCTTGTCGAAAAATTGCGGACAGTGGACGAAAATGCAAATAGAGAAGTCGTAGTGAAAATATTGAATTCCATAAGAACCACATACAGAAAAAAATAAAATCAAAAGGGCACAGACGATATACAGGTACCACATTTACCAAATTATTGAGCATCTTACAGGAAACTCCGAGAAGTACGGCATCAAATATCGATCAGGAAAGGGAATTCCATGTAAAATTCTATAATTCGGCAGGTAGGTAATCGTTTATTTACCTTATAACAATTTAATTAATACAGTGTTGTTATCGGTAGTACCTTGGTTGGTTTAATGTAGTTATTTCACCTTTATTATTTTCATTATTAGACACCATTTTATGTTGCCACGGTGCATCAAAAACATTTCCTAATATCTTATTTTTTTTGTTGCAGATTTCGGCTTACGCCTCGTCTAACATTGCAGGCATCATCGAGAGTAGCAAAAATGCGCAATGACAAATATAATGAAGTCCTAGATATAATTCAGAAACGGTTTGCAATGCCTTTAAATGTTGACGAAACGTTTGGAAAAACATTGGCCTCAAAATTAAGGGAGCTTCTTGAAGAACAAGTCATTCACATTGAAGAATTAATAAGTGATGATTGTTTTCTATGAGGCACACCTAGAAACTCTGGAAATCGCTACTGTACCACACACATACGTCTACAATCAAGACTATAAACCATCATAAGCAAATGCAACCCGGACTACCATATCTTCACAATCTGAATATTTACTTTTAAATATTCTTGTTTAAACATTTTGTAGATGACACATTACGTTTCAGGAATGATATTGCTGAGGGCAAATTTGGAAATACACGTAGAAAACTTGAGAACTTTATAGGTTCTCCCCTTTGTCAAAAACCCCAAATCTGCGGCTAATCGTCCGCGCGATGTAATAGAATGTTTCGTATCATTTCTTTGTATTAATGGTATAATTATATCTAATAAATGCCGGTTGCCTGTCTCGCTCATGCGCAGGTAATTACGAAAATCGTCTGGTCTCAGCTGGAATCTAAACCTTAAGAACAATGCCGGGGGCCGAATGTAGTAAGATTTATGATTTTTGGAAGGACCAGGATTAGACAGATATAATGAATGGTGTTGCCCATGTCTGTTAAAGGTGTAACACACGTTTTATTTAACATTAAAAATGTTTCTGATATCCTAGTATAGGGCCTCAAATTGTGAAAAAGTGCATGCTACATTTGCCACACATTCCGTCACACGCGTGAGGGACCGTGTTATTTTGTTTATTTAAACTTAAATTTGAATATAACGTTTCAAAATCGGATCAAATGACTAAAATAAATTGGAACTAACTGAAAATAACCGAGAGTTTATTAAACGACTAACCTAAACTAACCAAAAGCACCAATAAAACTTATCGAAATAAATTAAAAATATTGAAGCAAGTTAAAACTAACGCAAATTAACTGAATTTTACAACATAACTTATAATCAATCGGAGCCGGTTCAAATGGCTAAAATAAAGTGGAACTAACTGAAAGTAACCGAATAATAACTGAATAACTACCCAAAATTAACCAAAAGTAACTAAAAGCACCTAAACGGGCTAAAACGCATCGAAATAGATTAAAAATATTGACGTTTGAATTTACTAACCCAAACTAACTCAAATTAATCGAAATTTGGAGACTAACCAAAACTATCCAAGAACATTAGAATTGCTTATAACTTATCGGAACCGGTTCAAATAACTAAAATAAATTGGAACTAACTGAAACTAACCGAAAGATGATTAAATGACTAATCAAAAGTAACTAAAAGCACCAAAACATTCTAAAATATATCGAAATAGATTAAAAATATTGAAGTAAGTACCAACTAACCGAAATTAACCGAATTTTGGCAACTAACCAAACCTAACCAAAAACATTAAAATTGCTTTTCAAATGAATTCAAATATAGTAAAACTAACTGAACTTTACCGAAAGTTGATTGAACGACTAACCAGAACTAGTCAAAAGTAACCAAAAGCAGCAAAATGGGCTAAAACATATCGGAATAGATTAAAAATATTTAGGTATGTAGAAACTAACCCAAATTAAATGAATTTTGGCGACGAACTAAAATTAACCAAAAACGTTTAAATTGGTTGTAACGTATCGGAACCAGTTCAAATGACTCAAATAAATTGGAACTTACTGAAAGTAACCGAAAATTGATTAAATAACTAACCAAAACTAACTAAAAGCACCAAAACGGGCTAAAACGTATCGAAATAGATTAAAAATATTGAAATAAGTTAAAATTAATTTAAATTAACCTTATTTTGGTGACTAACCAAAAATATCCAAAAACACAAATATCGGGTATAACGTATCGGAACAGGATCAAATAACTAAATTAAATTAAAACTAACTCATATTAACCAAAAGTTGCGTCAATGACTAGCCAAAACTAACCAAAAGTAACCAAAATGGGCGAAAACAAACGGAACAGATTAAAAATATTAAGTTGAATTGAAGCGAATTTAAATTATCCGAATTTTGCCGACTAACTAAATTTAACCAAAAACATATGGCTAAAAAGTATCGGAACCGGTTAAAATTACTAAAATAATTTAAAACTAACTAAAGCTAACCGCAAGCTGATTGAATGCCTAACCAAAACTAATTACAAGTAACCAAAAGCACCAAAAAGGACTAAAACGTATCGGAGTAGGTTGCAAAAATTAAAGGCAGTTAAAACAAACCAAAACTAACCAAAAAGATAATATTTGATTTTAACGTATCGGAGTACGTTCAAATGACTAAAATATATTGGGACTAACTAAAACTAACGGAATGTTGATTGAACCACTACTTAATAAAAGTAACTAAAAATAACCAAAAACACCAAAACGGGCTAAAATAAATCGGAACAACTTAAAAGTATTACAGTAACGTTATGGATAATCATATACTAATAGATTTTTCTATCTAAAAGTGAAGGGTAATTTTTTAGGTCTTCATATCTGCATTTTTTTTTATTTTTGTTTTAATTTTGATAATGTTTAATATTATGTTAAAAATGTATTTCTTTAATTATATGCATATATTTTTTTACCGAGATTTTTACTTTTTTAAACTCTGCTTTTAGAAACTACTTGAATTTTAGCACAAATCACATTTTTGGGTTTTTATTATTTTAAAATGTCTGCCCCCCCCCCCCCCCCCCTCCCCCGGTGCGAAGGACTGTGAATTTTTTAGATGTTACACTTTGCCAATGTACAGTGGTGACAATAGTATATTATTTTATATGGAGGAAAAGTAACTTTTCCTCCACATAAAATATGCTGTTTTTTCTTCAAATGTCGACAAATTAACGCAAAAATATCTCTTTTTAATAGTAATAATAATAGTTATTATCTAAGATAAGTTGGTTTGCAAGGCGGGTTAGACCGGTATCGGTGAATAGGCACAGGTCATTGCTATAGTAATGTAACATAAAGCTGTCAACAATAATTATTTTTTTTAAAATTGCGTCTCCGATTGCGTTTTAATTCCCTATTGATAAGCAGTTATTCAATAAGTTCATAACCAATTTGTTCCTAAATTAGTGATTTTTAGAAATGCAGTGCACAAATTGAGTGATAAATACAAATTTTAGTTTAATAATTCTTGAGTTGTTGACGCTTGCTTTGTTGTTTGTTTGTATCTATGTTGTTATGGTAACACTTTTACCTCCGCCGGCGGAAAAGTGAAAAGTAAAGCTCCGGCGGAGGAAAAATGAAACTTCACGGCCGCCTACACAGTCGAGTAATGACGGATTTACTGACGATTGAAGAAAATAACAATTATTCTATTGGTAGGCCGGCTCGTCTAAAATTCTGAACGGACGAGAACATTGAAAAGACGACCGAGCGTCCAGGAATTCGCTTGTTCTTACCGGTACGATTGCCTAAGCGTAATAGACCGATAAAAGGCAAGGGCAGAATACACAATAACCCAATCAGCATTCGCCCTTATCGCTATTAGTCACATGTCCGATTCAATTAGATTTTGGTCCTGAATTAGAGAGCCCTAGCCTAATTACATCCGACCGTTCGAAATTTATAGAGAATATTATAAGAAAAGAATCCCTTTTTGCATAATTAAGATGTGGTTCGCATGTTAAAATCATTCTATTTTTGTACATGTTAAACAAGACAAAAGAGCTTGTTCGCAATACTCAGAGTGTGTTCAGTGAATTATAAGCCACAGTTTCGTGCCCATAAATCTACTTAACATATTATTCCGCGTCCTAAATCACTCAATTTCTGTGTAAGAATCAACCAAGGTTATCATTCGATTGTCTGCAAGAATTATTCGGAATTACACTGGAAACTCTATCTATCTATCTTTAGTAAGGGACTTCAATAGTGTCCATTTTGGATAAAATTATCTGTAAATGTCCCTTACTTAGACAGCCGTGGTGCTTTCCTCAATCGAGGGGTGTGTTGATTAAAATTTAATTAAATTTAAATTGAAGGGATAGATGCCAAAAAATTTCTGCTCCATAATGGTGTTTTTATCACTGATTATTTTCAAAATATTTATGGATACTTATATGCTTCTTATATTTTTATAAATATTCCGAAAACGAAATAGAATAAATCGCAGAGGCAGCAGCGGCGGATCTAGGGACGCGTGGACCTCAGGGCAAAAGATATTTATGGGCCCTACCCCTTGTATATTTTAAAACTAAGTTAAGGCATCGCGGGGCCCTTCTGAATCTTGGGCCCCAGGGCGGCGCACCGAACTGCCCGGTGATATGTCCGCCACTGAGAGGCAGCTTGATTTACTTTAAAATATACATATATCTATATTTTTATTGACTGGACATTTAACAACTGGAAAGGAACCAAATTTAATTTTTTCAATAATGTTTTACCAATAATTATTGTAGGAGATGGAGAAAATAATAGATAACATTTTTTATAAAATATTTGATGTTTTTGATTTGACAGAATTTATTTCGTTTTGTGGATGTACAACATTGAGTGAGATTTAAAGAAAAAAATAATTCTTTGAAAAGATGAGGCTGTCAGCGGTGTATAATATGGACACACCATTGAAATGACGTTGAAATCTGTCAAAATTGATATTTAAATACGTCAAACTCATGTATAAAATAATCCGAGTTCCAACAGTTAAAAAGCTGTCAACAGTTAGGTATACATTTTCGCTAATATGCTAGATATTTGAAACAACAGTTTAATATTAAGAGTTTAATTTTTTATGCTACTTTATAGGTGAATTTAAAAATATAACGGTTTAGAAGAGTCACGTTTGGCGTTTGCGTGTCATTTTTGTGTAAGATATCGACAGATGTCAAAGTAATATTGCATGAATTTGACATGTCAGCAGAATATAATAAACCACGTTAGTTTGACATATTTTTACAGCCACTGACGAGCCTTTTAAACTCGCCGAGGTGTTATTGTCAGTTGTCAAATATGACAGCCAATTTTGTTTCCATTATCTATTTTTTATTACAAACATTTATTAAGTAAATACACACAACTAACAATTAGGGAGTAAAAGTAATAATTAACTCATGTCGAAATTTCAACATGACAGATGTTAAAATTAAAAACGCAAACCTGCACCTTGGCTTAGAAGAGACCGAGAGTGAATAATATCAAATAAGAAAAATTTAAAATTGAGTGAACTTACTTAGTACAGATGCGTAAGCTAGAACGAGTCGCCTTCAAAGCGTGCAAATAAGCCCTAGCTCTAATGCCGGAGAGTAAGGGTGGGTTAGATTTATAAGGCGCCACGGGCTTGTAGACGGCACAAGCAAGAAATACCCCAAAGCTGAAATAAATATGGCACTCGTTTTAGCCTAAGCTTCGCAACTACTAAGAGAAAATTACTTAAATAAATTCGAAATTAATTTGATTAAGTTGATTTGAATTTAATCAATCCGATCGAACAAATGAGAAATAAAATAACAACCGTGAATTAATTTAATAATTAGAGAATTAATTTAATAAGAAAAGGCAAGTAAGTGGGCCAGTATTAAAAATTAAAAAGGGAGACGCAAAAAAAAACTAATGATTAACGACAAAGCCAATATTAAGCTGTAGTATCTATAGCAAGTCCATGAAGCCGAAACATTCCAAACATAGAGCGCAAATGAATTAAGTCAAAGTACCCACCTTTCCTAATCATCCTGATTTCTTCGTATCCAGGTAATCCAGGAATAATTAAATAACACAGGCTAATTCAGTAAATAGAAAGTTGGTTTATTACTCAATGCAGAACACAGAACAACAAGATGACGATTTTTCCGATATTCTATGCTGCTATACTAAATATTACGACTAGAACTGTCTATTATCCTAATAATCAGAAATTTTACTCAGTTACTTGAGGCATAAAGGTAAATAAAAGAAAATGAAAAAAAAAACAATGATTATCTCGCTCAATTAAAAGCTGATATCATTATGTATCATGGATAGAACAAACACTTCCAATAATAATTAGGTTCCTTTATTGACTCGAACGTGATCACCTTGTGGTGGCTAACGGGATTCAAAGAGAAATATTACGCGATATAACCGGTTGTTAGAAACAAACTAGAAAATCACAGTTCAAGTAACATAAATAAAAGGCCTAATTCGATTATTATTTAGGAGAGCATACCATGGTCTGACGTCACAGTACCGCTCTACAAACTAATTATGTTTATAACTAAAACTAGGTACGCCAATAATAAATGATACCTTGGGCAGTCGACTAAAATTAAATCAGTAAATTGGGCGCTGTCTTCGTTAATCAATTAATATTAACTAGACTCTATCTGACCTAGAGACTAGTAAACTAGGCCAGGAACTAGGCAACACAACGCCAAATCTACCGAAAGGAAGCGAGAGTTCCCTAATAAAGGTACCTGAACAAATCGATTTTCGGATAAATATTTCGCGTTACTCGTCGCAAATTTCGTGAAATTATATCTGATTATTTTAATAAACTACGAGCCCGTTTCGGCCAGTTAAAAATGTTAAAAGTATCGACTATCAAGGGTAGAGCAAGCTGAATCTTAGATCTTGATTTACGAGAATAAAATAAGTTCAATTTTAAGTTTCGACTTAATTAATTAGAGTAAAAAAAATATCTTAATTAGCAAAAAAAAAAAATAAAGCTTAATTTTTGAGCAAAGAAAATTACGGTTTGGCGTATTTTCGTCAAGGAGATAAATTTAAGTCAAATCTCTGGTTTATTAACCAGAGTGATGAATAATATGGTTGGGCGTTAATAGTTAAAGGTATAAAGGAGAGAAAAGGGTAGAAACAAACACTAACAATAAATATAAGATAGCTCACATTCAGTTGGTGGCTTCTCGGTTGTTTTTCAGGTGGAAAGGGAAAAAACCATATACTTCCTCCGAGGAAGAAGGACTCTAACGGTGTCCTAAACGAGTCACAATACAGAGACCAGACTGGCGTGGCCTAATGACCGAGCTTTAAGGGCTAGTAAACGAAGCTCTGTCGGTTAAAGTACCCCGTCGATCGAAGTGTGCCCTTACGGTTAAAGTGTACCCCTACAGTTGAAGCCTGTAGAACATCAAAATATTCAATGTTCCGCATGTAACCCATGACCAAAGGACATTTAAACTCAGACAATAATATATATAT
>MU182815.1:134670-158625 GCA_016904865.1 Pissodes strobi | reverse complement strand
AAAAATTTACTACATCAGATTCAAACATTTTAAGTTTGTTTTTAAATCTACGAAGTCTAAACTGAGATTGGAAAATCTCATCGAACATAGCTGTCAACTTCATAGATATATATATCGAGCAATGATCATATCAGCCGTAATTTCAATAGAAAACATGTCTAGTTAGAGTTAGACTGGGTTAGTACCAGTTTACTTTATTTTTATTTGATACTGGACCACAAATAGGTATGGACAAGACTGCTAATTAAAAAAACCCAAAGTTATACGAAAATATTTAGACTTTGTAATCAGCGATATGGTGGAACTGATTCTGCGTCTCAATCAAACTTATCAAAATTGCTTCAGACGTATTGAATTGTGGTCCCTCAACTTTAAATAAATTCAGAAAAACTGAGAAAAAATAAATTGACTTGGTATTTCGTGAACATTTTGCGGCAGCCAGATGAGGAGCAGGCTCGAGAGCAGGCGACAATACCTGAAGGGGGCGATTTAGATAGTCAAATCGAGGTTTTTGAATTATTAATCTCTTGTAACAGAGGACTTTTTGAACTTGCTGCATAACTTTTTAATAACGATGTTCTTAGTTTTTTAGGTAAACGCTCCGCCTGTTTTATACTACGAGCATTTAAATATTTGTGATATCAACATCGCTTCAAGCTTGTTATAACTATTTTATTTCAGCATTAATATAAAAATTGATCAAGCCATTGCTCTATTGTGACAGTGGATGATCAAACACGTGTTTCGTACCGAGTGACCAAAATCTAAGCTGCTGGAAGGAGACCAAGGGAATTTTTAAATTAGGCTTGGAGATAAATAATTTGAGAACAAATAAAGATCTTTATTAGGGATATCTCCGGAAGTACTCGGAATTTAAATTTCTCAACGGCATATCAATGACCCTTCAATTGCGCAACTTTTCCCCCATTTAACATACTTCGTATCTCTTATGGTTTCCGGCATCCTAATAGTGAGAAGCGAATTTGCTTCACCCAGTATATACAAGAGGCTTAAAAATTGCCGTTTAATTTTTTTTTGTGGATATCCGATGTTAATTATTTTTTTCGATCGCATATAGTATTTCTCGATCTCGGTGGTGCTTGATGGCCTGTTCTATCAAATTTCATTAAAGGCCGGGAATGTGAAACTTTTCCTCCATTTTGGTGATTGTTTTACTGAAATAAGATTAAATACATTAGGTAAGCAAATAAAGAAAAAGTGTTTTTATAAGCAAGTAGAAATGCTTGATTTCAAAGATATGTTAGAGTTTCTATTACAATTTTTTAAAATTTCTAATAACATCTCCACGCTAATTTTATTTAAATATAATGATAAAAACATAGATTTACTTTTTATTTGAAGGAGCAGTAGGTAACACTTTTTATTTACTTTTTTTAATAAAACATTTTACAAATATTATCAATGATAACAAAAAAAGCTTTATTTTTATAACAACTAAACCAAACCATTTTGGAAAAAACCCAAGCAATGTCAAGACGAATCATTTTATTATTAATCGAACAATTATCAAAAAAGATATTTAAATAATTGTAACAGTCCGATTTTGCCAGTGTCAAATATTTTTAAAATTTCATTTATATGCCGTATTTAGGGAAAAGAATTTTGCACTTATCGGTTTATTAATTCTAAATTTATTGATTTGATTTGCTGTTAATACGCTTGAAATTGCCGCATTTCTTAATGTAAATTAACTCTATTCTAAGCATGGGTTAACGATATATTTGTATTAGCATTTATACCACGTTGTGACTATATTTATTTTAGTTGATAAGCGTATCACATTGTTATTAGAATAGCTTGGCTTGATTTATATTACGTTATCATAGAACAGACAGCAAACCTTTTTATATTTTTAAGAATTCTGTTAATAACACAAATATGCTGCATTTGACTCGTCGATTCATATTTAAATTTTGGTTTGAATATTTCATTACTTTTTCAGAACCCCTTGGTTGCTGAACACCAATTGCCGGCCGATCATTTCTGAGATCGTTAAATCGTTTTGGGACCTCTCCTTTTAAATATATTTATCTCTTCACACGGCAGGTTGCAGTTTTTGTAATGTTAGCTTGTTCGTTCCGAGTAATAGGAATAGGCTATCCTCTCGTGAGCTTGTTCGTTCCGAGTAATAGGAATGGGCTATCCTCTCGTGATTGTCGCTCTCGATTTAGATTTTTAGAGATTTATCATTTTCGTAGGAGTATTTCCTAGCCTTTGTTGAAAACATTAATTTTGGCTCATGAATTGTGGCTTCCGCTATCGTTTACCATCATAATAAGCGATAACTAAGTCGTTATTCTTAGAATTATTCCTTGTATCGAAATCACTTGGCATGTTTCAGCCCATTACCATTTCCTGTTCGGACTTTTAATCTCATAGAGGGAGAAAGGCAAATTGACGAAAACGAATCGAGAGTTCTTCTGAAAGTACCTTTGAAGGCGAGAAGAAGGTTTGTTGTGAGTGCAGTCATATCATATAGAGACTACACATTTAGTATTGTGACTCTTTTCTTTGGGGATTTATTGTGTTGTTTCTGTTTGTGTCTTGACACGACCGATTTTTCGGCATCTAAATACTGTACTTAATAGGTAAGCATTTTCTCTGGAATTTTTTTATCCATATGGCGTGTAAAACACGCGGACGACGCCATGACGCTAACGGTTTTTTCCCTTATTTCTAGAGGCTTTCAAGTTCGTCGAATAAGACCGAGACCGTCGAATGTCCCCATAACCCTCACACACTAATGAAGTAACTATTGCTATAGTTTTTTTGCCTAAATTAATGATTTTATCAAATCTGAATTTTTATTTTAATGTGTCTTGAGTTTTGATCGTATGGGGAAGTTTATATTTTATTTTAGGGGTGATTCATACCCATCTTTTTTTATATTCAAGTTGTTTGTACCTCAGTATTTATTTTATTTGTCGATGGCCATTGAAAATTCATTGATAATTTTTTGGGGGAATTTGTTTTATAAAGAAAATATATTCATGCAAGGGGGGCTATAGTTTATTTTTATTAAAGCAAGGGGGCATCGTCTAATGCATACAGGGTTATTTCAGGGTTTTACGAGCTGGTTCGAAGCAGGTTTTACTAGCGGGCCACCACTTCAACCACCAGGCTACCACATTTACTAGCGGGCTGCCAGTTCGATTTCGTGGCTGCCAGTCCTGTCTCCGGGCCCCTTTTATTGGCGAGTCATCTGCTAGTCTCATTCTCAGGGCCAGTGCCCTAGCAGTACCAGCATGTGCCCCGCACCTTTATCTGAGTTCGACGGATATAAGTGGTATCGTACAGAAGCTTAAGTTTATTTACTCATTTATTATTATTAATCGCTCTGAATTTTATTTCTGTTTAATATAAATCAAGCATTGACAGGTTTTAAAACAGTTTCAATAATTTTATTCATTTCATTCATTTATCGAGTAACAAAACCGCTCTGAATTTTCTTTTATTATAATATAAGTCAAGCATTGACAGCCAAGCTTTCAATATTTTATTCTTAATTTTATTCCTTTTATTAATTTATCGAGTCATTTTATCGAATTATTGTGGCCGTTCCTTACTACATATTATTATTGCTACATTTAAAATCAGTGCAGCTATTAGCGCACGCATACCTAGTTGTAATTAGCATAATTAACATCAAAGTGATCACTTCGGTTAGTAGTATTTAGTGCATTTAGTTGTAAGGCATACAGAACCGAGTATTAACAACAGAATTGGTATCCGTACAATCACCATACTGTATTAGTAGTTAAATTTAATATTATTTTGTCTTTAACTAACAACATCTCCTCCAACATTTAACTTGCCATTTTACTCCAGATAGATTGTTGCTGTGTTTTCCAAAAAAAAGAACTCCTAGAAGCAAATATATTGTTCCTTAAATTTTGGATTGTGTTTTCTTGTTAAGTTAAGCTTGAGTACCTTTTGATTTAATAAGCCAGCTCATCTTCTTGTTTTCTAGTTAGGTTGAAATTAAGCACCTTTTGATTTAATAAGCGGGCCTAGCCACCCTGCATAACACTCGCGGAGCTTTTTCAGTTTAGGTGGACAGAACTGGTGGCGCTCTAACGACCCCACTACCGGGGCCGGGCATTTGTAACACGACTCTCCGCGGCTAGGCTTCCTTTTAATTAGAAATCTTTATTTTTGACTTCAAGAAGAATAACGTGTTGCATAATGTTCATTACTAGCTTGTATTCCGTCTGTATATTCAATTAAGCCAATCGGTAAATGGTGAGAAAATATTGGTCTTCGAAAATCCTGATTGAATATGAAATATAACATAGGTTCACATAATATAAAACCAAGATACCGAAAAATATCCCACGTTTTTTCAGTGACGATCTTGACTAAAATTCAGGAAACGTTTTTTCATCTTTAAAATGTGGGTCTATATATGCTTACTACCGTTTAAATGGAAATTTTTTAACTAATGAGAAAACTAATATCTTGTAGATCCTCCCTGAAGGTCAGAAACTTCACCAACTAGACATATTCTCCCCGTATTGCTATGGCAAATTTTTCTAATGCCTGAGGCGGATGTTCTCTTGAGCATATATGCATTTTTAAAAAAGACCACAGAATATTTTGGAGGCAAGTTTTATTGGTTAATATTGCTTTTCTCTTTTTTTTTTGGCAATGACATACATGTTAAAGAGAGAGGCTATGGTACTCGACGAGCTGTGTGTGTGCGAAGATATTGATTGACACAGTCCATGAAAAGCTGTAGGTTGTAATTAGGTGGAAACAGATATCCTGGGAGTGAGTTCCACAGTGATGCAGTACGCCAGACAAAGGAGTCCTTGTAAAGCGATGTTCTAGGTGTTTCCAGTTGTACGGGTGCGCTCCTGCCGTCTATGGTGACTGTATGACAGGCGCTGCTGAGGCGGGATGAGGCAAGCCAAATACTGGGAACATCTGCCGTGAAAATATCTATAAATTAGGGATATCTCGGCCTCATGTCTGCGGTGTTCCAGACTATCCAGATCCCGGGCAACTACGAGGCGCCGACGAGACGCACAGCTCTCTTCTAAATAGAATCCAGCAGCGTTTGCGTGTGCTTAGGTGCGGCACGGCATATGTGTGAGTAATATTCTAAGCATGGCCTTATTTGAGCTTTGTAGAGCAAGAGCAGCTGCTGCGGTGTATATAGTTTTTCGTTGGGAAACAGCGCACCGAGCTTCTGCAAGGCTGATTTTTGCAATGTTAGCAATATGTTCATGTCAGGACCTATTGCTGTTAACCGAGACACACAGTAGTCTGATTGACGAAGATGAAGGAATGGTCGATCCTAACATAATGATGTCAGGGCCCGCTTCAGGTTGCTGATTGACTACACGTTCTTCAGTAGTTGCTGATTGACTACACGTTCCATGACTTTGGAGATTATTGGAAGCAAGGCAATTGGGCGATACTTTGGAGGGCGTGGTTTCACTGCCTTTTTTAAAACAGGTTGCACTCGAGCCTCTGTCCAAGAAGATGGGTAAATCCCGTTTCGTGAAGACAGAGAAAAATTCTGGAAAAAAATGGGTGTTAGTTCGGTGGTGCAGTTATTTAACACGATGGCAGGTATGCTGTCCGGTCCTGATGCCTTTTGCGTATTCAGTTCTTTGAGGATTTTTCGAAATCACGGTGATGAAACCGAGGGAACCGTTAAGACACCAATGAAGGACAAGAAAATGTGTAATAAACTCTCGGAAAAAACCAAAAGTATTGATTTTGTTTTGTGACAAATTTGTACCTATTTCAAGTAAGCTTTATAACAAACTTCAGAAACATTATGAAATATTTTCAATCGTTAAATCTAATGCTGGTTTCACGAGCGTCATAGATGATATAGAGAATTTGACAAAAGATTTTACTTTGAAGGATTATGTAATTGTTAGTGCGATTTAATGATCTCATAAATGGAAGAATTTTTGTGAGCAATTTACATGACAAAATTAAATATTGCACACACACAAATTTTGTTTTTACTACAGTTCCATTTTCTCTTATAAATAAATATAATAATAACTCCATTTATGATTATAATTGTGAAATATATAGTTATGTAGATTTCTTGAATGAATATAGCATGGGATCAGCCCGAGGATCAGCCACTTGGGTTGAGGGTAATTATGTCAATCGGTTGTTTACCAAAAGGAACGTTTTGGTTGAAATTTTCTTACAAAAATTTAGATGTAGGATCACAAAATAAAAACTTGATTCAGGTAGTAACTTTAAACAATAGAAATTCTGAGTCCCTGATATTTAGATATTTATAAATAAAAGTCAATATTCTGTAATGTTACTTAATATTCAGTCTTTGAGAAATAACACTGATGAATTAACATTATTATTGAGTGAACATGATTATCCAGATATTCTTGTCATTACAGAACACTGGCTCAGGAATGATGAATTGGTGCATGTTTCAAATTATAGAGTCTTGTCCATATTTTGTAGGTCATCCTCCTTACATGGAGGCTGTATGAATACATACTTTTTAGAGAATAATATGTTTGAGCGATGATATATTTAATTAGTTTTTGGAGGAGGGAGTATTTGAATTTTGTATGTGTTATGTGTTTATCGTTCACCTTCATCAAGTGTAATTTTTTTTGATAAGTTAAACTCTAACTTCCAGTTTCTGCGAAATTGGCACTTGCGGGTAATTTTAATATTAATTATAATTATGAATTTTCTCGTTCCACCATATAACTCATCAATTTACTTGAATCTAATAATTTATGTATGCATGTTACTTCTCCTACTCGTGTAACAAAGTGTTCTTTGACTTTGATAGACTATATTTGTTCTAATTATAACGGGGGGAGTGTTAAGTGATAAGTGTAATGTCATTAATGCAGCCTTATCAGATCATGAAGTCATTTTTGCAAGTTTTTATGTATCTCCAAACAAGGACAAAGGTGCTGGGACTAGGTGTGGTAGGGTATTCAGTAGAGTAAATTATGATAAATTGTAGCAGCTTTGTGCTCTTGCCGAGTGGGACTTTTCGGACTCTCAGAATCCAATCGGGTTGTTTCACGGGTCATTGTTGAAAGTTTTCAACAGAGTATTCCCTCTGAAAAGACTAAAGTCGCGTAGAGAAAAGTTATTGTTTACAGTTGCATTGGTCGAGACAATTAGTTCTTCCTGGGAGCGGGGCTTTTTCTCTTTATGTCACACTGCTGCTAAAGTCATTCCTCTTCATTAGGGGTGGAGATCCGAAGGATTTTTCTAGTTATAGACCCGTATCTTTTCCGTCTACCTTGTCTAAAATCATTGAAAAGCTAGTGAAAACAAGAATGCTCTCTTTTTTGCAACAAGATGGGATTATATCTCAGTATCAATTTGCATTTCTTCAAAATAGTGTTACAAATGATGCTATGTATAACTTATTGAGGGAGGTATACGTGGGCCTCAATGGTGGTGGTGTTGCAGCGTTTTTTTTTTGTGACTTATCAAAGGCCTTTGAATGTGTTAGTCATGAAATTCTGCATCGGAAACTCTACCACTATGGTTTCAGGGATATTGCCTACTTTTGGTTTGAGTCCTATCTGTCTGGCAGGAGACAGCGTATACATTTTAATTCTGTTGTTTCAGAGAAGAAGTCCATAGATTGGGGTGTGTCAGTTTTGGGTCTCTTGTTGTTTCTGATTTTTGTGAATTATCTGGCAAGCGTGGATATTGGGGGGAAGTTTACGATTTTTGCAGATGACACAACTATTTTTTGGCACTCTACGAACATTGAAACATTATCATCATCTATTTCAAATGACCTGAAAAAGTCAAGGATTGGTGTGATTCAAATCGCCTTTTGTTGAATCTTGAAAAGACAAAGTTGATTTGTTTTAGGGGTAGTATTGATAATACTAAAACGCAGTTTTATCCACAATACCGAAACACAATTATTGCAGTCGACCGCTGTTTCCCTAACCATGTTAGCATCAAAAGTTGATTAAAACTAAATTTAAAAATCTAAATTTAAAAATCTTGTAGATTTTTAAATTTAGTTTTAATCATCTCCTGATGATGCTAACATGCTTAGCGAAACGCGTATCGAGTGCAATAATTTGTGTTTCGGTATTGTGGATAAAACTCCGCCTTAGTGCATTTTGTCGAAGGTTCGAAACTCCAGCATAGTATTGATAATGTAACTATAGGTTGTAATCCTCTTTCACTGCAGAATGAGGCAAGGTTTCTGGGTCTGATAATTGATAAGGGGATCAGGTTTGATAGTCATATTCTTGCCCTCAGTAAGAAGGTCGCATCTGCTTGTTTTGCTGTTAAGATCATTGTTTTTGAGTTAGGCCCTACTATTGGTAAAACAGATTATTATGCTCTGATGGGGTCGTTGTTCAGATATGGAATAACCTTTTGGGGATCTGCTAGTAATTATTTATTCTACATTCTTTTTTAGGTAACTTAGAAAAGGGCAGTTAGTTATCTTTGTAATGCACATGATAGAGAACCATGTAGGCCTCTTTTTCAATCTTAGAAAATTTTGACACTCCCCTGTCTGTATATTTTGGATAGTGTCTGTCTGGTCTATTCAAATAGGAGGAGGTTCGCCATTCGCGAAGGTAGGTATGCCACCCGACAACAACACTTGCTTCCCCTGCCTATACTTGGTTCTAGTCTGGTAAAAAAATCTATAATTTATGAGACTCTTAAATTATTTAATCACATTCCAAACGACATAGGAAATTTGCCCACATTGTACATATTTAAAAATGCAGTTCGCAGTATTTTGCTTGATAAGGCTTATTATTCTCTAAGTGAATTTTACATGGATAATTTTTACAGTTTCTGTTTAATTTTATTGTTTTATCAGTATTTTGTTTATGGTGATGCTGTTAATATTTCGTTTGCTTTACCTGAATTTGTGACTGCAGCTTAAGTTTTAATGTGGAATCTGTGTCCTTTTTGAGTATTATTGACGGATTTTATTAAAAGTTTTTATTGACTTATCAAGAGATTTAGAACTAGTTCCTAAGCATGGCTTTGTCAACGACTATTACTGTTAAATGGCAATAAAGCTTTTTTTAATTTGACTTAACTTCTGCCATGGTACTGTTGCTGATATTGTGGTGAGAGCGTTTCCTTGGGGGACGTTTAAGATAGAGTGCGATGAAAACATTTTGGCAAGCATGTTTGCTTTATCCTTGGCTATAGTCACCGTGATGCCGCGTTCGTCTGTCAAAAGTGGGAGAGACGTTTTTGTAAAGTTATTGCTTACTGATGCCTTTGCTACCGAACAGAAATTCCTCGAAACACTGGGGCATTGCAAAAGTCTATTCCTGATTTTTTGATTGTGTTTGTCCTTAGTTTCGTCAATCACATGTTTGTATCTCGGTTTGTATTTGTTTCTCGCTTCGGCAAAATAACTGCGATTTTCAGCGGTCTGATTTTGCTGCTAGTACTTGTAAGCTTGCTTTCTCCTACCTACAGCTCTTTCGTATCTTCTGTCGAACCAGCACTTTCCTTTTGAAGGTACCTAACTTGACGAAATTTGGGACGTCTGCTTCCATTTCTGAGAAGCAGCAGGCTGACGGGTCGTTAGTCCCAAAGCAGACGTCAGCAAAGGAAAATCTAGGTAGAACTCTCTTAAATTGTTCCACTTTGCACAACTGTAATGCCAGATTTTGGAAGGCAATGGCAGCTCTTTCTGTAGGTGGCACTCCAAAAATTCCTGAACAATGAGCTCTGTTTGGTCTTGCGTTATCAATCAAGAGCAGAAATGTCTCCCAACTTTTGGTCGAATTTTTGTTTGTGTATTAATTAATATGGGATGAAAAAAATGGGATCAAAGAAAAAATTATGTTTATTTACTGAGCGTAAAAATCGACCACTGGCTATGAAAAGCAAGTAATCAAATTATTTATACATATCGTCACCAAATTAAAGGCTTATATTGATAGTTTTCAACAAAAATGCCCATAAAAATAGTATTAATTAAAAGTGAACCGACCGATATCACAATTTTGTCGGTAGTAGTTATTATTGTATTGAAAAACGTAGTTTTTACATAAAGAGTAAGTAATACAAGTATAATGTTTATAAGCTTTTAGCAGAAGGTATAGGTTTTATTCCTTTAATTTTCCGCCTAATTGCGGTAAATGAAATAACCGAAACTAACGGGCTTTTCCTACTTCGTAGGTAAGAAGCTTATCGCCTTTTTCGATTAAAAATAAGCTATCGCGTGGATCGAGCTCGGGCATATTGAAAGAGCTAGATTACATAATCACATTAATGTCCCTCGGTTCGAACTGGATAAAAGTAGATAAACTATCAGATAATTTAATCATCTAGAAAGCGATGCGACGAGCTCCCGTCGACTGTCGCGTCTTAAAACTCGGGAAGACTACCAAATTGACTAATCAAGGATATTATTCTAGAGGTTGCATATTTTACTTAGTGCACAGTGTACGGTTATTTGTAATCAAATTACCTTAGCGTATTAGCGATTTTGCTACAGCATCCCAATGGTATGAACGTGAAAACAACAATTTGTTTTCAAGCAGTGACGTGCATACAATGCCCTGGCATAGCGATCGGGAAAAGCAACAATCAATAAAGATATTTATCTTACGCGTTTCCCTATCGTCTTACATTATTCTGACCCTGTACGGAGACATAATTTTACTTGTCTCACTAGATTGCGATTGTTTCTATTTTCTATTTGATAGTAAGATTTTCGAGAGAAAGCCAACGTTGAATTGAAATTTTTTAAGCAGAAAATTTTACAGGTAGAACGTCTTGAATTTTTTCTAAATGGTCCCTTAGGTAAAGGGAGGTTAGATGAACCAGGAGGATAGACGGACCATCGGTAATATTTTGCAAGGCATGGCACCACCGCAACATTTGGCCGGCGTATCTGTTTCGATCAGTTCACCTTGAGACAGTCGCGAGCACGCGGTTTCACGCATTTATGTGGAAATTTTCTAAGAAAAATAGATTTTGTCTTAAAGAAAATTATATTTAAAAATATATATGAATGTGTATTTTTAACAAAATTAGGTAAGTATAAGAGGCTTTTTTTGTTAATGAATCTGTAGGTATATGCATTAGTGTCTTATAGGACCTAAAATATTAAAACGTTTGTTAACCGATTAGTTGTTACCAAGTGGTCCGTCTATCCTCCCATTTGAGTATAGATGGACCAACATGGGCGAGGAGAGTCGGACCAATATCTTTTTGTTTTAGTACAATGCTTAATAAGCGTAATAAGTACATACGTAAAAGGCATGTTCTTGAACGCGGATATTGGACCTCTCAAGCGTTAAATGATGCAGTAAGTGCATACAGAAATGGCGAAATGGGCGTCAATAAAGCCGCTAAAGCATTTGGAATACCCAAAACTACATTTAAGAGGTGGTTAAAATAAAATAGCCTCGAAAATCCAAACCGCCTGGGGCCCGACGCTTCATTGGGGTCAAATGTTGAACAAAAATTAGTAGAACACATCAAGAAACTTCAGTAATCGGGTTTTGCGCCGACAAGAACTGAAGTGAGGATTATGGCATATGATTTAGCTAAACGATTGGGAATTCCAAATAGATTTAACGAAATGGAAGGTAAGATATAAATTTGATAAAAAATATTAAGTATAATATAACATAAACCTACCATCGCTTTTTAGGCAAAGCTGGCAAGAAATGGATGGAGTTATTTTTGCGCCGAAGGCCTGAAATTTTTTAATTGCACGATCTGTTGGAATGTCAAGAGAAACCATTGAATCCCATTTCGCAGACCTTAAAAAAATTATGACAGAATATAGTCTTTTTGACAAACCTGGACATATTTGCAATACTGACGAAACGGCTTTACAGCTAATCACTAGAGCTGGTCAAGTTTCAGCCGCAAAAGGCTCTAAAAGTGTTCCTAGTATAAGCCCAGGTGAGAAAGGAGAAACGATAAGCGTCGTAGCATGCTGTAATGCAGAAGGCAGTTTTATACCCCCTTACTGCATATTCAAGGGCAAAATTAAAAAAGAGGAATGGCTTGATGGCATGCCACCAGGTTCTCAAATCAAAATTTCCGAAAAATCCGCTTATGTGAATCGAGATATATTTATGAATTGGTTAAAGACTCAATTTCTTCCAAGAAAACCTCATGGTAAGGTATTATTAACACTAGACGGACATACCTCCCATAGGACCAACCTTGATTTACTGAACTTTGCAGAAGAAAACGACATAATTGTATTTTGTTTGCCCGCAGATACTACCCATTATTTACAGCCCTTGGATCGTGCTTTTTTAAAATCTCTGAATGGCAATTATTATGATGCATGTAGAAATATGTTAAGAAATAATCCAAAAAGAGCTCTAAATAGATTGCAGTTTGGAAAACTACTGGGTGAGGTTTGGGGAAAATCAGCAATTGCTCAAAACGAAATATCCGCGTTTAAGTCAACGGGAATTCTCCCTTATAATCCCTTAGCCTTACCCGATTATGTATTTTTGGCCCAAAATCATGTTTGCTCAGAAAAACGACCAATGCAGAATAAAACAGTGGAAGCAAGACCCGAATCTCCCGAACCGAGTAACTCCGGCATACGAAACCAACAAAGAACTCCTAACAAATGAACAGCTACCGAAGTTATTACTCCTGGAAAAGCTCTGGATGAAGTTACTCCCGAACCCGTCGTATCTATAGCTGTAAAAAGAGTTCGCAAAAAATAT
Source organism: Pissodes strobi (assembly GCA_016904865.1). Taxonomy (NCBI): domain Eukaryota; kingdom Metazoa; phylum Arthropoda; class Insecta; order Coleoptera; family Curculionidae; genus Pissodes; species Pissodes strobi. The sequence goes on along the minus strand of MU182815.1, from coordinate 145,924 downwards.
AGGGAGTTATTCCCTCACTTGAATTTATTGAAGAAAAGAAAAAGGCACTATGCAAAAAAAGCTGACCTCAATTTGCCAGTGAGAGCGGTAAATATAAAAAAAGTAAAAAAGAACAAGCCAAGTGAATCTTCATCTTCTGAAGAAGAAGCTGACAATGTCACATTAGATGACTATTCTAGTGGGGATGAAGATTTCAGCAATTTAGAAAATGACTGTGTTGGCTGCGGTGAAGATTATCGTTTAACGAAAAAGAAAGACGAATGGTTACAATGCCTTTTGTGCAAGCGCTGGTTGCATGAGAATTGCACAAGTTTTGTTAACCTTTGTCAGAACTTTGGAAACATAGCTTCTAAGAAAAGGGAAAAGTAGCTAGGTCCATCTCTCCTACCTACTATGGTCCATCTCACCTCCATGGGGTAGGATGATATATGGACCGTTGACAAGTCTGAGATTATTTTTTTACTTTTAATGATAAATATTGTTTTAATTTCGAACTGCTGCAAAAAGAGTACCAAAGCTTAGTTAGTATATGTACCAACTCGCAGACTTGTACTTTGGGGAATAAAGAAATTATCTTGACTTTTGTAAATGGTGGTCCATCTCTCCTCCCTTTACCCTATGTATTTTCACACCTGTGGGTTAATTTTTTAGAGCAGATGTAAAAATGTGGGATTGTAGGGACTTTAAACTAACCGTTCTCATTAGCGAAAATCATAATGGCGTCGTTTTTGCCAAATCTACAGTTGACAAAATTTTGAATTTCACCTAAAGCTTCATCGCGAGAAATTAGTTTTTTCTTTGAACGCGGATATTTCCTTTTGCAAAATTGACTGCGAAAAATAACGATGGCGGCTGGGCATGATTTTTATTTTTATTTAATAGATGAGTGGTCGAGTGACCATATTTTAAAACCCGTTCATCTCCATTTGTCACTAAATTTAACTACTTCACGATGACGGCTGTCCTTAATTGATCATATTTGCTCAAAGTAGATTATTGTCGCCAAATAGCTTATATCACTGGTTTCAAAACTTAAGGTTAAATTAAAGATGATTATTTTGAAAAAATGGCCATGTGGATCTGATGGATTATGTTTTCTGTGAATAAGGGGTCCGGTTACACCTCATTTCAATTTCAATTACATCATTAATGCGTTTCAAAAATGTGGGGTTCACGGTTCAATGTGGTGGTTTTTCGAACTCGTACTTAAAGTAGATTATTTCCGCTATCTTGAAGTGTGTTTTTTTATTCTCCTCAAAAATTAAGGTTCAATTATAGACTTAAAAATTAGGTATCACCCGACCATATTGAAAAAAGCAATTCAATATTTTGGATAAAGGGAGAGTCAAGTGATACCGGATTTTAAATCCTTGAGTGATACTTCATTTTAGGCCTTTTTATATCTGATATAACCCCAAGTTTCGAGGACAGTCGAGTTTGCCGTTTCACACTGGCAACTCCCTTGTACCTACTGGTACTTAGTCGTCATTTAAACTGGCTGATTGTACTGTTTTCAAAATAAGAAAAAAATCACAACAAAATAGATCTTCAAAGTCTCGTCAAAATGATGTATCATTTAACCTCCATATCCACTGAAAAAGACAATCCAATATAAGGTATTCGCCTGTTTTTAGTGGTAAATAATAGTGGCCTCAATTTGAATCCGTACTTATCCCTGCACTGGGCTTTAAAGTAAGGTGCGCTTGATTTATCCGGCAGAAAATTTAGTCTTTATAGTGATTGAAATGTGTCGTTAAACTTTTCTTATTTGATGATATCATAAGAAAAAGCACTCATTGAAACTGTAGTGAGAGCACTAAGAAATTGTAAGTATAGTATCGAACATTATCATTATATGCTGTATATTTTTTGCAGCCTCACCGACGCTCTTGCGTCCCGTGCACATCGGGCGCACCATAAATCCTCCCTTTATGTTTGCGTTGCAGAAAAAGACTTTAATCTCCCGCAATTCCCTTATGCCGATGCCGTATCGCTCCCCTTAAACGTCATATTTTTATCCGCACACGGGTATACAAATTGTGTCTGAAAGCAACTTTGCAACATACACATTTTATGGCGCAATTTATGGCCAACGTTTCTGCTGGATTTCACGACGCCCCAACATTTCTAATAAAAACTTATTAAATATTTTTCGAGACGTGAGGCTATTTGGAGAAGTATGACAAGACGAATAAGTAGAAGCCCGAAACGACCCAAACGAGTTTGCTCAATACAAAACGGCGGCCGAATTGGTTACTTTTGAAAATTATTTTGATTTGTGGCATTATTTTCGGTCTGTACATCGTTCCACAACACTTGAATTGATGGTTAGTTTTCTAGGCTGATCAAAGTATACGAATTGTAAAGTAATTAACCCAGCGAAACACTATAGCGGCAGCTCACTGTTGTAATAGGTTTAGATATCTTATATAGCGTATTGACGACAAAGTAGCGGAGGTCAAACCTATAATCTTCAGTGTGTACCTAAATCCCTCATCGAAATCACGCCAGAAGGTAAACCATGCTTTTCTTTTTTCACAAAATTAACGCGCAAAAATATTTCAGGCACTGAAAAAGGAAATTGTCCCCATTTTATACACATCGTTATCGTTCATTAGTTTACATCACATTCGTAGCGTTCTTCGGATAACTCGGAATTTTAGCGAACAGTCGTTTAAAAATCAAAATGTGCAATCAGTTGTGAGATAAACTAGCCTAAGATGCTTCTAGACTGTTGAAAAATGGAGTCAAATGTAAAATCCCGGTTGAAGATTAAGAGAAAATGGTTAGTTTTCCAGGCGTGAATCAATGTCACAAACACAAATTAGTATTCGCAGATAGATAGATATTTTCTACCAAAATGTAGTATCTATGCAATACCAAAGATTTCTATAATCTTTGGCAATACTTTTCCATCTCGATTAGCAATTTGGTCTTTCGGCTGATTTTCATGCGGACACATTCAAACATGTTGAAAATTATATATTTCTAATGCACAACGGAACTATTGACGCTATAGCAATCTCTGCCACATCTACCATGTGAGCATAGCCTAAAGAAGCCATAGCCGCGACACTCGGCTCGTTTAGTGGGGTACGGAATCAAATTTTCTCCGTGAAGCTCCGTGAAGGGAGGACACTATGCAGTTGGAACTCGATGCCAATCATACGCGCTTCCCTGGGCCGGAGTGCAATAAATTTTCATAGGAATTAAAATTGAAAAAGATTCGTTATTTGGGTAAATAGACTATCGTTATGTGTATATATTGTTTGGTTTGTATGTTATATAAATAACTTAATGTTTATGTGTTAAAATGGGAAAAGGACGGCAGAGTTGTGCAGCTAGTTAGTTTGTTTATTTACACTTAAATTTGATCAAAAGGTATCGGAATCGGTTCAAATGACTAAAAAATTGGAACTAACTGAAACTACCCGAAAGTTAATTGAAAGACTAACCAACCCTAGTCAAAAGTAACCATAAGTTCCAAAACAGACTAAAACGTACCTATCGTAACAGGTTACAAAAATTAAAGTAAGTTAAAACTAACAAAAACGAAGCTAATTTAAGCGACTAACCAAAAACATTATATTTGCTTATAACGTAAAGGAACCGATTCAAATGACTAAAATAAATTGGAACTAACTGAAAGTAACCGAAAGTTGATTGAATGACAAACCAAAAGTAACTAATAGCACCAAAACGGACTAAAACGTATCGGAACAGATTAAAAATGTTAAAGTAAATTAAAACTAACCCAAATTAACCGAATATTGGCAAGTAACCTAAGACATTAAAATTGGTTATAACGTATCGGAATCGGTTCCAACTCGGGTTTTAATGACTAAAATAAATTAAAACCAACTGAAATTAACCGAAAGTTGATTGAACGAAAGTAAGTTAAAACTAACCGAATTTTGAGGACTAACTAAAATTAATCAAACACATTTAACTTAATTATAACGTATCGGAACCGGTTCAAATGACTAAAATAAATTGGAACTAAGTGAAAGTTGACTGAATGATCAACCAAAAGTAGGTAAAAGCACCAAAACGGTCTAATACGTATCGGAACAGATTAAAAATACTAAAGTAAGTTAAGACTAACCCAAATTAACTGAATTTTGGCGACTAACCGAAAATAATCAAAAACTTTAAAATCGGTTATAACGTATCGGAACCGGTTCAAATGATTAAAATAAATTAAACCTAACTGAAATTAACCGAATGTCGATTGAACGACTAACCAAAAGTAACCAAAAGGGCTAAAACGTATCGTAGCAGATTAAAGTTATCAAAGTAAGTTGAAACTAACCCAAATTTACCGAATTTTGGCGACTAACCTAAACTAATTAAAAATATTTAAATTGGTTATAACGTATCGGAACCGATTCAAATTACTGAACTAAATTAAAACTAACTGAAACTAACCGAAAGTCGATTGAACGATTAACCAAAACTAACCAATAGCACCAAAAAGGGCTAAAACGTATCGTAACAGATTAAAAATATTAAAATAAGTTGAAACTAACCAAAATTAACCGAATTTTGACGGCTAACTTGAATTAATTCAATAACTAAAATAAATTGAAAGTAACCAAAATTTGATTGAAAGACTAACCGAAACAAACCAAAAGTAACTAAAAGTACCAAAATGGGCTAAAACGTATCGGAATAGTTTAAAAATAATATTAAGTAAGTTAAAACTAACCCAGATTAATTCAATTTTGGCGACTATCCTAAACACTAAAATTGGTAATAACGTGTCGGAACCGAAAGTAATCGATAGTTGATTGAACGACCCAATTTTGGTGGCTAACCAAAACTAACCAAAAACATTACAAATTGGTTATATTGTATCGGAACGACTAAAATAAATTAAAACTAAACGAAAGCTGATTGAACTAACCCAAACTAACTAAAAGCACAAAAACGGACTAACTACGTATCGGAATAGGTTACAAAATTTAAAGAGCCCAAAAATAATCGAAAATTAATAATATGGAAACATTCATAAAATATATATGAAGGGTACGATAAAATTTGGTGCTGGAAAAAAAACTAATTTTGACAATGTTAAATTAAGGATAAGTTATACAGGGTACTTAAAATTATAAAAATGGTGGTTAAAAAAACAAAAACTTTGGAATATAGGAAAAGCTTCTACAGAAAAAATATAGCTCCTATTAAGATAAAAATAAAAGTCAAATACCATTTTTCCCAAAAGTGCATCGTTGCTGAAAAAATATGGGCAAAATTAAGAAAAAGCGGTGTTTTTCAATAATTGACAGGGATTTGGGGTGCACTTTTGGAAAAAATGTTATTTGACTTTTATTTTTAACTTAATACGAACTTTATTTTTTCTGTAGAAGGTTTTCCGATATTCTAAAGTTTTTGATTTTTTAACCATCATTTTTGTATTTATTGAGTACCCTGTATAACTTATTCTTAATTTAGCATTATCAAAATTAGTTTTTTTCCAAACACCAACTTTTATCAAGAATAAAATTTTCTGTGAAGTCAATAATAAAAAAGTTTTCTATGGAAATGGCGCTTAGATCGTTTTTCCCCTGTACCCTTCATATGTATACACATTTTATAGAAATAACATGTTTCTAATTTTTTTATTAGTCTTACAACCATTTCATCATTTAGCCATGTTGATTTTAGTTTGACAATATTATTGAATTATATTTCAATATAAAAGGTCTCAAAAGAGAGGCACATTTTCCGATTTTGGAATTCTTCTAAAAATTCTAGATAAATTTCATGTAGCATGTCGAATACCATTCCTTCCATTTAAAGAATTTGATCTGTTTAACTTAGCGCGAAACGACTTGCATCTTCTTATCTTAGTTATTTAGTAAATTATCTAGATATACAAAATTTTCGGTTTGCTGGGGACTATTTTCCAGCTTGTGGTTATGTGGAAGGTAAGAAAGTGCATATTTCGTTTGACAATAAACAGTTCGGATTCTACAATAAAGGTGTAAGTCTAAAAAAACATTGTTTTTGCTGGTTGTTTTTCGTAAAAGTTGTTCGTTATCCAGATATATCCATTATTTGAGATTTGATCAGCACCTTGATATCATTTTGATTCGCTGTACCTTTTTTGGTTTTAAAGATACCAAGGTAAACAAAAAAGCAAAATGTAGAGTTGGTAGCCAAGGTTTTTTCTAGATTACATATAAAACAAAACACCAATAATTTTCTGACATAAAAGCCTACCCTATATATTTTTTAAATAGAACACCCTGTATATTACTACATTTTTGGACTCTCTAGTGAAATCAAAACACATGTCGTGTATAATATCCTATACCTATCCTTAGCTGTTCACAAAAAAATATTGACAGTTGAAAGTCGGGCATTTTGACATGTTGACAGGCTTTAAATCTAAACCGCACGAGATCAAAGAAAACGGTTTGCACATCTCTATCTTAGGTTTTCATAAGCTATCGAATGACAGTGGCGCTTTCAATTTAACCGTAGGTTTAAAAGTTCCGGTTAATTTTATTCGCTGGTTAAATTCAAAGTTACTGTCATTCGACAGCCAGGAATATGCAAACCGTTTTCTTTGCTCTTGTGCGGTTTAGATTTTAAAGCCTATCAAAATGTCAAAATGCCCGACTTTCAGCTGTCAATATTTCGTAAACACCTAAGGATAGGTATTAGATATTATACACGAAATGTGTTTAGATTTCTCTAGAGATTCCAAAAATGTAGTAATATACAGGGTGTTACATTTAAAAAATATGGAGTAGGCTGATATGTCAAAAATCGTTAGTGTTTTGTTTTATATGTAACTTCAATTTCAATTTATTATATTCATAAATGAGTTGATTTATTGATCGTAATTTATCAAAATAATATGTAAGTCAATTAAACTTTTCTTTAGGTAATTGACTTTTCTTTCAAGAACTTACTACAAGTAATCTACATTCGCCATTCTTAATTTCACTTCAAAAGACATTTTTAACTATTTCTTTCAGGTGTAATTTTTAAATAAATATCCGGCTCTCTTTATGCAGCTTTTTGGATCAAAAAATTGGTTATTCTCTGCTCGAAATAAGCAGTATTTTAAATAAAGTTTAAATAAAATAATAGGGGAGAGTAACAATTTTAGTATATAACTTCCCAAAAAATTTGAATACGGCTCACTTCACTAATGATTACCGGGGGGTTGACGTCAAGTTAGATTTATTTATTCCCTTCCCACTACATAGTAATAAAGTTGGTCCTCGCTTGTCAAAGGTGCCGCGCTTAAGTGTCCCAGCTATGTTTTTCTTTAGGCTATGATGTGAGTATGCTCTTGATCTACTGTACCTTGTTTATCTGGGTTCAATAAAAAAAAAGAATTGTAATCAAAACATCTACCGACAGTTTTATGAGGAAATTTTATATCGGTATCATTTTGTGTAAGAGTCAACAGCTTGCATAGTAACCTCGTGATTACCCAGTGTAGCTTAGATATCTTTTAAATACACACACCGGCATAATGGGGAACGGGCAAAATTTACACTAAGTTTGATTTCAATTTTCTCTTGAACCCTTCACTCGATTTTGACTTTTTTTTTGTTACGTTGTAGCCTGGTTCTTTAAGAATACGTTAGAGGTACTGCTGATTTTAAACAATTGGTCCTAATGTCATATACAGGACTAAAAAGAAAAGAATGTTTTTTTTGTCAATTTTTGGGGCCCTCTGTAGAGTGAACGAATGAAATTCGATATCATTCGATAATGCCAAATTAAAGATTGATCCTTTCTGAGTATTTTCTTTTTTATTCTTTTAGATACTTCGAATATTAAAGATGAGACAGGGTTTTGTTAAAAATAGTGCATTGGCTTACTTTTTAAGGGGCAAAGAAATTTCGTTAATCTTTGATATGTCATAGAGAAAATTAAATCTAAAATTTTTATGGCATTAAGTTTCATTTCTGACAGTGTTTACGTATACAGTGATAAATAATAGGCCCTTCCATGTTTTCCATTTTGTGAAATGTTATTTTCGAAGGCCTTTTTTCACACTTGATCCAGGCTTAGGACTGGTCCAATTTGTGCTTTAGTGCATACATTGGAGTGTGTTTAATGGCCAACGAGCCAAACGAAACACAACAACAATAAATTAACGAATAATAACGATTTAAAACATTAACAATAACAATAATTAGTGTTTTAATATCGCGTGTGACCTCCACGCGCCCTTATGATAGCAGTCATTCGTCTTCCCGTACTCATAATAACATTATCAATGAACTCTTGAGGCAGATTATTCCAGATCTCAACAAGAGCTGCTGCTGTTTGTTCGGGAGTTTGGACTGCGGGAATCCTGGATTTTAATCGCTGACCTAACATGTCCTAGACGTGTTCGATGGGGTTAAGGTCTGGAGAACATGCTGGCAAATCCATTGCCATTATTTCGACAACATTTAGAAAGTTGGAGACTGGAGACATCACCGGGCCATGTGAGGGCGGACATTGTCGTGCATTATATACCACCCCAGACCACTACCGAACCTCCACCGAATGAAACAGTAGGAGTAAAATTAAACTGTTCGTATGCTTCTGATCGGCGCGGCGGCGGTATAGTCTTTCCCTGCCATCGATAGAATTAACGCAAAAGCGGCTCTCGTCCGTAAAAAGAACATCTGCCCACTGGTCATTTTCTCAATTTTCATGCTCCCTAGCAAAGTGTAGTCTCGCAACCCGAGACTCCTATACGAACCGCGCGTCGTGTAGGACCTGATATTGGAGTTCTCAGGTAAATCGAGCTCTGCGGTACTTTTATTCTCGCAATTCCGGGTATATTATACGTGTTGTTTTTGGCTTGCTTTTCTACTAGGCGTAGATCAGTAAAGGCCAGTGCAGTTTATCTGCTATTTTTTGTATTTCGGGGACGGAACCCCGAAAAAACACTGAAATAATGTCAGGTGAAACTGACGACGATATATCACAGCTAGCTGTTGAGTCAGACTCTGACAAAACTTCAAGTGATAGAAGAGCACGCTATTTTTTGACTAAATTAGCGAAACTAGCAAACGAATGCCAAGAATGCACACATTTCACGAAAATTTTCGAAAACGTCGAAAACAGTACGCAATCAGAAATGCAATTAGCTTGTGATATAGTTAAAGTTCACTTAAACGAAGCCCATAAGACCATATTTCAGCAAAAGAAGACGGTTCAAGCCCGCGTAGACTGCGGCAACCGTAAAATAAAGAAAACAGAGACGGCAATATAGCATCTGGTAGTACAGAAATATCACCTACCTTCAATAAGAAGCAGAAGTTAAGGAATGTGCACACAGATAAACCACAAAAAATGGATATCACTGAAAAACAGTTAACTGACAGGAACGATGGCCAAAACGAACAGGCCTCGCCTCCATCCATCAATTCTATGTCCCTCGTAGTAGAAGATAAAACGAACGACTGCGTTTTCAAGGCCCCGTACAAATCTCTTAGCTTTAAGAGAAATATACGGAATGTTTATTCGAATACGGGGGACATGCAAATTGCGCCACCACTAGTACCCGTGAGCAACCGCTTCGAAATTCTCACGGATACCGAAAATGAATTAGAAGATGACGCTAATAGCGAAACCTCCTCACAGGCCCCTATTCAGCATAGAATCATCACCAGAGCGAAGGCAAAGACAGTAAAACCAAAACCGAAGACTCCGCTCAAACAAAAACCAGCGCTACCGCCACCATTGGTCATAAAAGAAGGCCCCATTAGTCATCGAGAAATCAAGCAAACCCTGCAAAATACGAGAGTTATCGAGTACAATCTCAAATATACTCGAAACTCTATCATAATTTATTGCAAGCACAATAAAGACTGGACTACCCTTAAAAGGCTCTTTGATAGCGAAGAACTCGAGTACCATTCTTACGCCGAAGCCTCGCAGAAGACACACGCCTTCGTCCTGCGTGGCCTAGATGGCGATATATCAGAGACTGAGGTACGTAATGCTATAATAGATGAGCATAATCTCAATGTGAAAAACGTGTTTAAAATGAAGAAAACTCGAGTTCCATTGTACCTAGTGGTACTCGAGGCCTCAGTAACACTGAAAAAGCTTAATCAAGACTGTAAGTTAATCTCAAACGTCCGCGTCTCCTGGGAGAACAGGAGAACCGCCAAGCCGCTTATGCAGTGTAAGCGGTGCCAGGGGCACGGACATGCTTTCAGCTTCTGCAAAAGAAACTATGCCTGCTCTAAGTGTGCTGGAGCGCACCAAATCACCGAGTGCACTAGTGACATTGTAAAATGTGCGAATTGTGGCGGCGATCATAGATCTATAAGCACCATGTGCCCCATCTATCAGTTCAAAATTCAACAGCTCCAACCACCCAAAGCGCAAACAACAAAGACATTTAAACCCGCACCACCCCCAGCCCACCCCGCCTGGCAAAGCCGTAGATCATCAGGCAACAGAGGAGAGGCAGCGAAGAGGTACGAAGAACACTTTCCGGCCCTGAATCCAAGAGAAGAAAACATAAATTCTAAGGTTAGTGGCAATGATGTCGATCAAAATAAACAGCCCGCGATCCAGAATCGTAATTTCATTCAGCCCTCAGCTCTGTTAAATATCGCTAACAATCTAAACGATCTACAAAATGCAGTTTCGCGAATTATTAATCTTGTAAATTTCGCAGAATTAATTAAAGCTGTTAATGATTATGCGACTATCTTAGAATCTTGTCGGGGTAATAAATTTGAAATACTCCAAGCCCCTATGAAATTCTTTACCGAGGATTTCAACAAATACAACATATAAACAATGCCAATTAACTTATTTAGTTGGAATTGTAGCGGCATCCGCTCTAAACTTGGAGAGTTTAAGCATTTCATTTACAATAATCCTGACATCCATATAGTGTTTATTTTGGAAACCAAAATAAATGAACAATTCACACTGAAATTTCGCGACTTCCATGTACTGAGATCTGATAGGCCTGATCGACGCGGAGGAGGTGTGGCCTGTCTGATCCGCAAGTCCTTCCGTTATAAGTGCGTCCTAGGCGCACGAACTATCGTCGAGCATGTTGCTTTCGAGACGGAAGGTGGCTTGCGGGTCTGCGGCGTTTACACTCCTCCGAATCTCCGCCTCACGGATGCCGACATCCTTGAATTACTTCCTGCTGGCAAGAAGACGTTGCTGTTGGGGGATCTAAACGCTACCCATGCTGATTGGCGAGGAACCACCAACGGTAGCGGACGCTTGCTACGCAGGATAATCGAACAAAACATCG
>MU182815.1:107807-129670 GCA_016904865.1 Pissodes strobi | reverse complement strand
CAGACTCAGCATTGCCCGCACCGCTACACTTGCTGTCCTTTCCCAGGCAAACACTCTAAGTTTCCAGCAGCCGCGATATGTTGTATGATCTTGACTGAGGCATTATGCCTTGACATTGTATATATTGTATATATTTTATGTGTGTATGTCCTCCTCGACCAAGGCAAAGCCTAATAACATAATTGTATATATATGTGTTAAGTGTTGTGTCGTCCAACGTGAAGCAAGGTTTTTTTCATGCTTTCCCTGCCTTGTCGCTTCTCTTAAAACAACCCGGAAAAATAGAAACAAAGCCCAAACAAACCTGGCGAACAACCCACGTAGCCAAATTAAAGGGATATATCCCATATAATTCTGATTGGACATCATTGCCGCTTACCTTTTGCGAATTAGGGCCGACATCAGCCCGCGTCCTAGGATGTTTAGTCCGCGAGTGAGTGAGGGCATAATACAGTGCGCACAAGAAACTCGCTATACAGACACCTAATACACTTTGCACTAGGTTATAGGTATAAAAATAATGTAATGTTGAAAATAAATGTTTATCTATCTATCTATCTCGCAACCCGATGACGTCGCTGAAGTTGTGGAGCTTTCTTCTTTCTATAGGCCTTCTTTGATTATTCTACTAGTGGTCCGATCACTTGTTCTTCTTCCACGTACTTCCTCCAGCTCGTTTCTTAATTGTGGCACTGATCTATGCCTGTTTCCTAGGGTTTGTAAGACTACAAACCTGTCATACCCGTGGATATTCGCCTTGGCCTGGTTTCTTTTTATACTCCCCAGTTTGCCTCCAACCAACGTCTGACCTTACGGTAGATCGTGGATTTTAATTTTTCTAACACATCAGCACCATAAGAGTAAGATCTACCATCTTCAATCACCGCTACGGCCCTAGCCACATCAGTAGGGAGTCATATCACTCATGTTGCAGTTTTAGCAATCCAAAATTTTAAATCTGACTTTTACCAAAATATTATACCTGCCAGACAGGTGTCGAACAGTACCTCAAATAAGAAGCCAACAAGAAATAAAAACGAAATATGTATCAATCGAAGGTTCATAGGAATAGCTATCAAAGTGAAAATGCGTTATTAAAACACAAATGATTGTTTTTGTTGATGTTTTATGTTATGTTTTAAATCGTTATTGTTGCTGTTTTTTGTGTGGCTCATTGGCCTTTAAACACGCTTCAATTTATACACTAAAGCACCAAATTGGACCAGTCCTTAGCCTGGATGAAGTATGAAGGAAGGCCTTCGAAAATAATATTTCACAAAATAGAAGACATGGAACGGACTTTTATTTATCCCTGTATAGGTAACGGTAACTTAATTTGGCATTATCGAATGATATCGAATTTCATTCGTTGACTCTACAAAGATTAAGGGAAATCCAACGACCCATAAAAAGTACTATTTTTAACAAAACCCTGTTATATCCTTAATATTCGAGGTATCAGAGTGAATAAAAAAATAAAATGTTCAGAAAGGATCAATCTTTAATTTGGCATTATCAAAATTCATTAGTTCACTCTACAGAGTGTCCCAAAAATTCACAAAAAGCATTACTTTCTTTTTATCCCTGGGTATGACATTAGGACCAATTATTGTTTAAAATCAGCAATACCTCGAACGTATTCTTAAATAACCAGGCTACAATTTAACAAAAAAAAAAATTAATCGAGTGAAGGGTTCAAGAGAAAATTTAAGTCAAACTGTAAATTTTGCCCTTTCCCCTAATTATCCCGGTGTGTGGGTTCGAATCTATTTTTAGGAACAGAGATCGGTTTGCATTGCTTGAAGATATGTTTAGAAACCGTTTTGATTTGTTTATATGCAGCTTTAAAACAGGTCTGTATGCATCTTTAGAAATACTTCAGGAAGATCTGTATGCAGCTTTAGGTAGATCTGCGTATCTATAAAAATCTTCAGAGGAATCTCAAGCAGCTTTAGAAAAAATTGTTTATCGGTTTCACACAGCTTAGACAACTTTGTATACATTTTTAGGAACCTTTTAGATTGATCTGTATACAGTTTAGACATATTTGTGTACATCTTTAGACAGCTCTTGTGAAGCTTTAGGTAAATATGGGTATCCTGCTTCAGAAAGCCTTTGGATAGGTCTGCATATAGATTACACAACTTTTAGACAGGCTTTTTTACAGTATTAGAATCCATATAGAGCCTAGGTATTTTTAACAAGGTTATATGCACCTTTAGAAACCTTTTAGATAGGCCTGTATAAAGTTTAAATCAGAATTGCATACATGCTCTGATGCAGCTTTCTATAGAACTGCATATCTATAAAAACATTTAGATTGGTTTATATACAATTTGAAACAGGTATATACTTTTACAAATCTTTAGATATATCTGTATACAGCATATACATATTTGTATACATTCTATGGGAAGCTCTGATGCAGCTTTAGAGGCTTTATACAATATCGATAGGTTTGTATACAGCTTTAGAACACTTTTAGATGTCTATGAAACTTAGACATCGTTTTAGATAGGTCTGTACACAGCACTAGACAGCTTTTTATGCACCTTTAGAAACCTTTTAGATATGTTCGTATTTGGACAAGGTGGTATAGACAGCTTACTTTTGGAAGGCTTTAGACAGCCTGTATACAACTTTAAACAGGTTTGTGTTTAGAAAAGTATGATGCAGCATTAGACAGATCTCTATGTTTCTTTAGAATCCTTCTACATAAGTAATACGGCTGGTAGTTTTGCATATACGTTTAGAAATCTTCTAGACAGGTCTATATCCAAGATCCAGTTTAAGTAGTATTTTAGACGATATTGTATAAACATTTAGAAACCTTTTACATATATCTTTATACAGCTTATACAGCACCTTTAGAAACCGTTTAGATACGCATGTATACAATTTAGACAAGGTTGTATAGATCTTTAGTTATTTGCTTTAGAAGGCCCCTAGATAGCCTGTATACAGCTATAAACAGGTTTGTATTTAAAAAACTATGATGCAGCATTGGACAGATCGTGATACTTCTTTAGAATCCTTCTACATAAGTACATATGCGACTGGTAGATTTGCATATACTTTTAGAAACCTTTTAGTCATGTCTACATACAGTTCAGATAGCATTTCAGATGATATAGACTAGTCAAACTTTATACAAAAAATGCATGAACCTACATTAAATGGAGTACTAGTGGTTTTGTGTGCTTTGGGCCTGTACTGGTAGTATAAACCCAGATTTGCTACCCTGAGAATCCTGTGCTAACTGAGTAGTAGCAAAGAAAATTCTACTAAGATAGAATTTTCTTGGTAAATAGTAGCTCTTTGAATATAGAGCATTTTTTCAAAAAAGCGAAATTTTTGAGTTTTTTCATGTTCCGAGTTCAATATCGGCAAAATGACGAATCCCACATTAAAAAGTCATCGGAATAGTTCATCTCAGGTGCATGAAAAAGAAGTACGCGAAGGTAGAAGTATCAATAAATGAAAACGAAATGATTAATGGTTGTTTAATGTACCCTTATATTGATAACTCGTGGGCTCACAAGCATCGTGTTAGGAAAGTAAATCATTGGAACTGCGTACTTGGTAAACATTTCTGATGAAGTGGAATGCTTTTGTGACATCTCCTGTTCAACTTGTGAATAGCACGTCGGCTCTCATGTCACCCGAATTTTGGATAGTCTGGAACACCGCAGACATGTGGCCGAGATGTCTCTGTTTTACAGATACTTTCACGGTGGATGTTCCCAGGATTTGGCTCTCAAGATCCCGCCCCTGGCAACTCCTGTCAGAGCGTCACGAAAGACGGCAGGAGCGCACCAGTTCGTCGTCCAACTAGAAACACCAAGAACATCGCTTTACAAGAACTCCTTTGTCTGGCGCACTGCATCACTATGGAACTCACTTCCAGGACATCTGTTTCCCACTTATTACAACCTACAGCTATTCAAGAACCGTGTCAATCAACATCTTCGCACACACACCGCTCGTCGATCGCCATAAGATCTCCCTTTAGTGTGTGTGCCACTGCCACATAATATAAAAAAAAAACTGTTTAGCTTATAAGTGCGGTTTGGGTCTCGTTTTGTAGCAAATTTAATCTGTTTTAAAAAAGAAATTTATACTTTTTTCAAAAACCTATAGCTTGGGAGATATTGTCGAAAACCCGACGACGAATTTCGAAAAAATCGTTGTTTTTCGACCACCACTCAGATAGCACAGGGATCTCAGGATTGCAAATCTAGATTTATACTACCAGTATAGACCGAAAACAGACAAGAAAAAAACCGCTAATGCTCCATTTAATGTAGGTTCCATATAAACTTTGATTGTACTAATATTGTCTCGAATATTGTATAAACATCTAGGAAACCTTTTAGATATATCTATATACAGCTTATATAGATAAGTTTGTGTATATCTTTAGGCAGTTCTGGTGCAACTTTAGATAGACCTATATACTGTTTTAGAAAGTCTGTAGAGCTTAAACCTTTTGAATACTCTCAAAATGCTGAATTTGGTTTAACGCTAACTAAACAAACTTTTTAGCTAGAATTCAAAATTATACTAGACCGTAGCTGTATCATTCTGTGGTTTAGCAGTCTCGCTCTTCCGTGTGCGATTCAGAAAACATAAATAACCTGGAAGGTAAAACGCGCGTTGCAATTACTCATGCAACCTACGGCGTAAATAATTACGGGCTGCACACCGTGTTTACCGTATTTTAGAGGCGACGTCGGTTTTCCGCAAGCCGACGGCATTAACCTAGAGGCTGGTAACTAAATAAGGCTTTAAATTATTATTTTTACGTGGGTGTCGTCGAAACTGATTGTTCATTAGTATTAAACTTAAACCGTTAGCGAATTCGACAAATATTAAGAAAGCATGTTAAAAAGCTGGTTGATGTATCTACAAACGCGCAACAATGGAAATTTTATGTAGGTAGTTAATCTGATTATGCCCAAATGACTGTGATAAGTTTTTCAAAATAAAAAATTTAAATAATCCTTATAAAAACTATCAGTTGACTAAAAATTACTAATCAACACGAGGCAACCAAGATATCATAAATAATATCGAAAAATTGCCAACGTACCGAATTACATACGCTGGCTCAGGTTCAGGCAAGATCTCATATCGCTTATTTCCTTAATAACCTTTTTTTCATTAGTTCGTTTTACAGTACTATCAAAGAAACATTTTAAGAAAGTTTCGGCTTTAATCGAGACTTTAATCCACATTTAATTAATATTTTTGCATTTTTTTTATCTGCCACCCTTAAGATATTATGCGGTCATTATTCCAGACAGTTTAGATACTGTATATTTCCATTCCAGATTCGTAAGTCTAGAAATCGACCGCCAATTTGTTAAAATCGAATTAAGTCCGTTCAAATTGCGCTGCCTAAGTGTCGGCAAAACTTTTCGATATTATCGCGTACTCAAACGTTGCCTAACTCAAAGGTATTAAATACAGCAATAATTCAAACTGGTCGTTCCCATATCCGTTTGAATCCCAAAGCATTAGAATTAAACTCGAAATTGAATCACCTAGATAGATAACGTAATTTCGAAGGACTTAACTTAGTCGGATAGTGCTAAGAGACAAAATAGTCGCATTACGATTATTTATATACAGGAGACGAATAATAGTTAAGGTCCAAAGGGAACAAATGATTTCTCTTGAGGTTGTATAAGAATTTCAAAAAAACAAGTTTTTCAAACGAAATTTGTCAAACATTCTATTTTTGGTATATTGAGGTAACCCACATCTTTAAAATACTATTTCATTGAACCTGATACATTCATTTTTGAGACACCCTATATATGTATATATTTTGAGACACCCTTTATACATGTAAAAGATAAATCAAGTCATAAATTGAAGTCGAGTTTTTGCGAGGTTTTTTGGAGGAGATCCGAAAGGTATTGCTCGAGAACGAAAGATAGAGAGTCAGAAGCCAGCGGGGTGTGCGGTTTATTTTGGTGAATTGTTTTGCTTCTGTGTTGCAATATTATGTCATTGCAAGTCGGTAAAGTGAAACTTGTAATGTTGTTATTAGCATGGTTTGTACCATTATATATTTTATACTCATTGATAATTCATAATTGATGGTATTAACCTGTATATATATTTTGATATTGTTATACACCTTATTTGTACAAATATTTCACTTATTCTCATTGATAATTCATATTTGATGGCATAACGTGTGTATATATTTTGATATTGTTATTAACATAATTTGCATAAATATTTCTCCTATTTGCATTGATAATTCATATTCGATGGCATAACATGTGTATACATTTCCATATTGTTATTAACATAATTTACATAAATATTTCTTCTAATCTCATTAATAATTAATATTTGATGGCCTAACATGTGTATACATTTCCATATTGTTATTAACATAATTTACATAAATATTTCTTCTAATCTCACTGATAATTAATATTTGATGGCCTAACATGTGTATACATTTTCATATTGTCATTAACATAATTTGCATAAATATTTCTTTATCTTCATGAATAATTCATATTTGATGGCATAACATGTGTATATATTTGGATATTGTTATAAACATAATTTGCATAAATATTTCTTTATCTTCATGGATAATTCATATTTGATTGCATAACGTGTGTATATATTTTGATATTGTTATTAACATAATTTGCATAAATATTTCTCCTATTTTCATTGACCATCATATTTGATGGCATAACATATGTATATATTTTGATATTGCTATTAACATAATTTGCACAAGTATATTTATTTTATTCTCTTTGATAATTAATATTTGATGACATAACATATGGATATGTTTTGATATTGTTGTTGGCATGATTTGCATAAATATTTCTTCTGTTTTCATTGATAATTGATATTTGATGGCATGACATATGGGTATATTTTGATATTGTTATTAGCATGATTGGCATAAATATTTCTTCTATTTTCATTGATAATTAATATTTGATGGCATAACACATGGATATACTTTGATATTGTTATTGACATAATTTGCACAATTATTATTTCTTTTATTCTCATTGATAATTCATATTTGATCGTGTATATTTAATGAAATCGTTTCATGCTGTGAACAACACTGCTTTAAATGAAAACAAAAATGTATTGTTTGCTGTCTTTTCGTGCTGGAATTTTGGTTTTAGTGTGACTGTGATTGCAAGTAAGAGCTTTGGTGAAATTACTAACATTTTCCTACCCTGACGGGAGAATATCCTAGTTATAAATGTAATAATCATTCTAGAGATATTGGCCCTAATTTCAACTTTAGCTGAGTAGCCTCCGTATCCCAGGACCTCAGTACCCTCCAGCAGCGACTGGCTAACTAACACCCCTTTTCGGTAGTGTAGTGGTTATCACATCCGCGTCTGGCACGCGGGAGACTCGGGTTCGATTCCCGACCGAAGAGTTCAGTTTTAAATGTTTTGTTATAAGTGTAGAACTACAAATTGTGGTACGGGAGACAGTAATTCAATTAATTATAATACTAATAGATTATACAGCATAATTCGGTTTAGGAATTGGGATCGAGGTTTTCTCTGCCATGCTCTTTTCCCTCGTGAATTCCAGGCGGAGTATGGCACGCTTTTCTTTAATAAATTAGGCGTATTAGGAATCTGTGGTTTCATTTAGATGACGCACCTTTCCCTCAGGTTTCCCTAATAGTGTTCCGTTGAAGCGCATAATGAGTGAGTAAAATTGTGCAAGATATAATAATAACACAACGTAGGTATTGGTCCTCTTTTTAATCCATTTCTTTTTAATCTAATTTGACGATCACTGGCAAAATAAAGGCAAACCACAATTTTACTTATCTGATTCAACTATGTTGAATCGACCCGGGTACGTTATACTACAATATATTTGAAAAAAAAACCTTTCTAAGAAATAATTTAAGTTACATGACTGAGTATATCTACGTCACGTTTTCTGCTAAAAGAATAATAAATAACCTGATGCCGATGAAAAAGTGGACATTTTCATTCCCGGCTGGGAACTTGTCAACCGGAATTTTCAGCAAAAAGTACCAAAAGGTCTTATTCTAAATTACAAATCCACAGTCCTTCGCAAAGATGCAACCGGGGGGACATTGAAAATATTTTTAACATGTTCCGATTCGTTTTAGCCAGTGTTGGTGCTTTTGATTATTTTTAGTTCGTTTTGGTAAGTCGTTCAATCAACGTTCGGTTAGTTTAAGTTAGTTCCAATTTATTTTAGTCATTTGAACCGACTCCGTTACGTAATAATCAAATTTAATCTTTGTGGTTAGTTTTGGTTAGTCACCAAAATTCGGTTCGTTTTGGTTAGTTTTAACTTACTTTAATTTTTGTAATCTTGCCCGATACATTTTAGCTCGTTTTGGTGCTTTTGGTTAGTCAATCAATCAGCTTTCTGTTAGTTTAGGTTAGTCTTAATTTATTTTAGTCGTTTGAACCGCTTCCGATACGTTATAACCAATTTTAAAGTATTTGGTTAATTTTAGCTAATCTCCAAAATTCGGCTAATTTAAGTTTAGTTTCTACTTACCTACCTTAATATTTTTTATCTGTCCCGAAATAATGTTTAGCCCTTTTTGGTGCTTTTGGTTACTTTTGGTTAGTCGTTCAATCAACTTTCGATTCATTTCAGTTAATTTTAATTTATTTTAGTGAGCTGAACCGGTTCCGATACGTTATAACGAATTTTAGTGCTTTTGGTTATTTTTGGTTAAAAATTAATTTGGGTTAGTGTTAACTTACTACAATATTTTAAATTTATTTCGATACGTTTTAGCTCGTTTTAGTCACTTTCGGTTATTTCTGGTTAGTCAATTATTAATCAACTTTCAGATACTTTCAGTTAGTTTCAATTTAAATATTTTTGGTTAATTTTAGTTAGTCGCCAAAATTCGGTTAATACTTTAATATTTTTGATCTGTTCCGATAAGTTTTAGCTCTTTTTGGTTCTTTAGTGTTTAGTCGGTCAATGAACTTTCCGTAAAGTTCAGTTAGTTTTAATATATTTTAGTCGTTGGAACCGGTTCCGGTACGTTGTAAGCAATTTTAATGCTTTTGGTCAGCTTTAGTTAGTCGCCGAAATTCGGTTAATTTGGGTTAGTTTCAACTTACTTTAATATTTTTAATCTGTTCCGATACGTTTTTGGTGGTTTAAGTTACTTTTGGTTAATCGATCAATCAACTTTCGGTAAATTTTAGTTCATTTTAATATTATTTTAGTCATTCGAACCGGTTCTGGTGCGTTATAAGCAATTTTAATGCTTTTGGTTAGTCGTCGAAATTCGGTTAATTTGGGTCAGTTTCAACTTACTTTAACATTTTTAACCTATTCTGATACGTTTTAGCCCGTTTTCGTGCTTTTAGTTACTTTTGGTTAGTCATTCAATCAACTGTCGGTTACTTTCAGTTAGTTACGATTTACTTTAATTAGTTGAACCAAAATCGATACGTTATAATCAATTTAAATATTTTTGAGTAAATTTAGTTAGTTGCCAAAGTTCGGTTAATATGGGGTAGTTTCAACTTTCTTTAATATTTTTAATCTCTTTCGATACGTTTTAGCCCTTTTGGTGCTTATGGTTAGTCGATCAATCAACTTTCGGCAAGTTTTAGTTAGTTTTAATATTATTTTAGCAATTTCAACCAGTTCTAGTACGTTATGAGCAATTTTAATGCTTTTGGTTAGTTTTGGTTAGTCATTCACTCAACTTTCGTTTACTTCCAGATAGTTACAATTTATTTTAGTCATTTAAAGCGATTCCGATACGTTATAACCAATTTAGATATTTTTGGTTAATTTTAAGTTCTGTTAATTTGAGTTAGTTTCAATTTACTTTATTATTTTGAATCTGTTCCGATACGTTTTAGCCCTTTTTGATGCTTTTGGTTAGTCGATCAATCAACTTTTGCTAAATTTCAGTTAGTTTTAATATATTTTAGTCATTTGAACCGGTTCTTGTAAGTTATAAGCAAATTTAATGTTTTTGGATATTTTTGGCTAGTCGCCAAGATTCGGTTAATTTGGGTTAGTTTTAACTTACTTTAACATTTTTAATCTCATCTGATACGTTTAGGCCCGTTTTGGCGTTTTTTGTTACTTTTGGTTAGTCATTCAATTAACTTTTGATTAGTTCCAATTTATTTTAGTAAACTGAACTGATTCCGATGCGTTATAATCAATTTAAATGATTTAGGCTAATTTTAGTTAGTCGCTAAAATTCGGTTAATTTAGGATAGTTTCAACTTATTTTAAATTTTATAATCTGTTTCGATACGTTCTAGCTCTTTTTGGTACTTTTGGATACTTTAGGTTAATTTCACTTAGTTTTAATTTATATTAGTCATTTGAACCTGCTCTACGTTGTAACCAATTTTAAAGTTTTTGGTTAGTTTTGGTTAGTCTCCAAAATTCGGTTAATTTGGGTTAGTTTTAACTTACTTTAATATTTTTAATTTGTTCCAATACGTTTTAGCCCTTATTGGTGCTTTTGGTTAGTTTGAATAGTCGCTCAATCAACGTTCGGTAAAGCTTAGTTAGTTTTAATAAATTTTAGCCATTTGAACCGGTTCCGATTTGTTATAAGCAATTTTAATGTTTTTTGTTAGTCGCCAAAATTCGGTTAATTTGGGTTAGTAACTTATTTAACATTTATCGTGATGCTTTTAGTTACTTTTGGTTGGTCATTCAATCAACTTTCGGTTACTTTCAGTTAGTTCCAATTTATTTCAATCATTTGAACCGGTTCCTATACGTTATTATAACAAATTTAAACGTTTTTGGTTAATTTTAGTTAGTAACCAAAATTTGGTTAATTTGGGCTAGTTTCAACTTACTTTAATATTTTTAATGTATTCCGATATGTTTTAGCTCTTTTTGGTGCTTTTGGTTAGGTTAGGTTTGGTTAGTCGTTCATTCCACTTTAGGTAAAATTCAGTTAGTTTTAATATAATTTAGTCATTTGAACCGGTTCCGGTACGTTATAAGCAATTTTAATGTTTTCGGTTAATTTTGGTTAATCGCCAAAATTTGGTTAATTTGGGTTAGTTTTATGTTACTTTAACATTTTTAATCTGTTCTGATACGTTTTAGCCCGTTTCGATGTTTTTAGTTACTTTTGGTTAGTCATTAAATCAACTATCGGTTACTTCCAGTTAGTTCCAATTTATTTTAGTCATATGAACCAGTTCCGATACGTTATTATAACCAATTTGAATGTTTTTGGTTAATTCTAGTTAGTCGCCAAAATTTGGGTTAGTTTCAACTTACTATAATATGTGTAATATGTTCCGAGACGTTTTAGCCATTTTTGGTGCTTTTGGTTAGTTTGGGTTAGTTTGGGTTAGTTCTACTGGCGATAAATTTCAGTTAGTTTTAGTATATTTCAGCCATTTGAACCGGTTCCGGTAGGTTTTAAGGAATTTGAATGTTTTTGGTTAGTTTTGGTTAGTCACCAAAATTCGGTAAATTTGGGTATTCACCGAATTTACTTTAACATTTTTAATCTGTTCTGATAGCTTTTCTTGTACGTTTGTTTAGTTACTTTGGTTAGTCATTCAATCAACTTTCGGTTAGTTTCAGATAGTTCCAATTTATTTTAATCATTTGAACCGATTGCGATACGTTATTATCAAATTTAAATAAACAAACTATGTAGCATGCACTTTTTCACGATTTGAGGCCTTATACTAGGAAAACAGAAACATTTTCAATGTTATAATATTGGTGTATGTGATTATTATAATATCAGCAACGCTACTAGATTCCTCGAGTTTCTACGATCAGCGTTTTCTTATGATTTAATTAAATTAAGACTGTGGAAAGGTTGATCAGATCGCATCAGAGGCTTTATATTTCAGCGGTTTACAGATCAACATTATACTGTTTGCTATTCACCTACAATATATTGGATATGGGAATTATCTAGTTTGCCAATGGGCAGCCGTGCTACGTTTTAAACAACTTTGTGACGTTTCAATGAGACTAGACTTCTTAATTAGTGATAATAGTAGGATCCAGAAATTGATAATATCTAATATTTTAAAAATTCACATTCATTCGTCGATAATTTATTCGCTGAGAGGAGCGAATAGTGGCCTTATTAACAAAGCCCCTGAAATACGTGTGTTTTCTAGGCAACGATTTACGCTAAATTACCTTCTGTAAAGGTTATACTTGTGGGAATTTTTGGGTTGGCATTATCTCCTGTAATTTTATCGAGAGCGCAGCTAATAAACTCGATGCAATATTGGATTTTTGTTTATTCCTCCTCGTTTCCAGAGGTTTACGTATCCGGTATGCTGTAACGGGGAATGTCTTACACCTATTGAATGTTTTACCAAATATGAAACATAATATTGCTTTATCTTTATCAATTTAGTTTCCTTTGCCTATTTTAATCGCGTCTGAAGTCACTGAAGTCAGGACCTACACTTTAACTTTTGATTCGTTTGATAAATTTTCATGAAAATTTAAGGACTTTAGTAAGACAACATTAACCAAATTTTAAGCGAGAAATGATAAATAAAAATGTCAAACTGACATTTAGGCGCCATTTTGAAAAAAAAAATAGTCGAGTAATACTTTATTTGAAAGGTTTTTTTACCCTTATTACATCCTGGAAGTTTGAAGTTCTTGTTACTTTCCTGAACAAAATGGCGTCATAACAGAGTTTTGGAAATCATCAAAAAAATTTAGTAAGACAAACAAATTTTGAGTAACTAATAATGACAATTAAAAATGTCGAACTGGCAGATGGATGCTCTTTTCAAGTAAAACTTTGAATTTTATTGAAATGGTATACGCTCTTAATTATTTGAAGTACAAAGTAGGCTTTGTTGCCAAGACAACGGTAACATATTTATTAATATTTGTTGTTTATTTTGATTCACGTGATGTTGGTTTTTGATTTAATCGTTGTACTTCTGTGTACTGTGTGGCGATTTTTTTCAAAATGTTTCGTACTTTGCTAGAAGAAGTAGAGACAGTTCTAATTTTTGGCGAAGCTCAATACAATTATCATGCTGCGGAGCGCATTTTTAATGAACGCTTTCCTGATCGTCCAATTGCGAGAAATAACTTAAAGAAGTTAGTTTGTAGCGAAAGTAGAGCGCCAATTTGTAATTAATTAAGTATGGCATTGCGCCAATTTTTTTTAGTAAATGATGTTCGTTCTGAGACCCGTTTTTATTTTTTCAGGGGGTAGGTTGTATCTTTGATTAGCTGAAATTTGTTTGGGCCCCAGAGTTCCTAGAGACAATGCGAACTGAATATGAATACTTAAATATAAATAACTATAAGGATAAAAATATCAGAAATTTGCCCTTATAATTCGCAATGTCTCACAGACCTGCGATAAATTAAAGAAACAAATTAAAAACAAGTTATATATTAACTATAAAATTAAATTACAAATATGATTGATGGTATAATTCGATATGGAGTTAATCGATTTATAACATGAAAGAAGAAATAAACTAGTCCAATGTATATTGCTAATTAAATAATATTCAAGGAAATATCACGTGAACATCAGTGACACTGTGAAACACATGAGAATGCAATCAACAAATTGAAAATTGACTGGTCAAAGCAGATATAATCAGAAACTTGAATTACAATGTTAAGCTGAGCAAAAATTATAAATAACTACTGCTACTCAGGATATCATTTTCATTACTTTAAAAGAAAATAATGACTGAAATTTAAAATTCAAAAGAAAATAATAGAATCACGTTCCATTTCAGTGACTCTCGGTAAATTTAAATAAACAGTAACTTTAAATTTAATAATAGATAAAGAAATAGAGGTACATCCTCTAACAACGGGTCTTATGACTCAAAATAAGTTACCTAGGCCCTTGGCACAGAAACGAAAACTGAGCGCAATTGCGCCTCAATTCAATGAAAGATAAAGATAAAGTAATCACTATCTCGCATCGAGATAGACATTTAGATAAAAGATAAAAACCAGATAAATTTATATATGTGAGATTAACCTCTCATAAATGAAAAATAGCGTCGGTACATCAGGACTGAGACTAGACAGGGCGAGTGCTAATAGGTATATGCTTGATGTAACAAATTAACTGAAAATTTAATTAAACGAGCCTGAAAAGAAAAAAATATTAAAACCAGCAATACTATGAGGAAAAATTCGGAAAAATTTTTCTGAAAATTCCATTTACTACATTTGCAGGAATATAAAGAATTTACTCTGAGAATTAACCCAAATAATACTGTTCAATTTGAATGAAAATACGTAAAAGTAAAAAAATGTTCGTGACCACTGAACGATAAAATAATTACGTTCTCCTTAAATTTGGACTAAGCCTCTTTCAAATTACATGAATTTGATTAATGAGAGACGCAAATATTCATCAATAATTCGGTAATATTACCCAAGCGGTCACGACAATAATTAAGAATTATTGGAGATGTAAGCTACTTAAAAGTGGAATATAACAATGCTAAATTCTTGCTTTAGTTGAATAAAGCTAAACGAATCATAAACAAACATTAATTATGTATTTAAAACTGAAAAAATTAGTTAAATATACTGCAAGATGAATTAAAAATTTCAAGATTAAGAATTAGCACTTACCCGTCAATGTCTCGACACAAGATAAACGATCTCGCTTTCAAAATTCAAGACGCTGGACAAATTATGCTTGCCGATGTATTATTGGCTAATTTATATCATGTGATTACCACTATAAAACACGTAGCGTCAAGCCATATAAATACCCAATATTAAATATGGTTGTTAATAAAAACAACCCGTCGAACGATTTACAAACGTTTTTATTTGGCGTCAAAAATGATACATATATCTTAACGGTTACACAAGAACTAACCTATATATCGATATTTCTATATTTGAATTTACCCTGTCGTCACGCCACGTATCGATATTTCTATATTTGAATTTACCCTGTCGTCACGCCGTTTTGCGTGAAGGTCAAAATCTTAAATATATTAGTCCAAGCGCATAGGTATATTAACAATGGTAACCTATCTATAGTAAATTAAACTCATGAATTGTAGGTATTAAATAGCGTACTGCGCTCCTAAAATTGCCAACCACATGAAATAAACCCATTCGTGAATAGATGTCACTGGCGACCTAAATATTAAATAAAGAAAATCATTCGCAATTGAATTGACATTTTTAGTGTATTGGAATAAGCATAAATTCCGTTACGTTTAAAAATTTCAAACCACTGCAAGTATCCTTGATGCGAAAAGAACAGGAACGCACCCACTACCAGAAGAGAAAAAAATTCAGAATGTAGCGCAAATGGTGGCTAATCCGATGCAACCGACATCTCCAGTAGAAAAAGAGTGCGTAAAAGTATCCAAAGAGTGTTGAAACATAAATTTAATCCTCATAAACTTAAAATACTACATGAATTAAACAATGAACCGAGCGTTATCATAACACCATTTGTTTTAGTGGTGAGTGTACCTGCTTTCTTAATGGACAAGTGAATAAACAGAATGTTAGATACTGGAGTGATGTGAATCCACACGTTTGTCGAGAAGGCAACACTCAGTCTCCTCAAAAACTCAACGTTTGTGCAGGTATTCTGGGAAAATACGTAATAGGTCCACTTTTTATCGAGGGAAATTTGACCAGACCGATATGCTTGAAAATGTCGTTATTTAATTGTAGAGTGTGTCGAAGAAAATCCTGGAGAAAGTGGCGATAGGGAAGTAACATTCCAACAGTAGAACAATTGTACTGTAATGCGGCAGGGACTATATGGATGAACACTATCCTGGGCGCTGGATTGGTCGTCGTTGCCCATTCGAATGGCTCGCTCGTTCGCCAGATTTGACCCCAATGGACTTCTTTTGTGGGAGGTATGTTAAATCCAAGGTGTATATTACAAAGCCGTACTCATGAAATGATTAACGCCAGAGAAAAATTCAGGCTTGTGCCTCCGTTACACCTGAAATATTTCACAACGTTCGTGACGAATTTCAGAATAGATGTATATGTGTCGAGAAGTGAAAGGCGAACATTTTGAGCACTTAATTAAGTAGTTTAGGTTCTGTTATATTTTGTTCCAATTATTTTTTATGGTTGCGTTTCATAAGATGTGTTAGGTAAATTTTGTTTAATTTTTGTTGCCGTTTCTTAAGATGTGTGAATTAAAATTAAAAGATCAATAGAAAATTAAGTTATACAGGCACAAAATTTAATAAAATGTATTTTTAGTAATAGCAAAAAATTAATTTTTCTACAGCCGCGCGCAAAATAACTAAATACTAAATTCAAATGAAATCGCAAAATCAACTAATGCCGTGGATCCTTATTTTGCGCTCTAGCGCGAACATGGAAAAGGAAATTCTCGCTTTTTCCGTCTAGTGTGCTGAATGGTCATGGAAACCGAAGAATAAATGACAGTCGTGCGTTTGTTACAGTTTGTTGCTGGCAATCCTGTTCTAAATATGCCCGAAGCCCGAACATAATATGTCAAAACTGACAGTCATTCGCAAATTTCAGAATAAGTATAGAGAAAAATGTGCATTTAATTTTAAAAAATGCGGCTGTAGAAAAAGTTCTGTGTGTTTTTCGAGCGCAAAGTAAGATTGCCGTTTTCGAAAGATTACTGCGCTCCGCTACGCGTCGCGCAGTAACATTCTTTCTCAAGCGGCAATCCGTTACTTTGCGCTCTAAATACACAAATAACTATTATTGGTGCCAAAATCAAAACAATTCTTGTTTTGAGGATAACGGAATGCGCCAGCATGGCGCCATTTTGTTTGAAAATGTTACAGCGACTTCATGTCTTCATGTCCTGACTTTAGACGAGCACTGTATTATTAGCTATTTGTGGCATTAGAATGCGAATATAGCTACAGTATTCTCATAAGTTCACGTTTCGCTAATTAGCTTTTGAAACTCTTAGAGCGAAATAGAGTAGGTCCTCGAATTTTTCCATTGTAGGAGCGCAGCCCGCAATGCGGTCGTGTTTGAAATCTTTTAGAGCCTTTTAAGTTCTATTTCGTGTTTTTGCACAAAAGGTTTTGCATTTATTCACTCGGCTAACAACCGCTAAACTTTATGCTAGGACGAACCAATCTTGAAATTAACTAACTCCAAACTGTAAAAGGCAAACCTGAAAAATTATACGATTTTGCTAATTAAATAGAATAATGGCATATTGCTTGTACGAGTAGACCAAGATTGAACGAAAAACCGTTTATGCATATTGATATATTGATAACATTGGTGGCGCCGCGCCGTGTTTAACGTGTGCATTGTAAATGTTACCTCAGGAGGAAAATATGCTCTTCTTGGTATTACTAAAAGAAACTGAAACAAAAAATTACCAGCTATCTAAGTTTTCGTGCTCTTGGGACTATTCCATTTATGGAGAATGCCATCCTATTTATTCTGTCTAGCAATTGGCGAAAAGAATTTTTCAAATAACAACCAATTTTGGACCTAACGATAATGTCATAGCATGTATTAGCCTGGATTTTATTAGTGACAGTAACTCTTACCAATTAAATAAACTATGTTCCATTATAAAGTATAATAATCTTGTTTCTGGTTTAAGGTTTGTGCAAAAAGTTTCTTTCATGTCAAAATGCACCTATAAGAATTTTAGGTAACAACATTGTAAATGGTAGATATACACAAAATTATAACAAAGCTAAAAAGAAACATTATACATTAATAAAAAATTGCAAGAAAACACACTATCAACACTACTTAAATACTGCATGCAATAAAACAAGAGCCTCATGGAATATTGTCAAGGAGATCACCAACAAAAATTATAAGGAATTTAAATATTGTATTCAAAGTGAAAATAATATCATTTCCACTCCTAAAGAAATTGCGCAATTTTTTAATAATTTTTTTATTAATGCTCCTTTAGAAGTCATTAAAAATATTAAATCTAATGACACCTATAAAAACATTAATGATTATCGACAAGAAAGAAATATTTTTCTACACCCAGTCACAGAGGATGAGGTTAGACACATCATTGCTTTTAAATAAAAAAATAAAAAATCTGCTGGCCCAGATAGTGTTTCCAGTTACTTACTTAAACAGATGTCTGAGTGCATAGTCAAACCACTGTGCATATTGATTAACCTATCTTGTAGTCACGGTAGATTCCCCAAACAACTTAAGATAAACAAGATCATACCAATACACAAAAAACACGACAAAAAGAAGGTTGATAATTATGGGCCTGTCGCTGTCTCATCTAGCTTCAGTAAAATATTTGAATACAGTTTTTTTTCAAGATTAGAATCTTGAATCAACACGGTTTTCAGTCCGGAAGGTCAACGGAGTCCGCTGTGTCAGACTTTTATGGTCGAATATTGGAATGTTTTGAGGT
This sequence comes from Pissodes strobi, assembly GCA_016904865.1. Taxonomy (NCBI): domain Eukaryota; kingdom Metazoa; phylum Arthropoda; class Insecta; order Coleoptera; family Curculionidae; genus Pissodes; species Pissodes strobi. Next base: position 111,273 of record MU182815.1, on the reverse strand, counting down.
CGGTGCCCTATTGGGGTCTTTTGTGATCTCAGCAGGGCATTCGACTGTGTTCTGCATGACATGACGGTCTTATGTACAAGCTGGGCGTGTATGGAGTGCGAGGAACGGCTGGAGATTGGGTGCACTCATTTCTAACCGGGAGACAGCAGATGGTGGATATTAACGGTGTTTTCTCGGAGACTTTGTCCGTGAAGGTCGGGGTCCCACAGGGTTCCATATAGGGACCTGTGCTTTTTCTTCTTTACGTTAATGATTTGGAGTCCTGTCTTAGGGACGCGGCATCGGCTACTATGTACGCAGATGATACTTCACTAATTGTATCACATCGACAACATGATACAATCCAGAAGGTCTGTAACGAAAATCTCTTAGAACTGGATAATTGGTTTAGCAGCAACTCACTGTATTTAAATAGTTCCAAAACGTACTTTGTACGTTTCCATCCAGTCCAAAACAAAAACGACATGACACTCAAAATTGACATCGCTGGGCAGAGTCTAAAGGAGTCTTCTAGTGTATGCTTTCTGGGACTTAACATCGACAATGTTTTAAGCTGGAAGACTCACTGTTCGACCCTTAAGACAAAATTGTCGTCAATACTTTATCTATTCAGGAGTCTTACGGAAGTGCTGGAGTGCCCTGAGTTGCTCTCTGTGTACTATGGAGAGGTTCACTCCAGGTTAAAATACGGAGTGATGTTTTGGGATATCTCCACACTGGCGGCAGATGTGTTTGGTGGCAAAAGAAAATTTTGAGATGTATCGCTGGAGTGATGGCTGGAACTTCCTGCAGATATATTTTTAAAAAAATTTAACATCTTAACGCTCACGGGCATATTCATATTGGAGGTGTGTGTTCTTATTTTCAAGAATAAATATAATCGTTTAAAGAATACAGACATTCATCATCACAACACAAGAAAACGGAATAATTTTAATATTCCCTTTAAGAAATTAAATTTAAGTAAAAAGTCGCCTGCAATTATTGGCCTGGAGATCTATAACAACTTACCCCTATCAATAAAGGAGTGTAAAACTCTTAATTTCTTTAAAATATCACTTAAAAAATTTCTGGTCGAGACATGCCCTTATAGTGTGACAGAATTTCGAACTGCAATGCTTAGTTAACACATTGTTATATATTATGTATATATTTTACTTGTTTGTCTTAAGTAATATTATGTAAGTTTTGAAATGTTATTTATACATTCTAGGTGTTTAAGTGTGACGGATCCTATACAATTTTTGTATTGTCTAAAGGAATAAAGAATTTTTAAGTAAGTCAGTAGAGCAAGCAAATCTTCACAAATAAAAACTTCAACTCTCTAACCGGTTATAACTGCTCGATTGGCAATAGTCTAACTAAAGACTTTCATCTAGTCACAGACCCACTAATATATATTTCTAATGTGAATGCTACTGATACACTATATGTTTTTAGTCCAACTCTTCTTCTTCTTCTTCTTCAGCCCGTTTGAGTCCACTCCTGGACATAGGCCTCATGGGCGTAGACAGGATTTTTTCTCAGGGGGGGCGAACCATAGACAAGGCCGCAGTAGTGGCACTTGGAGCGGAAAATTTTGGGGGGCCACGCCCAATTTTTACACAAAAGTCATAAGTCGGTTAAATTCCCAGGGGGGGCCATGGCCCCCCTGGCCCCTCCCTGTCTACGCCCATGATAGGCCTCTTCCATTTGTTTCCATCTCGATCTATACTGTGCTGCTAGAATACAGTTCTTTCCTGCTCGTCTCTGTATATCATCTCGCCATCTTAACAGGGGTCTGCCAATACTTCTTTTTGTTAGGGTTGGTTTCCACTGCATAAAATTTTTTGTCCACTTCATATCATTCCGCGCGACATGACCCGCCCACCGCCATTTACTTCTCGCAGTTTGTTCCACCGCGTCACTGATTTTGGTTTTCGCCCTGATATTTTCATTCATTTGCCTATCTCTTAAGCTAATTCCGAACATTGCTCGTTTCATCGCACGTTGGCAGATTCGCAGTCGTTGTGCGCTTTTCTTAGTTTGGGCAACTGTCTCGAGTCCGTACAACATGACTGGTAGCACGCAAGCATCATACAACTTTCGTTTTAAGTATATTGGTATTTTAGGTTCTTTGAGGATATGTGCGAGATTTCCGAAAGCCGCCCAAGCCAACCTGATTATCCTCTTTATTTCGGCTGTCTGATTGTTCTTGCCTAGCATTATGTTGTGCCCATATGTTGTATGGGCTCATAATCTTGGTTTTTTGAAGATTCATTTCTAGACCTAACATTTGTGATGCTTCCTTCAGGTCGTGTAACATATTGCTAAGCTCCTCTGTATTAGTGCTCATGAGTACAATGTCGTCGGCGAAACGGAGATGATTTAGGTATCTTCCGTCTATGTTGACTCCCCTCTGTTGCCATGACAATTTCTTAAAGACATCTTCCAACGCTAGGGTGAATAATTTTGGAGAAATCGAGTCACCCTGTCTAACTCCTCTCTTTATTGGGATCTAACCCGTTGTTGAGTTTCCATCTATTTTGACATGGAGCGTAGCATCTTTGTAGATATCTTCAATGAGCTTCGAATATCTTGAGTCGATCCTCGCGTTGCTCATTGCCTCTAGCACCGCCCATGTTTCCACTGAGTCGAATGCTTTCTGGTAGTCAATAAATGCGAGGTGTAACGGGACATTGTACACCGTGTGGATGTGGTCCAATGTACTAACGCTGCTCCGGAATCCAGCCTGTTCCACGGGCTGGTAAAAATCAAACTTATTATTGAGGCGGTTGGTAATGATTTTGCTGAGGAGCTTATACAAAATGGATCGAAGGCTAGTCGGTCTGTAGTTCTCTATGTTAGTTCGGTCCCCCTTTTTAAAGAGGATTATCACCTCGGCATTTCTCCATGTATCGGGATTGTTTCCCTCCTCCAGGCATCTGTTAAAAAGGATAATCAGTGCTTTCTCAAGAGTTTTACCTCCGTTTTTTTAACATTTCTACTGTAAGGAGATCTTCTCCTGGGGCCTTCCGGTTCTTCATCTGCTTTAATGCCATTCTTAACTCTGTAGAGTCAGTTTCTGGGATATCTTCGGATCCCACATTTTGGACTACTTGAATTTTCGATTGGTTTGGTTTAGGTACCGATTGGCTGTAAAGTTCTTTGTAAAAATGCTGGATGTTATTTCATGCCTCTCTGTAACAACTTCTCCTTGTTGGTTCTTAATTTTGTATATGAGCGACTTTCCTTTTGTTCTTTTCGATCGAAGTACTTTCATATTCATGTTGTTCTCGATAGCTTCGTTTATTGTTTGTGTGTTATAAGATCGCAGGTCCTTTCTAATTGCCTTCTTTACTTCTCTATCCAGCGTTTGATATCTTGCTGAATCTCTATCCGTTGTTCTGCGTTCTGCCAGTAATTCATTGGTGTTCTGACTGAGTTTCGTATCAGCTTTTGCTTTCATGGAGCATACTTTCTTGGT
>MU182815.1:54074-80110 GCA_016904865.1 Pissodes strobi | reverse complement strand
GCACCAGACCTAAGAAGAAAAAATAATGTGTATCTAAAAGCACTTCTATGAAATAAATAAAATACAAACTATATATTCTTCTTTGCTCAGCATTGCAACGCATGCGGGATACAGCTGGTAGGGCTAAAAAATACATTTTGACATAAAATTGATATCTAGTTCTAATTCTTAAGATGGCGACTGGGTGCCATTTTAAAGGTATTTATACAGTTTTAATTGCGGAACATTAAGTGCTTATTGTCACTTCCTATGGTACCTACAACGCCTTATCAAAATCTTTCAATTATTGGTTTAACGTTAGGTAATAAAATATCGGCAAGAAATTGCTTCTCCAAATTTGGGTACTTTGGTAGCCACAAGACACAAGTAGGTAAATCCGAGGGTAAATCTAAACTTTATTATAAAAAATATTTTTTAAATATTAACAAATAGTTTACTTACCGTCTATATATGCATCAAGTTTCTTAATTTACGTATTTTTGTTTTTGATTTATTAAATTTTAAATCTCTATTTCTAAATTTTAATGTGTAAAATATCTTACATCTAATAAATCATTTTAACAGAGTTTGGGAACATTTGACAAGGAGGATAAAATTTCATATTTTCAAATAAATGTAATAGTGTATTTGAAATCTGATCCCCTATGGAAATTTTCTCAAATTTCTTATTAAAAATTATTTCTAAATTATAAATAAAAATGACGAAAACTTCTGGGGGTGTAGACAATCCCTCAAAATTGCTTTTTGTAAGATCGAATGCTTTAAAATTTACTAGAATATTACTGACTTCTAAGGATTGACATTGTTTGCTCAACAATTCACATGTTTCACATGAATGCACACGTAGGCATCTTTTCATTAAATACCCACAAACGTAATAAAATGCATTTTGTGTTTGTAAGTCTTCATTCCTGTAACTATGATCAGCTACACATACAGTGTCTTTCAAAAAGTTCGCATCATATGGGAAACTTTTTTATTATTGATTTCTCAGAAAATGTCATTCTTAATAAAAGTTGATGCTTGGAAAAAAACTAATTTTGACAATTTTGACAGTTATACAGGGTACTTAAAAATACAAAAATTAAGTTTAAAAAAGCTAAAATTTTGGAACATTGGAAAACCTTCTACAGAATAAATAAAGCTCCTATTAAGATAAAAATAAAAGTAAAATACCATTTTTTTCCAAAAGTGCACTGTTGCGGAGAAAATTCATAACAATTATTGAAAAAATGTGGAAAAAGCCCTCTTTTTCTTAATTTTGTCTTTATTTTTTTTCAACGATGCACTCTTGGAAAAAAATGGTATTTCTTTTATATTTATCTAAGGAGGAGCTTTATTTTTTCTGTAGAAGGTTTTCCGATATTCCAAAATTTTTGTTTTATTATCTTTAATTTTTGTATTTTATAAGTACCCTGTATAACTTATCCTTTATTTAGCATTGTCAAAATTAGTTTTTTTCCAAGCACCAACTTTTATCAGGAATCAAATTTTCTGTGAAATCAATAATAATAATAGTATATTGTGTAACTAGGAGGAAAAGCAAAACATTCCTGGACGACTGTGGTAGTTGCTGGACGAGGCGCAGTCGAGGCCAGCAACACAGGAGTCCAGGAATGTGCTTTTCCTACGAGTTGCACATACTATTTTTTATCCGATCGAAATTAATTAGAATACGTTCTTATATAAATAGAGCCAAATATTACTGTAAATAAAAACGGTGTTTTAAATTTAAACTCAACATAATATCAAGTTTTGAATCGAGCGAGCTTGAATATTACGTAGCTACGGAAACTACAGCTAAATGTTACTTTTGATAGACGTCAGATCTGACAAACAAGGCGTTTGAATATGACAGAAATGTTACATTCCCGGACTGTTATTTTCTATTCTTGTACAGTTATTGCATGTTGCCAAGCAACGAATACAATATACTGGAATCATGACTTTTGCGGTGAGAAAACACATCGGAAAGGTGTCGTTTTTCGTCTGATCGGATAAAAAAAAAGTTTCCCATATGATGCGAACATTATGAGACACTGTATAGCTGAATTTCCCACATGTGTGGTGTCACTTATTTCAGTAAAATTGGATTTAAAATTAATTAATAAATTGTCAAGATCTGGCCTGCAATTCATGTTTTTGGATTGAAAGTAATTTTGGATAAATAATTTTTTAAAGGCTCTTTGGAACTGGACAGGGGTGGGATTTACGCAATTACCACTTTGCTGCCTCACACTCCCAAAATAATTTTCTAGGAGTTCTGTATTCAGCCTTCTTGTTTTAATGTATTTAAAACCTGCTTTTTTTAGCATGTCCCACAATTTTCGAAGACTTTTAATGGTAATTGCCCAACTTTTGATAAATTTTAATGTTTTTGTAACATCTTTTCCATTTTTGTTAATTACTTTTACTTTTTTTAGAAACTCTAAAGTTTCTATTTCGTAGCGCGCTTGTCTCTTTACTCTTGCTAATTAGGGTTAGTTTTGCTTAGTCTTGGTTAGTTTGGGTTAATCTTGATTAGTCTGAGTTAGTTTTGGTTTGGTTAGTTTGGATGAGTGTTGGTTTCTATTGATTAGTTTGGAAGAGCTGTGGTTGGTTTGGGTTAGTTTTGGTTAGTTGGGAATAGTAAAGAGTCTTTTTACTCTGGTTAATTTGGGTTAGAGAGGTAGAGAGGCACTCTTAGCCAAGATTTTTTTTCAAATACATTTTCGCTCTTCTAAACTTTAATTTTTTTTTTTGAAAATGACAATGATGTATTTGCGGCGAAAAATTTTGATTGTCCTGCATTGAGAGAGTTACTCTAATACCAAACAATAAATTTATTCTTTTCCTAATGGATTTTCGCTAAACGAAACTTGACCCATGATCGCAACAAATACATCAACCGCCTGACTATAAATGAGACATCCTTTGCTTCGTCATATGACAGCTAAACAATCTATTTCGCGCAGGCGCCATGAAAATTGAAACCCGTAATGTCGCTACTCGGTGGTGGATGTACTCGGATCATACTGAGGCATAAATATAAATATAGAAAGTGTATTCAATAACTTTGAAGGTAAAACAAGGTAATGTACTTTATACACTGTACATATATTGGAATAATCCAAACTAAATTATGTTTGCAAATAAAAATAAATATAAACTTAGCAAAGCTGTCGCATTTGATTATGCCAAAATTTGAAAATGCTACATGTTTTGGCTTTATAGATTTTGTTTTTTTTTTTTAACAAAATCGATGTGTAATGTATGTATATTGCTCGGTATTTTGTAAAGGCGCAAAGGCGGAAAGTTTTTGTAATCGGGCGGCTGGACGAACAAAAAGCGTGTCACAACAACATAAGGATAAGGATGGACCCGCTATCGATATCGGACAAAAGATCGATACCGGTTTAAAACAGCCAAGCACGCCACTGGAATCTGGCATTTTTAAACATAACCCTGATAAAAATGTAAATAAACAAAGGGGCGATGGAGAATGGTAAATTTTCCAAACTAGAGAGGCGAAAGAGCGGAAAAAACTGGTGAAGCAAAACGACCTGAACCCCTAAAGGGACAAATGAGGGCAATACCTGCGCTCTCAAACCAGCACAGGGAATGGCTTTCTTGTTCCTGTCAGGATTGTCCCCAGAAACTACGGAGCAGAATGTTCTAGGCTATCTAAAAGCAGAATATCCAGATATTGACGGCAAATGTGAGAAAATAAGAACCAGAAGGGAAAAATGCCGTAGCTCCTTTAAGTTGGCAGTACCAATAGAGGATAGACCCAAATTTCTGTGCTCTGAGCTGTGACCACAAGGAGCTATAATCAACCATTTTCTGAATGTTCAAAGCCAGAGAAAGGTGTTATTAAAATCTCAGAAAATTAACAGGAGGTAAATCTAAAAATATTCCATGCAAATGTGCAATCTCTGAGGTACAAAGCAGGCAAGCTTGAAGCTTTTATTGCTGACAAAGACATCGATCTGCTTAGCATAACAGAGCATTGGTAAACAGAAGAAGAACTACACTGTTTCAAGATAGAAGGCTACGAACTGGCACATTTTTCCGCAAGATCACACTCAACTGGTGGAGGAACAGCAATTTTGGTAAAAAGATCTCTAAATTTTAATTTTAATGTGTTAAATGTTAGTTCTGAACTTAAAGTTGAAAAATGTCTAGAGTTTTACTGGATTGGTATTAAGGATTTTAATATTAATGTAGTCACAATGTATCGCTGCCCATCGGGAAATTTTGACACCTCATTGGCCTGCATGGGTGGGGTACTGGCTGAAATGGTCACAAATAGACAGACTGTCTTAGCGGGCGACCTTAATGTTGACTTTTTAGGTAATGATCTCAACCGAGATCTCAACTCACACAAAATCTCTGATTTAATGGAAAGTTTCAACCTGAAACAGGCCATCTTTAAGCCCACTAGAGCTCGGAGATGCCTTGATAACATCTTTCTCGACTCTGGTCTGGCTGTCTCTTTTGTAGAGGTGCATGGTGCATGACTTGGGTCTCTCAGGCCATAGTGGGCAGCCTGCACCAATAGAATGTAAGCAAAGGATCACAAAAAGTAGCTTCACATGTAGACCAATAACTCGGAAAGGTATGTTTAACTATCATAATATAATATCAGAGTGTGACTGGAGTTTTATAAATGAAAACTGTATGAATGTGGAAGAAAAGTTCTCTAAATTTATAACTGTGCTAAAGTCTACATACCTGGAATGCTTTCCAGAAAAAACATATTGGGTTCGATCAGATCAGAGTAAAAAGATTGGCTGGTTAACAGAAGAGCTAAGGGTAATGAGGGAACAGCTTTGCTCATCCAGTCATCAATATATAGGGTCCCAGAATTCATGAATATATACAAAAACTTTAAAAACGAATACAATACGCAAAGCAAAAATTAAAACTAATGACAACATTGTTCTTTCTTCTAGCAACCCCAGGCGAGCCATGTGGGGTATCATAAATAATCACCGCGGAACAACCAAACATTCTTCTGAATCAACAAGCAATATATCACCAAAAAAATTTAACAACTATTTTTCTCAAATTGCTCAAAACTTAGCAAACAATATTCCAATATTAAATAAAGACCCATTAGATCACCTAAAGGATAAAACCGAGGATAAAACGCCAACAGAGAAATTTAAATTTGATCCTGTAACATATAATCAAGTCCGGGATGTTATAAATGGTCTAAAGAATAAAAATAGCCGAGATATATTTGGTTTAACTGCGAAACTAATCAAAGCAGTTAAGAATATTATAGTTTTCCCGCTCACCAAATTAATTAATCAATGTATCATCCATGGTGTCTTTCCATCTGTGCTTAAGTGTGCAGTAGTAACTCCTATCTTTAAAAAATGGGACATAAGCTCAGCCAGAAAATTATAGGCCCATATCGTTGTTGCCTATTGTTTCCAAGATTTTGGAAAAGTGCATGGCACTGAAGGTTGTTCAATTCTTTGAGGAAAATGAGTATTTTTCGCACAGTCAATTTGGCTTCAGAAAGGATAAGGAATACGGTGGACCTGGTGTCATCCGTCATCGAATGTTTTCATCATTTACAGTTTGAATCTGTTCTTTTATGTGACTTGAGCAAGGCCTTTGATTGTGTTGATCATGGGATCCGTTTGCGGAAGCTCACAAAGTATGGCTTTGGTCAGGAGAGCATCAGATTGCTGGAGTCCTATCTGTTGGGCAGAAGGCAGCTGGTCAGGATTTGCGGAGTGTCTTCGGAGGAGAGCGTGATCATTGGAGTCCCACAAGGGACCCATACTATTTTTGATTTGCGTAAATGACTTACCAGACACAGAATCATCAGAGAAATACACGCTTTTTGCCGATGGCACGACCATTTCCTGTGCAGCTGATGATATGCAAGGCGCGTTGGAGGGTTCTATGGCAGCACAAGCGAGGGCTGAGGAGTGGTTCTGCCTGAACAGATTACTTCTCAACCATGACAAGACGAATCTATTGGTCTTTTCAATGAGACGGATTGGAGATGTGAATGTGGGTGTGGAGAGTGTGAGATTTTTAGGGGTGCATCTAGACTCCAAATTACAATGGGCCCACACATTGATGTATTGAGCAGGAAGCTGAGTCAAAGCCTATTTGTCCTGCGAAATCTTACGAGTAATGTGTCCCCGGAGATATTAAGAACAGCATATTATGCTATTTTCCATTCAAACCTGGCGTATGCTGTGCTATCCTGGGGTCATTCTCCTAAGACGGGTCGGATCTTTGCACTACATCGTAGAGCTGCAAGGATTCCGGCTGGTCTTGGATATCGAGATTACTGCAGAGGAGCATATGCATGGCTAGGGATACTTACATTTCCCTCTCAGTATATTCTGGAAAATCTGCTGTATATTAAGCGGAATGAGGGTTCGTTCATCAGGTATGTGGGTATACATACATAGCCACAATACCAGGCACAAGGTACTAAATTCATTTATATCTTGCTTTTAATTTCTAAGAATGTCAAAGTGCCAAGTCCTAATCATTGTTTTATTTTAATCACTATCTGTTTCGTATTTTAACCAATGTATTTTAAAATAAATGTAATGTATTGTCCATATTTCACTATTAGTCATAAGACGTTTTTTAAACGTGTTTCGTTAGTTACTGTTTTAATTATATAATAATTGAGTAGGTTTAGCTCTATAGTTGTTCTTGTAACCAGCAATTATGTACTATCTATTTTTTGATGTATGTGAACATTGTATGTAATTGACATGAATACATTGAGTATTGAGTGTATGTGTATTTATATAGAGTGTTCCAGTCACATAGTTGTGTCATGGTATACGAGTTAAATACTTTCAAAGGTTTCATTTAATTTTACATAATTTTATCATATGTGCTACTATCAATGTATGTATTATGTATATTAACAGATTTATATATTAGATAATATGTCTTAAAATATATATGGTGTGAGTATATTGATAGATCCAATCCAGTGATGTCGCGTCGGTCGGTAAGTTGGTCGATGAGAGGGAACTTATTAGGCAGTCAACGCTGAATTTTTAGGGCGAAATAAATTAAACGGCGTCCTACGATATGCAAGTTTGCTTCGGTAAGAAACTTTACTAATGAATCGCTTCCAGTTGAATAAAGAACAGACAATTACGAAAATTTATTCCGCCTGTTTTTGTCTTAATTAAAATCGGGGCACAATAATTATTTTCGTTACTTCACGTTGCTCGCGGTACAATGTAACTTGCGACAGTAAATAATTTAGATGAGAAGTAATTTTACATTTCCTTGGCAAGTGTTTCATAGTAAGCAACGGATTTTCAAAGTTGGAGTATGACGAAGTCTGTTTCTGTATAAAGATGATTCAATTATAATCAAATATAATGAAAATATTTAAGATAAAATATAGTAAACCGTAGGTTTGTTATTGATGACATAATAATATAATCAATATAGAAGCAAGACCAGAGAATGGCTCTCAAAAGACATACTCGAGCTCTCGAAACAGGATAAATATCCAAGTAAAATAAATCAAGACATATTCCCGGTTCCTTTTTCAGACGTGTAAGGAATAATAGTGTCCCATATCGAATATAGAGATACTTATTTGTTGCCGGTCATTCTTTTTTATGTGTCGCTCTGGACGTCGTTTTGATTGGACTATTTGTTTTACTTTGGTCGGATTTACGAGGAGAATAAAGTCGACATATGTTTTCGCGTATTTTCTTTCCAGATATGGAATAAGCAAAATAACAAATACCGCACGACAGAAACGAAAAATATTTCTACCGCATTGAATGGTTCAAATTGGCCTATAGCACTAAGCAGAGTTTCTGGAGTTTGAAGTTGACACTCTTAGACGATTCTTATTATGTTTTAGTTTTGTCGATTCTATTTAAAATGCTCCTATAAGAAAGGCAAGAGGGTTAAATCAGTGGCCGTTATTTCTGCATCCTGATCTGTTAAGGTATATATTTACTAAAAGATGGCTTAAAATTGTATCGCCCAACTAATCGACTTATAACTGATGTTTACTATATAATATATAGTATTTTTTACCTTTAGTACTGAGGGTTTTAATGTCGCCCCATTTTTAAATCGAGCCAATATATTACTTGAGCTCGAATCTTTCCCATTTGTCGTTGAAATCCCACGTAAATAAAGAATCGGATGTGTGACATGCCGGCTTGAGAATAAATTGAAACAACAGAGGGAACAGAAATGGAATTATTCATTTAGCTATGTAAGGATGGAATTGCAGTCTTCAAAGATAATATTTCTTTCCGTCTCTACGCTGTTTACTATTTGTCGTTATCGACGGTCGAATTTTAGATTTTATTTAAAAGTCGAACTTATTATTAAACGTAATGTATACTATTCTATTCGTTAATTATGCATATCAGTATCTAGCTCTCTTTAAAAGCTTGTAATCCCGATCATTTCCTTTACACATTCATTATTCATATAAGTTACTATAAGCCGTAATACGGAACCATCTAGGGGTTGCATAAATGATAATAATTGACTATTATAAAGTGTCCAAACCACACATCAGGATTTGGGAGAAACTAGCGGAAATAATTTCAATTCCAACTTCTCGGATTTACCAAACACGATCAAGCGTCAGACTGTCGATAACACGCATTCTAATTTGGGAATTGAGGACCGAAGCTCTGTTACTTTATTTATTGGGCAATATTAGTTTCGGAAAAAGTTTGCACTTCGTCAATGAATAGCAAGATTTAAGAGATCCAGTGGTCGAACCATTGTTCGTCTTGACTGTAAAGTATATTTGAATATGCTGGGTGACTAACTAACTAATTCGATTAAATCTGTTCCAATATGTGCGAGAAGAATTCAAATAACAAACAATGTCATTGTTTAGCGAATTGCGGACAAGACTAATGGCATTATTAAAAAAGTCATACGATTTTCTAAAATATTGTGATTGCTTCATTTAATAAAAAAGAGCCTAAATAATGGCTGTTCTTATTTGTGTAATAAACTATATCTCTTTTCCTTTGTAACTGAAAAACAAATCGATCGATTTCAAAAAACACAAAGAAAAAATATAGAGGATCTAAAGACCTTTAAACAGAGATATCACTTAACGTCATCTCCAATTTGCCACTTCCGAGTTGACGACTCTGGGGAGTTTGTATTATAAGAATTTGAGGGCGGGTAGTTTTCAGATGAACAACCTATCTAGTTAAAATCCAAAATCAATTTAGGAATGTCGATATGTTAACTTAACGAAATCAAAGTTAGAGCCAACACATGCTTGCGGATCCTACCCACATTCACAATTTAGTTATATTTTATACAAATAGATGTATAAAATAATACGGTAATGGGACTATCAGTGACTCTTGGGACCACTCATCGTCCTATTGCCCTATTATTTTATACAACTATTTATTAACTTTTTTACGTGTTGTAAACAAGATTTCTATCTTTAGACAGCAAAACGCGTATCGACTTTCTTATGCAGAGCGTTTTTTGAAATCTGCCCATATTTTCAGAATACAATGCTCTCCGGGTTTTCAATGGGACATATTTTACAGCAAAATTTTAAATATGAATGAAATAGGATATAAAAAATTACTAATAACCAAATCAAATCATCTAAAACACGAACCAACATAATTTAAAACAAAATCAGCAAATAATAAAATGTAGATCAATCAAACAGTAGAAACTTTTAGATGATGTACAGGGTGGCCCGTTTAAGAGGGGTCTATACCTTATCTACGGGGGTTGCAAAAAGAAATGAAATACAAAAGTTGTTCCTAGTAAAATGATCTTTATTTTTTTTTATTTTTTAAATCGTCATATTTTTTTAAATGAAACATCCTATATTAAATTTTTGGAATCTACTTAAAATTTTCAGCATATTTGTTTAATGATGTTATACCTCTAGTAGTTTCACAACTATAAACAATTGAAAATCGGTACTTTGACTACTTTTCACCTTGGTAGCAAGAATACCATTAAAGTAAAATTAATTTCACACTCCTCTTAACTTTTCAAGATCTTGATGGTAGGTACCTACCGAGGTACCAGATTTGGTACCCATGGTACCACCTGCCAGTTAGTACCGCCAGATAGCTGTTGAAAAGTTAAAATAGGAATGTGAAATTCATTTTACTCCATCCCTAGTGGTCTTCTTGCTACCAAGGTGAAAAGTAGCCAAAGTACCGATTTTCAACTGTTTATAGCTGTGAAATTACTAACTCTAGTGGTATAACACCATACATCAAATATGCTTAGAATTTAAAGTAGAATCCAAAAATGTAATAAAAGGGCGTTTCATTTAAAAAAAGGAAAACTCGTTTTACCACCATGTATATAAAAAAGTGACGATTAAAAAAATATAAAAAAGTAAAGGTCATTTTACTAGAAACAACTTTTCTATTTATTTTTTTGCAACCCCCGTAGTTTTCGAGATAAGGTATAGACCCCTCTTAAACGTACGCTTGAGGCAGAATATGTTTTAACGCACCGACACACTTTTCCGTGCAAGCCAGAAACCATCTTAACCCATGTTTTCCTCAGCCATGAATAGTGGCGGTCTGCGTCAATGGCCTGCCCGAAGCTCCTTTAATCCGATTGATTTTTGTTTGGGACTAGGTGAAATCAACTATTTATAATCAAAGGATCACTAAAGATCACTACTAAATTATTAAGAAATTAAATTATCCTTTTTACGGCTAGACAGTCTTTCATAAAACGTATTTCAAATGCATCAAGGTCAGTGGTGGCCATATTGAACATTTATTTCTAATGTTTTTATTTTGAATGATAAGTTTTGTAGTTAATCATTGAAAATAATTAACCCACTTTTCTCGTAAATTTTCTAAAATATCAACTGTTTTGTGAGTTATTTATGCAATTCTTCATGAACTAATTCACAACCAAATTTAGACCTTAGTCTTTTGGTATAATGCCAAACCTTAAAGGAAAAACTATATCAAGGTCATATCATAAAGTTCCCGAAGGCTGCTGAAATAAGATACGCAACGAAAAAGAACACAAAAACGAGTGTCCAGAGAAAAAGCTGTCACAAGGCCAACATAATATTCTTGAAGTCTGTAATTTACGTGCTTTCGTTTGCAAGGTTCTAAGTAGTAAATAAATATGTTCGAAGACATTTTAATCCCTATAAACTGGAGGAATCTGGTATAGAAGTATAGATTTCGATATTTTCATAGAAGTGTTTTGTTAAAGTCGATTTGGCTATTTGTGGTCAAACAAAAACATCCAGAGTCAAGTGTCTTAAATACCGCTGGCGCGAGATACAATTTACGACGCAGCCTTCCAAGATCAACGCAATCGAAAGGTTTTGAAAGATCGCTAAATACCCAGCTTCAGCATCTCCGTCCTTAAGGACCAGACAAATGTTTTCAAGAAAGGAAAAAAAAACACTAAACTTTAAAAGTAGCCTTATACTTTTACAATTGTACGCCTCCCTATAACCTTATAAAGCGAAATTGGACACAAATTTGATGGGTTTTAAGCATTTTTGGAAAACGTTTCTAGGACGACTTTATTGTATAAGGTTTTTCGTTCTGCTAACCTACAATAATTCAATAAATATAACCGTACTCGTACTAATGAATCCGCTTAGGCATCTATCAAATGATCCCCTCATACGAACAAATTACAATTATACAATAATATATGGCCGGCTGTCTAATAAAACACTCATCCGCTGCTGGCCAAGAAACAAATTGGGAGGCATTTCCGCTTCTCGATTTACTTTTTTTTTTCATTAGGCCCGAAATTTATGGGTTTAATTTTCGTCGGGGAGCGTCCGTTGTCCGAGCAAAAAGCGAGACACGCGATCCCCATGTTAATTTCATCACCGGTTTCGTTTTCTTGCGGAATCAACAGTATCGGATTATAATGACGCCTATTGCCGACAAACGTTCTACGAAAAAGACTTATATAAATCTATTGCTTTGATGATTCTCCCAATACGAGACGCACTGGCATCTATTGGCCGCAATGCCATTTCAGTACAGTGCTTCCCAGTTTCTGCGACCTTAGCTACGCTTTAAATTTTTTCACGCTAATACATAATATTTCAGACTGGACTTAGTAAATGGCTAAATATCGCACTAAGACAGTGCTTCTTGGGCCGAGCTTCCGACAAAGTGTAAGGGAGATTCTTCCTCCTTACACTCCCAGCAGGCGAGATCCTTCTCCAAACCCATAAGAGCCTGGCATCTCCATGAACGATAATGCTCTGTCCGCCTAGGAACTTTGGAGCCCTAGGTCTCCTCTTAGTCATCAAACACTTGGGATTTGCCCCGCCCTAATGCTGAAGTGTGGAAATCGCTGCATGACTAATTTCTCGTCCTACTGGAGTATTGCCATTGCTTCACACCTTCCGACAACTTCTGTCCCCTTTCGATCACTGCTGAACCCATAAGGGTCAGGTACCACGTAATTTCTACCCTATCTACAAAACTTCCTCAACAACAGCCAAACCGTACCGGTTGTGTAATACTATTCTGGGTATCTCTTCCTCCATTAAAGAATCTGTTGCTGAAAGGTGTCATATACATTCTCAATTTTGCCGGCGAAGGCTTTCGTCGAGACGATGTAAGTTGTTTCAATCACTCGCAGTTTTAAAAGGAAACTGTTACTCTACACTGTAGTATTTCCGTATTGTATAAATAGAAAGTAAAAAAATTGGGAAGAAAGAAGCGAACGAACACCCTTTAATTAGATATCAGTTTAATATCATGTGCTAGAAATCTAATTAAAAGTAATTAGCCCCTTACACTTTTCAATAGGAGGTACGATTACGTCGAACAAAAAGGCTTATCTGTTGACGTCGAGCGATACGGCAAAAAGCGCGGCCTTATTGCGGACGAACAATTTTGTTGGTTTAACAAAAAGGGGGAGTATTAATGTTGGGATACGTATGGACAAAAGGTCCTTTGAAGAAAGACATCTGGTTTAATTAGCTTTTTCCTCCAGTTTTTTATGTTAAACGTGAAAGAGAGAGGCGCTTACTAGTTTAGTTACGAGGAACGCCACACTTCAAACAATACAATGGAGACTAGGGCTTACACGAGTTTTGTTCATATTTTATCCGCTCAGAGATATAAATAGCATTTATCCGCCGGATTTGTTTTTCGAAAAAAACTAATATCCCGGAACAACTGAACGTGAAATTTTAATTCTATGAATACAATGCTCCATTCACGTTGGAAAATTGCTGCTTGTGCAGTCTCAATTTGACATGGTTTTAAATTCAACCGTCCGAACGCATCAGCTATTCATCGATGTTTACTAGGTATTGCAGTGCATTGTATTATTTCTCTTTCATAAAATCCGGATTATTTATTTGTTGGCTTCCAGTATTAAAACATAAGGAAAATACACAATTATATTACATAGACAAGTAGTTTCTCATTTTAGACATCAATTTCGTTTGCCTCATGAGCCTGTAATGACACCGTATTTTCTTATTAAACATTGTCAATCTTCCCGTAAATGTAACATATTCCCTTGAAATGTAAGTAAAGAAGGTTGCGGATTGACCCATCATGAAGTGGACGGTATACCGAAAATTCTACTGGACTGGGACTCCAGCTGTCTCTTCAAACGATCTCTCAGCTCCTCGCACTTAACCTATTTAAGCCCTTGAATGTCTAAATAATAGATATAGATGTAAGACTACCATCTGCGCTATTTGCAATACTACCAATGCATTGAAGAAGATCTCATATGAAGAGTTTTCTTACGAACATGAAATTAAGAGAGGAATATCGAACTTCCATTGTCTTTATTTAACTTAATTACACAACGCTTCGGGCAGCACTATCCCTGCCCGTTATCAAGTGTAAACTAATCTAAATTCGAAATCTTAAGGCTACTGAGCTTACATACTAGAGCAAGGCGCTCACCAGTGATCTAGTTGGGAGCCGTTAAACGTGGGACTGTCCAGTGGGGCAATACCTCCAACAACTATTGACTTGGGGCGCCAGTATTAGTGCGCGTTATTATTGATTACCAAATAGTAAGCATTTCTAGGCTTGGATTGTTGAAGATATTCTCATTGTTTCTTTAAGCTTGCGCTTTTTCATGAGGTCCTTTGTGAACCACCAGCTATTTAACGTTGTGTTGTTTGAACCAAACATTGTTAGCGATCTCCGACCTTGTTGTTTTAACCCTCTGTGTGTACACAACGTTAAATGATTATCTTATTTCTTTCCCAAGAGGATCCACAAAGAAAACACAAGTATAAAGAAGCCGTTTTTACGAGCGTTTTTATTAAAGACGAGGATAATATCTTCAGCAATCCAAGCATAAAAACAACAACTATTCGAAAACCAATAATAAGGCGCACCAATGGACGACCCCACGCTCTACGACACCCAACTAGGTCACGGGTGAGCGCCTTGCTCCAGTATATAAGCACAATAGCCTTAGGATTAAGACTAATTTATCAAATCAAATCATGAAATCTAAAATCGCATTATTATCACAAGAATAATATCCAATGACAAAGCTTCCGTAATAACCTCGGTAATAACTAATATTCAGTATATAAAAACTAATATCCAAACAAACATAGTCAAGGGTGAAATATAACTAGACATAAAGAACCAGTGCACAAATAAGGAAGGGTACTAAAGCAAGACAACCACAATTATACACCAAAATATACTATACAGAAAAATAGAAAACCTACAAGGCATCCTCAAAAAATTCACTTAGGCTGTAATATGCTTTTTGCAATCAAATTTTCTTTATCAAATGTTTGAATGTGTTCTCATTTGCGGCATCCCTAGCTGCTTGAGGCAGATGATTATATATTTTTTTACCTTCACAGATATAAGAGTTTTTCGTCAGTGTGAATTTTGGGATAGGTATAGGGACAATTGATCATTATACCTAGTTTCATATTTATGTATTGATATGATGCCCTTAAAACGTTTATAAAAAAGAAGAGCTGTCTCAATTATTAACAAACATGGCAGTGTTAAAATGTTTTGTTTAATGTACCGGGTGTCCGGTTATAAATGTAACCCCCCTTTAACTTTTTCATTTGCCCTCGTATAGAAAAATGGTAAATACAAAAGTTGTAAGGATTTTTATACAGTTTTCTGCGGTGTTACTAGAAAAACAATTGAACATCGAAATTCTACTGTACAGATTAAATTAATGTTTTTTTTTAATGGGACACCCTGTATATTTTTCTGTATATCGATAGAGCTCTTTAAGGCGAGTTCAGTAATATAAGGTTTGTTGGGTCTAGCTATAATAGTTACCACGTAAATTGCAAGAATGTCGGGTATCTGATTACTACTGCACCCTCTCCTAACTTCTTTATTTGGTGAGCTAGAAAAAAATTCTTCCTTCAGATGCTTTTCTGATGTTCAATTGTTTTTCTAGTAACACCGCAGAAAAGCTTCTGAAGGAACCGACAACTTTTGTATACAACATT
Organism: Pissodes strobi; assembly: GCA_016904865.1. Lineage (NCBI taxonomy): Eukaryota > Metazoa > Arthropoda > Insecta > Coleoptera > Curculionidae > Pissodes > Pissodes strobi. The sequence continues at coordinate 64,665 of MU182815.1, read as the reverse complement.
TTTTCTAGCTCACCAAATAAAGAATTTAGGAGAGGGGTTCAGTAATAATCATAGTCATACCCGACACTCTTGCAATTTACGCGGTAACTATTATAGCTAGACCCAACAAACCTTATATTACTAAACTCGTCTTAAAGAGCTCTAACGATATCCGGAAGAATATATAGGGTGTTCTATTTAAAAAAACATTAATTTAATCTGCACAGTAGAATTTCGATGTTCAATTGTTTTTCTAGTAACACCGCAGAAAACTGTATGAAGATCCTTAGAACTTTTGTACTGAACATTTTTTTATACGAGGGCAAATAAGAAAGTTAAAGGGGGGTTACATTTATAACCGGACACCCTGTACAGTTGTCTACAGTGAGCTCTGGAACTGGCTCTACAGGTATAGCGAATGGCCCTCTTCTGGAGCACAAACCCAGAATTAATCTAAGTCAGGCTCCAGAACCCCCAAAACTGTATTCCATACCTCAAATGGGATTCAGTAAGGCAAGGGTAGACAATTCTTGCCATGATACCTACCAGGGGCGGCTGGTACATAAGAACTGCAGAGCTGCAGAACCACCAAAATTTTGAAGAAGCTACTTGACTAATTTCTTATCCTTCAACTAAATAGTTAACGATTCCTCAAAATAATAATGTAAAATTAAAGCACCCAATTTTCGGCCGGGAATGCTCTTATATATGCCATCTCTGATCATATACACTGCGAACACGCCGCCGACGCCGGCTGGTGTATGCTCTAGACGGACTACAGTTCACCAGTAAATTTAATACAATTTCCTCGCGACGATATGTGAATGTCCTTATCTGGACTGCTATTATTCGTGCACAGCTATTCTTCTCAACCTAAAGAATGATACAATTGTCAATTCGCAGAAATGAGCTATTGAATTTTAATAGGGAAAATTTCGCAGGTATTTAGCTGCATTCGTGACAGTACTTGCCGAATTTTACAAATATAAGCTCGCGCGCGTTTTATATAGCTAATTTGAAGAGACAATTATTAATTAATTGATGTGTCTAGATTGTTGTAGTTGTATCGTTTTTGTTTCTTGTTATTGTTAGTAGGTTGCTGTGTGGTATAGACTGCAGACTTTCATAAAAATGGATGTAGTGCATAATTTAGTGAACGTTAAAAGATTTTTTAAATACGCTTACGAGAAAAAACTTGAATTGAAAAATAGAGGTAGGCCATTACCAGATATTTCTATTGAGATAGGCGGTGTTAGCAGAGGAAAACCTTGCACACGTTACTTTAATAAAGAGATTTATTCTCGAAATGACTGGAATTGTAGATGCAATAAAAAAAAGCTCTGTTTTGCTTTCCATGTGTAGTTTTCGGAGATAATAAAAAATGGTCAGAGACCGGTGTAAGAGACTTGGTACATTTAACGGAAAAAATAAAGAAACATGAAAAGTCGAACAATCATATTCAAAATGCTATGGAATATGTTTTATTAGGTACAGTTAACCAGCCCCGTCTCCAGGGGTGAGGTGGCGAGGCAGAGGCGGCCGTTTTTATTTTTTCTATAAAGTTTTAAATTGTTTATCTGCAACACGGTAAACACTCTCGCAATGAATATATTACATATTTAATTCTTTTACTGAAATGTTTAATCTAAAAACCCGTACGAAAAACAAAATTAGGTTCTAATGAACCTAAGTCTTGAACCTAATAAGGTTGGCTTAAGTTTAAATAAGTGGGAACATGAAAAAGTATAATGTATTATTTCATAGTTAACTCGCTAGTTAATATGTGTATTTAAAAATATTATTAAAATTTTCTAGTTTCATTAGGTACCTTTTTATACAAATAAATAGTATCATTATTTGGTATTCAGCTAAATCAGTGGAAGCCAGTGAGGTAAGGCGCTAGGGCGCCCCCCTCCCTACTTGGATAATTAAATAATTAAAGTAGACATGAATTTTGTTGATAGCGTCAAAAAAAGAGGGAAAAGGTATGTAACGAAACCTATTTTTGTAATGAAATATTTTTGCTGGACGAATTTCTAATTCATCATTTTACTCAGTTTCACCTTGAAAATTGTAAAAATTTTCGCCTGCGGCGCATATTTTCGCCTCCGCCCCCTTTCCCCTACTATATACAAATGTTTCGATTTTGCCTCCCCTAAGCAGCACTGCCTCTTTAACAGGCCACGAGCCGCCACTGATACCTACCCAGCTTATTCGAAACAGTTCGCAAATCATAACAGCCAGTAGCTACCTTCGAACCCAGACTATATATATGTTCACTGAATTTCAGTTTATTGTCTATCCAGAGACCCAAAACCCTTAGACAGTCTTTACTTGTATCAGGACAATGAATGCCACCCGTCATATCATACTTAAAGGTGAGTATGTTGGTTTTAGTAAAATTAAAATTAAGACAGTTGGGACTGCACCAGTCCCGAACCTACCCCAAATGAAAAGACACAGACGATTCTTGTAGGTGTAGTCTGGATCAGAACACCAGCATCTCTGCCCAACCACAGAATTGAGGTGTCATCGGCAAACAAAGTAAGCCTGCCCTGTATTTTAAGTGCAGCTAGGTCATTGATATATAAGAGAAAGAGCAAGGGGCCCAGAACAGAGCCCTGGGGGACTCCGTACTTAATTGTAAGAATATCAGATATGCCATTTTGATTTTTTACTAGCTGTTTCCTACCAGAGAGGTAAGATGTAAACCACTCCAGCACCACACCCCTAAACCCATAGCAGGAAAGCTTTCGCAGGAGTATCGGGTGATTAACGCAATCGAACGCCTTAGAAAAGTCGCAAAAAACCGATGCAGCAAACTCCCCCTCATTTAGTCATAGCTAAAGATGATCCAAAAGATGAAACTTTACATCCACAGTATCTTTCCGACATTGAAAACCGAACTGGCATCCAACCAAGATATTATGAAGGTTAATAAACTGAAGCATTCTTCCTTAACAAGTCTCTCAATAATCTTGCATAGGGTTGGAAGCAGAGAGATCGGACGAAAGTTGGCTGGGTTGTCCGACTCACCGCCCTTAAAGAAAGGTTTAACAATGGCAGTCTTCAGATAGCAAGGAAAAATCCCACTGTTAAAAGACTAATTTATTGCGCTTGATAAAATATTCAGACCGTGATCCGGAATGCTCTCGAATGATCCGGAATGCTCTCGAAGTCTTGATAACGAACAGAAATCGCACTGTCATAAACGTCGTGTAATTAAGATAAATAACGACATTGAAAGTTCGAAATTCTTCTTTCCATATCAGTAGTATGTTATTTTCTACCACATTCAGACAGAAATATGAAGTTTTGTCCAGTCGGAGAAGAAGAAGCTACTTTTGGAATAGCCATGCACTAGACCAACAGACTCCCCCAGTTACTTGGTAAGTCTTCTCATAAAGGACTAGATTGAGTCTCCTTTTTTGCCAGTCTGCCAAGTCGAATACCTCGTATAGAAGTTTTGCCAGAACTTCATTCCTTCTAATCAGGGAAGAAGAGACTCACCTCCGTAAACTTTTTTGCAGGTTGAAACATTTCACCTAAAAGATCATTAGGGCTCCAGGTCTCCTCCTAACCACATTTCAACTCCCTCAGTCTGAATCTACCTAATAACTGATCAATGCCTGGATATGAAAATGTCGCTTCAAAGCTGATTTTTCGGCTCCTCTTCCGAGATAGTGAAGGTAGGTCATACAATCTTCAGGTGGAAATATATTTATGCTGTACTAAGCTTAGGAAAGAAATAGTTGACAAATGGTTAAGCACCTAAACGAAATAAGTGTATTGGACCTTCAAGGCCACAGGCCTCATTCAAATAATTCCCGCTACATTTCAATTCCCCCCAGAAATCTACCTGACATTTTGATTAAAACCTGGATATCGTCTCCTCTTTTAGCTACACTGCCAACCCATGCATCTCATGTATCAAAGAGTTGTTCTGACAATCCGTCGTAGTGAAGGATAAACGCCTTGGTCTTACACTCTTTTCAAGTGAATATAATACATGTATAGAATAGAAGTAATTGAAGAGGCACCAGGTTTTCCCCAAATGATCCCCACCATCTTCGAGCTTTCATACCTTGAATCTGCCTAATTTTCTGATGTAGTTTTGGATATCGCTCAAGGAAAGTCCTGTGAAATCTGCTATGTTTAGCGAGTATAAAATGTCGTTTGACTATTATTTTTTCGGAACTTTTTAGATCAGTTTTTCAGAGCGTTGCGTCGCCGTCGTGTGGCAGCATTAAGCGTAGACGATTAACGTTCTACTTCCGCTCGACCAAAACATATTATGCAAGACACGACCGTACATACAAAAAAAGACAAGACATAATGCTGTCGTTTTCGCACTCATCGACATAAAAGCGTAAATTCCGTTAGAAATAGAGCGAAATTAAAACGCCTTCTGGGCGCGCAGTGATTTATTAGTTTAGGAAATTAAGAGGACGCAAACTAGGACGCTCACCCAGAATCCGGGAATTATTTTTCCAGATTAGCGTTTACGAGAAACAAAATATATCCCATTAAAATTTTGTCCTTCCGAAAAAAGTCCATTAAACGAAGATATAAATTATTCGTCGTTTCCTTGCCGTTTTTAAAACCATTGTGAAAAGAGGGAGAAACTAGATTTGTTTCACATTCGGTAGCGCAAGATAAATAAGAGGCATTTATAAAAGCAGCAGTCTATATAATTACAAGAATGCTTCTCTAATCATCCTTTTAGAGAGGCACAATATTGTGGTAATGGCCAGTGTAGTTACTGCACATGCGTAGGACATGCTTCAGGGTTAGTTTCAATCAAACAGGAGTTGGACAATCATTTCAATGTATTAAAATCTTATAACAATTTTTTTATTTAATTAATTAATTTATTTTATCGGTATGATATAATCAAAAAATGAATATTCTTTTTGGGTTAGCTTGCTCGTCCTATTTTTAGACCATCTATATTAAACGGCTAAATAGCCGGAACAATACATTTAAATTCCCAGTTTAATTTTGATGCGCGCATACAACAATGAAAATGTAAATATTTTTCAATTTTACACACCAAAAAAAAAACTAATTCTCTTTTATACATGAATCGAATAATTTTAGTATTTTTGTTAACAAATAGCACGCTTTTACGCACAAAAAAACACATTCCCTTGTAAACGGTTTTGTATAATACCTACTTTTAGTATTTTTGTAAAACAAATAACAGGCTTTAGGCTAATGATTTTTTTTTTATATCCATATACTGTTCTAGATCGGCAAGATCATGCTTTACTTTCCCATTGAACAATACAACGTCCAAAATTATTAATAAAATTGTAAATAACAATTTCGTACCTGTACGAATAATATACCGGACGTCCATAGAAGAAACGGTACACATTTAATCGACAGTAATTTATTTCCTAAGGGATGTTGGAACAATGCAGAGTTTTTGTTTAGTCAATTTTTCTAAATTGATTTCGGACCCAAAATTAAACGAGTACATACAATACTAAACAAATTACGATCGGCCAACTCCACAAACTTTACAAACACAGATATTCTCGATTTTGCGAACAGATTTGATACGCTTCAAACCAGAGTTCGCGCTTTGGAATCCGAGCGGTTTACAATGAACAGTAAGTTTTTTGTTTAATGTTAAAATCAACCCGATTTCGAACACTCCTAGAAATATTAAGTATTTGCTATTGCTTGTCAGCTCTTATTCTTTCTCTGATATAAACTAACCTGATTATAAAATTATTTTATATTAGTTTTCCGCACCGTCGAATTGGCTGTTAATCTTATCTTCAATAATATTAACGATCTGACCGAAACTGAAATTTTTAACAGTTCATTGAATCGAAAAATGTGCATTTTCCATATCTTGTATCATCTTATAGATCGCATATCTATTATAGAAAATGCTAAACGACCATGAAATATTATTAATCTCAACATATTCATAGAAAATTTAATGTAGATTTCAATTTTCCACAAGACAAGTCCGTAAACTTTTCCCATTTTTCTAGAACTTCAATTTTTCGCATCGATGCAGTTCCTCTCGATATGACTCTCGGTTTTTTTTTTTTTTTTGAAATATTCGTATGCTTTCAAACCCGTTGAATCAGAAAAATCATGATGATTTTGATAAAATTTGCGTTTCGCGCTTATAGTGATTTCTCTTTCAAATTTCAATCCAATTTGAACGGCTATAAAGACTTAACCACTTGCTATTGTTTTCACTTTTCTATTCGCTAAGTGCAGCTACTGGGTGTGGAGGCTGTGTGCGCCAGTGGCAAAGGCTTGAATTTTAACGATCACGTCTAATATAGATATGTAATATCATTGTTGAAACATGAACACTCGCAAATGTTGTAGTATTAGTGGTGAAAATATATAAAAAATCAGTGCGCGCTTAAGACCACACAGAAGTGAAAACTTCAATAATGCGAGATTAATATTATGAAATACAGGAATTTTTTCGTGCTCTTATATTTTAAAATACTTTGATGTTTATAGTAAAATTATACCTCAAAATCTCCCATAAAATCGACAGAAACCGCTGCTTATCGCTTAAAAAAATGTTCCGATCCTGGCTCATTTTCCTATCTTCAAATTATTTTAAATTAATTTTCAGGTAAACATGGGCACCGTCAGGGGGGGGGGGCAAGGGTTGCATTTGCCCCCCCCCCTGGAAAGTTAAAATAAAGCTTGGTATAAAAGTACATTCAAAATTCAGTGAAACATGCATAGGTACCTGAAAATTACAGTGACTATTTCTTTACAATATTAAAACTAAGTTAAACGGAAAATTACAACGACTAATTTTTTACAATTAAATTAAAATTAGTAAAATGAAATATTGGCAACAATGGCAATGGCAACGCTGAACGTGAGCATGCCTCGTCGCTAGCGGCAAAGTTTCATAATTTCGAACATAGCTAATCTTCGATGCCATTGGTGCGCCTTGTTTGGACAAAGCCGACAATGACAAAGTTCAGTGGAGGCAGATCGTCAAATTCCGATTTAAATTGATTCAAATATACAGAAATTAACGTTTGTAAAAAGCGAAGCTAGTTTTATTGGTAAGTCTCTATTGACAATTATTTCTATAGTAATGTTAAAAGATTTGTTGTCGTATTTTTAGTCTAAATAATAAGAAGTCCTGTGACTGAGACCTCCATTGAAGTTTGCTTACAACATACAAAAAAAATAAAAAATTAATCACGAAGCAAACCTGGATAGTTCTAAAACTAAAACAGAACTAAATCAATTACCAGTGGCGTTTCCCAGCACTTCTTTTAATTCAGGAAACACGAGTTCAGCTTAAATAAAGAACGAATCATCGGAATCAATAACCGATTCTGAAAAAATTGATTTTTGAGAAATTTTTTCGATGACTAACATAAGCGACGAGAGTAAACACAACCTTTTAATAAATCCTTCTACACCTTTTCATGATTACAATTTTAAAAGTGATGTTGCTGAGGGAAAGAGGGCGTTTAGGAGGGAATGGTTGCAAAATTACAAGTGAATGGCTTACTCAAAAACACTAAAAGGGACTCTTTGCAAGTTTTGCGTCGTTTTTGAACCAGTCATCCACAGAGGATTCCAAGGGGCTCTTATAAAAAGGAGTTTAGGAAGATCTGTATGAATGTGCAAAATTACACGAAAAAAGCGATTGGCATAAAAAATCAGTATGTACCTATATCAAGCCTAACATTTTGTTAAAATGATGTCTGGAGAAATGAATGCAGTAGCTGAACAAATAAATACGTATAATAGATTATTAGTGGAGAGTAATAGAAAGAAGCTGATTCCTATTACCTCGTCTATAATATTTTGCGGAATGTAAGACATAGCTCTTCGAGGAAAAGAGACCCATGAGGCTAATTTCGACGATCTCATTAGGTTTAGAGTGGAAAGCGATGACAAAATACTATAGAAGAACATCTAAATAGCTATAGCAAAAATGTCAAATACACATCCCACATGTGTTAAGATAAAATTATAGAGATATGTGGTGAAGTGATATAAAATAAATAAATAAATAAAGTAAATGATTGCAATGCTTTCCCACTTCTAACGGATGAAACAGCAGATGTTGCTGGAATCGAACAATTATCTATTCGAGTTAGGTATGTTGATAGAAGCAATATTGTGAAAGAGGAATTTATAGGTTTTACGGAATTATTATCAATGTCGACTCAAGCAATATCTGATGCATTAAATTATGCTAGGGATTGTGGCTTAAATTTAGAAAAACAAGTTGGATTATGTTTTGATGGTTGCTCTACTATGGCGGGAAAAGAATATGGCGTTCAAAAGCTAATTCGAGATCTATATCCTAACGCAACATTTTCTCACTGTTCATCACACCTGCTAAATTTTGTTGTAAATGACCTTAATTCAGTTCAACAAATTCAAGACAGTATCGGTGTTATTAAAGCAATAATTAACTTATTTAGAGAGAGTCCAAAGCGCCATTGGTTACCAATATTTTACTCGTATCAGATACAACATGGTCAGCAAAGTATAAGTCAATTAGAATATTTGCAGAAAAATTTATCGTTATAAAAGAAGCTTTAAAAATTATTTCAATAGATCAGAACTTTTATACCCTGAGTAGACAAAAAGCACATCAGCTCATTTGTTCTACATCAGAACCAGTTTTCCTAATTTGTTTAACTACAATTTCAAAATATTCTTCGAAACTCGAACCGGTAACAAATGCTTTACAAGGTGTGTCCACTAATCTTCTTTTAGTAAAAAAACATATTAAGGATTTGATTCAGATTTTTCAAAGAGAAAGGGAAAATCCGAATCCAGTATTTTATGGAATTTTTTAAAAAATGCTAGGAATACGCAAATATATTTGACATAGAACTTAAAGCACTTAGGATAAAGCAGCGTCAAACTATTAAATCAAATGTCCAAGCAGATGCACCGGAAGATTATTTTAGAATATCTATTTTTATTCAGTATTTAGATTCCCTAATTAGCTCGTTAACTTCAACATTTGGCGAAGATACAACTACTGATTTTTCGTTAGTAAAGTGGCATCCATCTCATGTTTTAAATCTAAACGCGGACGTCATTAAAAATTTAGTTGAAATTTAGTTGAACAGAATGTTCTACGTGGAAAGCTGTTGAAAATAAAAAGGCTTCTGATGATATAGATTTTTTCACACTGCTCACTGAAGAATGCCAGTTTTTCCCCGCGATTGCTAACGCAATAAACGTTTTTCTTTCCCTACCACCTACGACGTGTTCAATTGAGCGTTCCTTTAGTACTCTACGAAGACTCAAAAGTTGGTTAAAGTCAACTATGGCCGAAAATCGCTTAGCTTCTTTATGCTTACTTAGTGTATATAGGAAGAAAGTTGAAAGCGATAAAACCCAATTTATCGAGACAGTACTTGATAAATTTGGTCAAGACCAAAGACGGTTAAAATTTGTTTTTTTTTAGATAAGAATTTTAAATTTTATACAGATAATTCTTAGCTGGTTACCTTTGTTTTTGTTTGTTTCTATGTTTTTTTTAGATGTAGGATTAATTTTTTGTGATCTTTTTCATGCTTTGGTCAAATTCCATATTATTTTTTTAAGACGTGTAAGATTTTACCAGAGTTTCTTGTTTTAAGTTGTTTTTATTTTTCATTAAAATTGAGAAAAACTACCTGCACGTTATTTTCGTTGCCCAATATTGGAAGACGTACTCTTTTAAATCTCCCAGAACGCACCAAATCAAAACTAATCTATTCACCCGTAAAATTACCGAAATATTGGAATTTTTATATGATCTTCTGAATGTTTCAATTTTATTTCGATTTTCTCGTATTTCCTTAGGTATCATATACGGAAAATTGTAATAGAACTTTTTTATAGCAGATATCAAGAGGTTTATGAATCTGATATTAACATTGAGAATGTTACTGTTTTCCTATTATGAGGTATCAAATCACGAAAAAGTGCATGCTACATTTGCCACACATAACGTCAGGCGCGTGAGAGATCGTGTTACTTTGTTTATGTGGACGGAATCGGTTCAAATGACAAAAATACATTAAGGCTAACTGAAACTAACCGAAAGTTGATTGAACGACTAACCTAAACTAACCTAAACCACCAAATAGGGTTACGATGTATCGAACACATTTAAAAAATAAAAGTAAGTAAAACTGCTTATAACTTATATGTAACCGAACTTTGGCGACTAATCAAAACTAACCGAAAACATTAAAATTGGTTATAACGTATCGAATCTAGTTCAAATTACTAAAATAAATTGTAACAAACTGAAACTAACCGGAAGTTTGAACGACTAACCAAAATAATCAAAAAGCGCTAGAACGTATCGAAACACATTAAAAATATTAAAGTAAGTTAAAACTAACTAAAACGAACCGAGTTTTGGTGACTAACCAAAATTAACCATAAACATTAAATTTTGATTATAACGTATCAGAGCCGGTCCAAATGACTAAAATAAATTAAAACTTACTAAAATTATCCGAAAGTTGATTGAACGACTACTCAAAACTAACTAAAAGCACCAAAAAGGGGTAATAATAATAATAATAATAATAATAATAATAATAATAATAATAATAATAATAATAATAATAAT
>MU182815.1:40459-54064 GCA_016904865.1 Pissodes strobi | reverse complement strand
ATAATAATAATAATAATAATAATAATAATAATAATAATAATAATAATGCTTTATTGTCAAAAAATTTCGCATATTGTAGACAAAGCTAGAGCTAGAGTAGAAAATATACAGCTAGAGGACAAAACAACATACAAAGCGTATCGGAACAATTTAACAAATTAAAGTAAGTTAAAACGAACCCAAATTAACCGAATTCTGGCGACTAACTAAAATTAACCAAAAACATTAAAATTGGTTACAACGGTTTAAAAGACTAAAATAAACTAAACTGAAATTAACCGAAAGGTTATTGAACGACTAATCAAAACCAACCAAAAATCACCGAAAAGGGCTAAAACTTATCGGAACAGATTGAAAATATTAACAATAGTCAAAACCGAGGTCAAAACTAAACATTAAAATTGGTTATAAAGCAAAAGTACCCAAAAGAACCAAAAATGGCTAAAACGTATCGGAACAGATTAAAAATATGAAAGTAAATTTAAATTAGCCCAACTTAGCCGAATTTTGGCGACTAACCAAAATGAACTGAAAACATTAAAATTGGTTATAACGTATCGGAACCGGTTCAAAGGACTAAAGCAAATTAAAACTAATTGAAATTAACCGAAGATTGATTGAATAACTAACTAAAAGTAATCAAAAGCACAAAAACGGGTTAAAATATATACGAATAGGTTACGCAAATTGATGTAAGTTAAAACTAACCAACACGAACCGAAATTTGGCGACTAACCCAAAACATTAAATTTGATTAGGTATAACGTATCGGAGACGGTTAAAACTCATACTTCTTCGGTTTCATGAATCATGAGTGATTTTTCAAGGTCGCGTCACGACACGGAAAATTTTCGTGAACGTCACGGAACGGTTTATCAAAAATTTATTATAACGTATTGGCATAGATTAACTAATAGGTTAATCTGTGGTATATAAGTAAAATAAATTGAGACTAAGGAAACTAACCGAAAGTTGACTGGTAGACTAACCAAATATATGATAATTGATTATGACATATCGGAAACTAAGTAAAACTAACTGAAAGTTGATTTGGCGATTAACCAAAACCATTAAAATTGATTATAACGTATCGGAATCGGTTCATATCGCTAATATAACTTGAGAATAAGTGAAACTAACCAAAAGCTGATTATACGACTAACCATAACTAACCAAATCTATTAAAATTGCTAATAACGTATAGGAACCGGCTAAAATTAATAAAATAAGTTGAGACTAAGTGAAACTAACCGAAAGTTGATTACAAGATTAACCGGAACTAACTAAATCTATTACAATTGATTATAAAGTGATCGAAGCCGACTCAAATGACTAAGTTAGGTTGAGAATAAGTTAAACTAACCGAAAGTTGATTCGGCGACTAACCAGAACTAACGAAATCATTTGAATGTTCCAATGACTAAAATAAGTTGATACTAGATGAAACGAACCGAAAGTTGATTAGACGACTTACCAAAACTAACCAGAGACTTACTTAAACTAACCGAAAGTTGATTAGACGACTAACAGGAACTAACCAAATCTATTATAATTGATTATAACGTATCGGAGCCGGCTCAAATGACTAAATTAGGTTGAGAATAAGTTAAACTAACCGAAAGTTGATTCGACGACTAACCAGAACTAACCAAATCTATTGAAATTGAGTATAAATTGTCGGAATTCACTCAAATGGTTAATAGTATATTATTTTATATGGAGGAAAAGTGATACTTTTCATGGCGCGCTCGTGTTTAACAGCCGAACGGAGTGAGGCTGGTAATAGAGAGCAAGCCATGAAAAGAAACTTTTCCTCCAAATAAAATATGCTGTATATGCTGTTTTTTCTTCAAATGTCGACAAATTAATGCAAAAACATCTCTTTTTAATAGTAAAAATATCTAATTATTATTAAAGATAAGTGGGTTCGCAAAGCGGCTTAGACCGGTCTCGGTGAATAGGCACAGGTTGTTGCTATAGTAATGTAACATAAAGCTGTCAGTGGACACTGTCAACAATAATTATTTTTTTAAGATTGCGTCTCCGATTGCGTTTTAATTCCGTATTGATAGGCAGTTATTGAGTAAGTTCGACTAAATAATAACCAATTTGTTCCTAAATTAGTGATTTTTAGAAATGCAGTCACAAATTGAGTGATAAATACAAATTGTAGTTTAATAAATCTTGAGTTGTTGACGCTTATTTTGTTGTCTGTTTGTATTGTATCTATGTTGCTATGACAACACTTTTACCTCCGCCGGCGGAAAAGTGAAAAGTAAAGCTCCGGCGGAGGAAAAACGAAACTTCACGGCCGCCTACACAGTCGAGTAATGAGGGATTTACTGACGTTTGAAGAAAAAATAAGTTTATCCAAAGTGAATCTAACCGATTTAGATCAGGCATTGAGACGAATCGAATGCAATTTTTTTTTGTGGTTTTTACAACCACCCCTAATGTTTTAAACTGTAAAAACAAACGAAATTTGAGGTAATATGTATTTATGTGCTATATTTTGATAAACTAAACTTACATATTCTGCTAAAGGTAATTTTTTACTTTAAATTGTGTTAGGGGTGGGTGAGGGTGACTTTTAGTTTCTCACGACAGACTAGTCGTATTGCATATCGTTAGATCGGGGAATGAGAGTTGAATCGATTGCAAATGTTATTTTGCTTTTTACAACCACACGAAGTTATAAATTGTAAAAAACAACGACACTTGAAGTAATATGCATTTATGTGGTATATTTGGTAAACTAATTTACGTAATCCAATGTGATCTAACCCAAACTTATATCAACGATTACTTTCAACACAATTATGAGTTTTCTCAGATCTCAAATTTAATTCAGCATTGTATTCTGCTTCGGCATTTTCAATGTCTCCCCCGGTTGCATATTTGTAAAGGGCTGTGAATTTTTATTTCTTAAAAATAGCTATGCGTTAGATTAGTAAATATGCTTAAAATAGATTTTTCAGACTGAAAATCAAAAAAAAATCACCAATACGACATTCTCTTTAATGCACGCCCCAGATTATTCGGTTTTCCAGAAACAAAATATTAAGTGGGTCGGGTCAAAAAACTCGAAATGAAACGTTTAACTTCAACTCACTCTGTATAAAAGGCATCACCATTTCTAAAGTATCACCTAATATTATAACCCATGGCAAATAACGAATAGACACATTCTTTAGTTTAGTTAGCAAAATAAGTTAGGCACTTTTCCGATCGAATTTATTATTTAAATATCTTTCAGATTTGGGTGATCATAAAAAATAAAGCACTTTCATTTGCGCATCGGGCTATAGACAGACTTTTTATTTTTCATATAAACAAACTACAGTTCACTAGCGCATTTATAAAAGTAATTATAACTTTTGTTTACATTTCAATCCGAGATAGTCTATTTTCCATGTCGATTTTCTCGCATCCGAAAACCCATCTCATCCGGCATTTTCGTGGGAAAAAAATATTTTCGTATATCGTTCGGGCAACAAAAAAAAAACGCTGTGGCAAATCCCGAGTCAAAGCCCCGATAGCAAAAGGGTGGCCCCGAAATGAAAGAAGAGAAATTCTATAAGCCCCCTTTCTTTCGTATCTACTTTGTGCGATTTCTTAGGAAAGCGCCATTTGACTAAGCCCCCTTTCAAGAAAATGTTGCTCCGAATGATATGTGGATACTGCCCGGAAGGTTTATTATACCTATATCTATGGATCGCTTAAAATCGCCGTTAATATTTGATTTAGTTCGACGCTTAAGACAAGAGGATCAGAATAATATTGTAAACGAAACCCATTGTTACTTTGACATAATATTTATTTGATCTGGAAAGTGGCATCTCTAAACAACGAACCTTTGAACTGAAAAACCATTACAATCCATTTGCAGCCATTTGCAGAGGTCATTAGTTTTTCCAGAAATTTTAAAATAAGACGTAAAGAGAATTAAAAATTTTCTATTTTTTTGCATATCTTCGGACTAACTAGGAAGCACTCAGGAAGTATTGCCGTTTATAAAAGACAAATTTCGAAAATTTGGATATGCATAAAAAGTTACCCGACCTAATTGCTACACAAATATAACTGCTAAATGGCACCCTGTACATTCCGATTAGTCTTTAAATATCCTTTATAATGAGTGGTCGTCAAAAGTCAATATTTGTTTTGGAAATAGGAGACATTCTAAGAAAAAATAAACGTGACTGTTCTGTGAAGTCAAAACAATAATTTTTCGTTATTACAAATTTTGCATTTGAAACTTTTCCCTTTATATTATGCAACTTACCTTAATGCGATATTTTTTATAAATTTTGTTTATACAAATTTATCCCATTTTTGATTTTTTATTAAACCGCTGCCTTCGAACGTCGTTTTCACGTCATCACTTGAAATAAAATACACTATTTTTATTTTAATAGGTTGGCATAACTTATTTTAATTTTTTTTACTTCTAATGTTAAGTACCTTGTATATTCGGGAGAATTCCTTTAAATTTCTTTTACAACGAGGGGTCAGAAATAGATATTTGTTTTCAAACTACCGCTTCAGGAGCCATTTGAATGGATTCTCAGTTTAATAATGTCACGACTAGCAACCATCCGAATGTTTTTGTGCTACCCTATAATACCGCGTCTATGTATGTGTCATCGCCGGCCGGCCCCGAATATTTAGGAACGCTGGAATTATCTCGATGGCCTGGTCGATAATCATATAGAGTGGCCTCGGAAGGCAAGCAGAACAGGAACAGCTTTAGAAATGGATGCTGGATGTAATTGTAGGCGACCAAGGAAAATTACAGAAAATATTGGACGGGCAAAATGATAAACTTGAAAAAGTACAGTTGTAACTGTACAAAAAGAAGTTGGAAATGTACAAAAAGAAGTAGGAGACGTACAGAAAGAAGTGAAGAACCTACAAGCAGAAGTTACCAGACTAAAAAATCAAGGATCCACCGAGAGGGTATTCGCCACAGGACAACATATCAAACCTCCAACCTATGACGGTCAAACATCCTGGACAATGTACAAAAGACAATTTGAAGCCGCTGCTGTTGCCAACAGTTGGAATGATGGAGAAATGGCTACATCACTAGTGGTAGCGCTTCGTGGATCTGCCTTGGAACTACTGCATACCATTCCCATCAGCCAACAAGGGAAATATGAAATACTTGTAGCTGTCCTGGAGAGACGATTTGGAGACCAACACAGAAGACAACTATATCAGGCACAAGTGAAGGCCCGGCATCAGAAGCCTGGTGAAAACCTGCAAGAGTTTTAAGCAGACGTTAGACGTCTCATTCAATTGGCCTACCCGGGAGCAACGGAAGAACTTCAAGAGGAACTTGCTGCCCAATATTTCGTGGATGGTATCAGAGATCTAGAAACTCAGAAAATTTGATAACAACAGTGAAGCTTTGGGTAGAGCCCTAGAAATTTTAAGAGCTATCCAATTACATTAATTTTATCACTATTAAAAAATAGCAAAAAAGTTGACAGCTGGCAGTACTTTGTCCAAAACTGTATTTTATTTAATTCAAAAACATCATTGAGAAATAAACAAAATCTCTTAGAACTGTTTAAAAAATTCAGGAGTATGTTAGAAATATCACCGGAATTTGAAAATGTCTCGGGAATTAATCAACGTTTGTGGGAATTGGGGAATATCTCAGGGGTTCGGGAATGTCTCGGGATTAAGTGATTGTTTATGAGGAATCCGAGAATATCTCGGGAATACGGGAGTGTTTATTGGGGAATTTGGGATTGTCTTGGGAATTCGGGAATATCTCTGGAATACGGGAATGTTTATGGGAAATATCAAAAGAATTAGGGAATATCAGGAATGGGTGTACATTTTTTTTGTTGTTGAGACGCCCTTCGGAGAATCCCGAGGAGAATACCCGAGGAGAATCCGGATATGCGAAATATATAGAGTGCCTTTAAGATTAATAAAATTGGTACTGTATTTCTTAAGATATGCTGTCACGTGGGGAATATACTGTTATAATACTTGGCAAATGCTTCACACGATATTGTTCAGTTCTCGACCCCAGACCGACATACAATAATTCTATAAATATTACAAACGTTCGTGAGAAAAATATCCATAATAGGATATTGAAATATGGGAACGGGCACGTAATACAAATAATTGCATGAATGAGTTCGGCTGAAATTAATGAGTGATATCTATAGAGGCAATTTGCTACCATCCAACGCTGCTTTCATGCGTTACCAATCAGAGAGCGAAATTAGAACAGCAAAATAATTCTATGAAAATGATAACATAAAAATACACTGTAATCAAGGGTTAGTCTGACTGAAATAATATTCGGTAGGTTAATTTAAACATTTCGGCGTTGATATGAGAAACGACATAGGTCCAAAAAGTAAGTTATGATAAAAACTTAATATCTAATGTTTAAAAGATACCATAAAGGAAATTTTCTAGTATATTTGAGATACCCTGACTATAAAAATATGATGTTATGATGTTAAAAAACAAAAAGAGAACAAAAAAAGTTTTAGAAAATCTCTGGAAATATGTCGTTTTGATGGATTTTTTTGCACTTCTTTTTTTAAACCTAAAATAAAGATGATTGAAGTATTTATTTCTAAGGAAAATACATAAATGATACAAAGCTGAAAAATAGCTGATTTTTTTTTATTTCTTCTTCACATGCACTACTTTTATCATCCTCGTCTAGCTCCGGTTGTTCATTATGAACTCCAAAATTTTGCATCTCAAAAAGGTCTTGAATATTTTTCAATTAACTGGTTGTTCCAGAAACCCAGAAGATATTTCAAGTTCTTAAATTTAGAGAAAGATATTCGAACACTTTTATCAGGATACAAACATTAAGTTTGTATTTCTTTTGGTAGTTTGGGTTATAAAGAGTTCGGTGGTACGTATAACCCAATCTGCATTCGACCGTCTCGCGGAGCACACCTGATTACTTCGTCTAAGGTGTTTTGACCAAGCGCGATTTTAATTTTCGAATTTCGTGACCCTATGCTTACCTGTAGTGGTTCTAAAAAGCCGTATCCGCTTTCTGTGCTATATATGCAGTAAAGTTACATTTTTTATTTAAATATAAGGTTTTCAGTCTCCCGGGGACGGATCTCCGGATCGAAGCGGCAATGTCTGCGACGGGTGACGATGCTACACAAATCCAAACGGACTCGGACACTACCGCGCGTATGCTACTAGCAAGAAGAGAGATGCAAAATATATTAGAATGACTGGAAGAAAATGCAGATAGGTGTCGCGAATGCGGTCATTGGTGGGACTATCTGCTCAGTGACGTAAGGTGAACTTAAAGATGCTACTCGTCGAAACAATACCGAAGAGAAAGAAGTTCATCCTCCGTTAAAGAACAAAAAGTTAGTTAAGGAACGGGTTTACTGTGTTCAAAAAGCCAAAAGTCAGACGGCAATTTTTAAAGATAAAGGGAAAAGCCACACATTGCCAACATTTGCTAAGAAGCAAAACATTGGTGATACTTCAGTAACCATAGAAGAAGTGACCTTGTTGTAATTTGTATGTAAACAATGACGCAGATTGTATCAGCCGATCATTTAAACAGGATTCGTTCACTTCGTGAAAAAATGGTGATTTTTCAATATGATTTAAAAATTATTTTTAAAGTCCGGTTTTCCGAATTTAAAGAGAAACGGTTAATCTGACATGAAAATTGTATCAGACAAGAATTGTAGATCTGGTAATTTTGCATCAGCGCATCAGCCGATCATAATACTCAGGCTACGCCCCCTCACGCAGTTCAAGCCATGCCTTCAAACATCGTACCATCAGGCTCTACCGAATGGAAAATGTTAACAACAGGGTTCAAAGCTTCATTTAAGATGTTACCATTCAAAAGTGCCACACGTTAAGTTTGTTTACGTGGGCGGAGAACCTGCCAACAATGCCTACTAAACATAGGTTTGAAGCCCTAAGTGATAGAGGGGAAGACGATAATTCATTACTGACATAAGAAACAATCAAGAAGGCCACTAGGAAGTCTACCAGAGTGATTCCCAAGCCAAAGGCTACCCTCAAAGTTAATCCAACACTGCCACTCCTCATTGTAATTAAAAGGGGCCAGTAAACCACAAATATTTTATGGCAAACCTCAAGTTAACAAACGTTAACGACTTTAACCTGAAATATACAAGAAATTTAATAATTTTTTTCTATCAGCAGTCCAGAGATTGCCTGAATCTGAAGAGAATGAATGTTCGAGCACGACAACATCAAGTTCCACTTGTACGCTGATAAACTGCAAAAACCCATGGAAGTTAGGAACGCGCTCATTAAAGAATATGAACTCAAAGTTAAAGAAGTATTTGCCATGAAAAAGACAAGAAGTCCACTACACTTAGTGGTCCCGGAGGCAGACGTGACATTAAAATACCCATGATGTGGATATCTTATGTCAGTTCGTGTTGCCTGTGAACACCGCTATATTGAAAAGGCTGTGATGCAGTGCAAGCGCTGGCAGGGGCACGGTCAGCATGGCAAACGCAAGACAGATACAGCCCCCGAACAAACGGAATTATAATAGATACTGAAAGTAGTGTGAATAGTGTAGATAGAGTAGTATATAATCGCATCGAAAAACTGTAAGTACTGGTAAACAGTTTTCAAGTCAAGATAAAGGCCCTTCAGGCGATTTTCAGAAAATTCAAACGATAAAGCAAAAAATTAATTCTCTTGTAAATATTTCTGAACTTTTAAGTGCCCTAGAAGACTACGCTAGACTTCTAGAGGCATATGAAGGCAACAAGCAAGCCATTTTCCAAGAAACGTTAACATTCTTTTCAACCGATCTCGAAAAATAGGACTTTTAATAATTCTCACTTCAATTTAAGAGCATGAAAGCTCATTATAAGCCGGAAAAACCTACCTTGGTCGGCCGAGGGGGTGGAGCCACCCCTCTTTTAAATGATGCAAGCTATTGCTCCCATTGTATATATCTAAATAAATATAAATGTTGTGTTGTCATTTCAAAGCAGGTTTTTTTCTAGAGTTGTTTGTTCCCTGCAAAGACGAACGCCTTGAAAATCAGAATCAACATTACATGGGATAAAGCTTAAATTTAGCACGATTGAAAGGACCTATGACTACCTAAGTAATTTGAATAATTGACTTGAACTATTTACCAACGATCAGCGTCAAAATCTGGGCCTCACCGGCCCAGCAAGGTCTCGTATCGCGGAGCAAATGAGCTCATAGATTAGCCCACTTCTACGAGCTCTGCGAGCAATAAAATGTATTAAGCTAGATCATAGGGCCCAATGTCATGAACAATTTTAAAAATAAAGGTGAGATTGATTGATTGATGGGTACGTACAACTAATTTTATGGAATTTAGGACATTTTTTCTTGTTGAGGGGTGAGTATATGCCAGAGACTATTTCTCTAATAATTATTCAAAGATCACTAAATATCTTAAAACAAAGAAATCAGCACAATAAATAATAGGCGATACATGTCTGTCGGCATCGAATTGTACACAGAACAAACATCGAAATTTAATTAATGTTAGAGGTTCGTGGAAATTCGTCAAGCAATAGTTTATCTCGAACTTGGGCGAATTTACTTGCCAGAACTTTGGAAGCATCTGGTCTTTTGTTAGTCGAGATTTGGTGTGAGCCCCGAACTATAACTAGGGATCAACTATAATACAACCATATATCCTGTGTTCACCTGACAAAAGAATCAAATATAATACAAGCGAAATCCCAGTAATAAAGACTGGATATCATGCCGTAGATATCGTTTATTCAGCGAGATCATTTGACGAGTCGGTTCCACTTAGACCAACCTATCAGGCTGAATTGTGAAAAATTATTGTTTTAAAATTTGTAATGAATTATACAGAGCTTAAAGTTACTTAAGGAATTAGATCTTCAGACTTTTTCAACTCTGTAAGAATTTCTAGCACATCTCAAGATAATTGTTTAGAGATAATCAAATACCGTTATAATTTAAACGTATTTAAATTTAATGTATTTAAATTTTCTTGCTATATTATGTTAAAATGTATTCATTCTAGTCTTCATAAAATTGTCGATGCTGTAAACAAGCTGCAAATTATGCAGCATAAATGTATAAAACTCAGTTACTTCTTAGTATGGACAATATTTCAATGATGACAAGTTGCGTGATATACTTTTATCCGAAGCTAAAAATATGAGTTTTAAACAGTTAAGATAGACCGATCGATTTTTTCCTAAAATACATCGATAGTTGCTTCCTTTTACATATTAAGGGAAAATTTCTTGCTGAATAAAACAAACATTATAATCAATTAGAACAATATTTGAGCTATTATATTTTCAACAAGTTTCTTAATATTAGTTGCAATTGTTCAACATGTTTTCCATGTTTATAAACCATTCCAAACGACAAATGGATATGTACAGTTAGAATCCGATTTTTCCACAAACGATCTTGAACTCTATTTTCTATACTTATCTATGACCTTTGTCCTGGAGTGTACTGTGTAAAGATAGTGTAGGAAGCTATTCGGATTGTCTTCGTCATGTTGCCAAATTACAAAGGTGTCGCCTTCATAGCATAGCCATATTCTCGGCTTATGTGCGCCTCTCTGAAGTGCCTTCGGCTCAAATTCTCCCATAAACAAATTGGCTAGGGCGGAGAACACATAGGAGCCCTTTCAATTTGACTGAATCGTTGGCCTCCGTACATGACGTAAGTGCTTGCACGACAATAATTGACCAATAATTCATCATATTATGTTTCTGGTAGATGGTGTTTCCTGTCTACGTTAACCGGTATTTGTGTGAAGCTAACAAGAATGTATTTATCCTAAACTTTTATGTTCTTGATTATTTCAAAGAAGTGCTGTGAGATTTTTACGTATGAATCGAAGGGTTGATTGAAGTATCGTTGCCTGATGCTTCGCATGAGATTGTCTAAGGGAACCGACTGATCTTACTTGTCGGTCTTGAAAGAACTCCAGGTTTATGGATTTTTGGCAGACTATACAGTTTAGGGCACTGTATGATTTTTCCCTAAGGATAATTTTAACTTTCGCCTCTTCGTCTAATGGTAAGATAATTATTATTTCTGTAGGAAATCGACATTCCAGTGGAGCATCTATATGCAAATTAATTAAATTAATAAAAACTCAACGTTATTTTAACAAGTTAACGCCAATGTCATTTGAAAAACGATGAAAATATAAATTTCGTATTTAAAAAAGGAAGTTGATGATGAACCCTTGAAGACGAAACGTTGGATTCCAAACTGAATATCACCATTGGATAGAGCGGAAAAAGTGGCAATGCAAAAACGCAATCCAATTTCAAATCCATTTTTAAATAAGCTCAGGAAAAAAATAAAACGATTTTTCAATATTTCGGTTTTTTTCCGGATATCTGGAAATACTCGGGATTTTAAAACTTTCTATTGTTTACGCATCCAAATGCGCAATTTTGCCTTAATTTGACCGACACTGTATCTCTTACGGTTTTCGAGTTCCCCATACATAGATTTGAATTCGAGCCACTCTGTACATCATCATGATCTTCAATATTTGGTTCTATTGCAATATTTTCTTCAAATGTTTTAATGACTGGTTCTTCGGAAAATTGGGTAGCAGGCTCCCGTTCTCCTAGTATTTCTTCTATCATTGTGCGCAAAGGGATGCTAAATCTCGGATTTTGAAGTAGGTGGAAAAGATGCAGTGGATGATGCATGTAGTTCATCTTCATGTCCTAGATTCATTCCGAACTCACTTATGTCACACAATGCGTCATCTTTAGCTTGTCCTAAAACTATTTTTATGCTTTTAATTGAAAGAATGTCTGTTGTTTTCATAATATTTACTCCATGGCGAGTATTTCATTTTTCGCCCGGAAAAATGAAATTGTTACCTACCGTCCAAATATGTATAAATTATATTTTAAACGTCAAACAAAAGCGTACTAACAAAATCTCAATATAAACTCAAAAAATGGTCACACGTCATTCACAACCATCACCAAATAATTAGCCTAATGGAATGGCGCGCAAACTGCAATACTGCTTACTTGCCTACAGCAAAACAAATAAACACCCTGCACAGCAGCCAACAGGACCTATTGGCTGCTTGCGTTACATGGTTCTTGATCATTCCTTTTAATAAAACTTGCCAATCGCCTGCTAAATTCCAAGCGACTGCCTATTGATTTGTTAGGGAATGCCAAGGGACTGCTGCGACTGCGAATGAATCCCCAGCGACTACCAGTGAATGTTAAGACGACTACCTATGACTGCCACTAATTACTAGTTGACTGCCCTGGGACTGCCTGCGACTGCCAAGAAAATGTGCATGCAATGCCAGTAGTGAAAGACCCCTTGGGACAAACACAACCAAACGATCAGAAATTAAATTTTGCAATGCCCCAGTGGTCGGTAGCAAAGGCAGAAAGTAACAACTTTACAAAAACGTCTCTACCACCTTTGACAGATGAACGTGGCATCACGGCTACTAGAGCCAAGGAAAAAAGCAAACATGTTCTCCAAAATGTTTTCATTGCACTCTACCTTAGACGTCCTCCAAGGCAAGACTCTTTCCACCATATCGAACATCAACACTACCATGGCCGAAGTCAAGTTTCATCACCGTGATATTCGCAAAATCCCTAAGCAACTAGATCCGCAAAAGGCATCAGGACCGGACGGAATACCTGCCATGCATTGTGCTAAAGAACTGCGCCAACGAACTGACACCCCATTTTTCCAGGCTTTTTTCTCTGTCTTATGGAAAAGGGACTTGCTCATCCTCTTGGAACGTCGCTCGAGTGCAACCCGTTCCAAAAAAGGCAAGAAAACCACGCCCTCAAACTATCGCCCAATTGCCTTGTTGCCAATAATCTCCAAAGTCATGGAACTTGTAGTCAATCAGCAACTACTCAAGTACCTCGAGAACAACAGAATAATCAGCGATAATCAATACGACTTTCGCAAAGAGAGATCGACAGGAGATATATTGGCTTATGTCACTTATATATGAAGTAGGGCAATTTAGAACTACGGAGAGTCTCGAGCGATTGCGATGGATATTTCAAAGGCATTCGACAGAGTTTGGCATGACGGACTGCTCAACAAACTGCCATCCAACGGATGGCCAGCCTCTCTCTGCAGCTGGCTTGCCAGTTTCCTTAAGAACCGATCTATGCACATTGCAGTTGATGGACACATCTCAGACACATTCACCAACAACGCGGGCGTGCCTCAGGGCGCAATACTTTCACCAACTCTGTTCCTCATCTATATTAATGCCCTGCTGATCGAAACGAATAATCATGTTTACAGTTTTGCAGATTACAGTACCCTTGTCTCCCACTTTAAATTAGAAAAACCCTTACCATCGACTGAGACTCATCACCGCAGACAGGAGGAGATTACAGTGATTATTTCCTTCATCGTAAAATGGACCAATCAGACAGCCCGATTTTCTGAATAAATTTTGTTTAGATAAGTGATTATTGCACTAGACCTGTTTAACAGCGATTAAACTGCGTCCTCCATATTGGATTTCGTTTTGTCGATTGTAGCTGATTCTTGCAATTTTCATTAACGGTTTTTGAAAAAACA
>MU182815.1:22738-32909 GCA_016904865.1 Pissodes strobi | reverse complement strand
TGGTTTTGGTTGTCTTCGGCGGGTTCGCCATTGTCTTCTTCAAATTATTGTGTATTCGTTACAAATATTAGATAGTTGCCCAGTTGTAATTTAAACTCTAACAGACCTATTATTTTCTCTTTACAGTTGGAAGCTGCATGATCGTCTTTGTACTCCTTCCAACATTTACTACTAGAAGTTATTTTAGTGGAAAATTTTCTGGTTTTAAAGAAAGATCTGTAGTACTCTACACTGATTGTAGCTTTTAACTATTTTTGTGAACTCTTTCTTTTTTGCTTTGGTGCCACCTTGATACCGACGTTTCTGGTTGTGAACCAAAAGCAGTTAAGCACAATGTTACCGTTCTATTGTCTTTCCATTTTGTAGGAGAAATTTAAGGATCAGACGTAAGGTACTATTCAGATTCATCAGATAATATCTTTATTCTTTTTAAACTCGCATCCTGTTCGACATTATTGTACCCGTCCCGTAAATTCTCAATTGTATTGTAGTAAAATACCTATCAAAAAAGACGAAGCTCTGTTCTGGAATACTCTCAGCTAAACGCAGTACTGCAGAACATCCTATTTCAATTTCTTTGGTTGGTGATTTGTACTTGCTCCTTGATATATTTCAAAGTTTAGTATGGTTCCAGTGCTTGTAGTACAAAGTTTTCCTCACGAGCATCTGTTTGTTTTTCACATACTGACTTAAAATGGTATCATTTGTTCGTCAATTGATAATGATGTGGTGTTTCTGGGAATTTGACCACTATTACGCAATCTATCCTGAGTTAAACTTTCCCCAATTTGTCAGCTTTTTTCTGTGCATCTATTGCTCTCAGATCGTCCACAACATGAAAATTAACTCGCAACAAGTAAAACTTATCCCTATTCATCACACTGGAAACTAAGGGAAACTGGAATGTTGTGCTCCAATACATACGAATTCTTGGAAATTTAATGACACCCATAATGGCATGTAATCCGAAAAATTGTTTAATTTCGCTAGAGGTTATGTGAATACATTATTCAGTCTTTTTAAGGTATAGTATCTGGAAGTGAAATCGGCGCCCATTTGAAAAAAGTTATCATTTAGGTATCGCTCAAAATATTGCCATGGCGCCAAACCTGTTCTCTCTGAATTATGATCGTTATCAGTTGTATATTCTTGAGAAGGTAAAAACATTTTTGCCATTTAAGTGTTTTAAATGTAGCTAACGGTGCATTGTTTTCAGGATCACATTCATTTTCTAAGCTATCAGATCTTCAAAAATTTCATCTTCTAACTTCCGAGTCCATGCCATCAAATAAGTCGTGGATTCTATCTGGATTTTCATCCAGTCCTTTTATGTCAATTGTAGACCCTGCGATGAAACAAAACCACTTGTTAAAGTTAAGCAGAAATGTGCATATTTGATATAATATCCAACGTGCGCTACTAGTGCTCACGTTTGTGAATTGGGAAAAAAATCCAACATACAAAACACCCACATGTAATAATATTCGTTATTACACTACTGAAATATTAATTATGATGCATGTCTGTGACAACTATGTACCTGTATTCTTAATATTGAAAAATGTAGGTACTTACTTTTCTCTAACTCAGATCGACAGCACAAATCAATGGGAGATTTCCTGACTTACGTGATCTACCTGTGGAACAAAGCCATCGAGAGCTGCGGCAAAACTCGTGCAGTGTCGCTCGACATTTCCAAAGCATTTGATAGGGTGTGGCATCACAAATTGTTGAGCAAATTGGCAGCATACTACCCCCAGTACTGCTTCTATGGTTTCCCAATTTCTTAAGAGATAGAAGCATCTAAGTTGGGATTGATGGACATCTCTCGGAGTAATTTAAAATCGAGTTTAAAATCATTGCCGGATTTCCTCAAAGGTGTATATTATCTTCCACACTGTTCCTACCATATATCAGCGATCTCTAAGACAGGACAAACAATTCTATTTACAGCTTTGCAGATGACAACACTCTTATATCCTCATTTATATCGCAAACTTCAATGTGTTCTGGTCGAGGTTCTGGTCGTTCTCAACGCGAGCGAGAATATAAGATTGCTGCCATCAACGAGGATATGAATGCCATCGTGTTATGGGTTGATGTCCAGTTTAAATAAGAAATACTCAAGCAGCTGTCTACTCAAAAAAAAACACCGCATGACTTAACATCAGTGCCAGGACAAACACTGAATCTGACCTCACCCATAAGCATGCCGGGCGTCAACGTAGAAAACAACATGTCTTGGCGTAACAAACAAGGTCAACAAAATCGCCAAGGCAGTAAAAAAGTTAGCTCGTTGTGTGGTAAAGGATTTTCCTTTTGTGTGTGCCGAACACACTTTGGCACTTCGATAGTTAGTTCAGGGCCAATATATGTGGTTTGGTAGGGCCTGTCATGCAAGGTCGTCAGCGCTTTCATTTCCAGTACCCAGAATAACTTTATTATATTTCTGTCTGCAAGAGATCTCAGTTCGTTCTCGCATTCCCAGACCAGTTTTCACGTAGGTAACCTTCTGGATAATGAGATCTATAAGGACCGCTTGATTATCCGAGCATACGTAAATTCGCGACCCGCCCCGACCCTCCTCAGGGCGGTTGATAGTGTTTTCTATGCGATAAAGACCCATCCTTACATCCTCACATCACATAGGTGGAGAGATGGAGGGTCGAGAATTCGCCCCATAAGTGCAGAGGGGGCTTATTTTATTGCCCCTGTTATACCTAAGCAGGTCAGTCGCTAAAGGCTTCCTGGCCTATGACGATTTTCTGCAGTGTTTTTAGCCACCAGACCACAGCTGCATATAATTGATGGAATCACTACTCTGGTGTATATCCAGTGCAACATTTTAGGTGATGAACCCTATTTTTTTCCGAATATTCCTTGTTGCTATAAGAATAATTTAAGAGTTATGGATGACTTTTCCCAGTAAATCTACAGTTCAGAGTGAAATTTGGGTTTCGCGGTGTGCTTGAATAGTTCCAAAGTTCAGTTAAAACAGCACAATTCTAGGTGCCACAGTTTGGTAGATATGACTAGTATGAAATTGGTGGTGAGAGTTTCAGATACATACTTTTGAGTCCCGATAGAAAGTTCGAAAGTTCTGGGGTGTGGTTAAATAATTTCAAGGCTCAGTTAAAACAACACGATTGCTTGGTTTAGGAGACAGACATAGTGCAATTGCTAAATTATTATCGCGTTACAACAACTTGTTAAAACAAGAACGGCCATAAAATCATAGAAAAAACTATTTTTGGAGGCCAAGTTTACAGACACGCTTTGGCATATTATTGACGTTACCATTGTGAACTCGCTTTATTTATTGAAGAAATGTTTTATCTTTGTATAAAAAAGTAGCAAATATCATCTGATTACAAAACGACAAAAAATTAAATTGAAAATATGGCCAGAGAATTTTGTAATTTTTCGCTGCTCCGCATTAATTATAAATATCGCGCTTATATATTGCGTTGGGGATAAAATTTTCGAATTGATTGGATTTTAGACTTATTACATAAAACCGTGCACAAAACTATATACTGTCGAGTTGGTTATCAGATTTATGAATTAATAATGGAGTGGTCGAAATAATTCGGGTAGAAC
Source organism: Pissodes strobi (assembly GCA_016904865.1). Lineage (NCBI taxonomy): Eukaryota > Metazoa > Arthropoda > Insecta > Coleoptera > Curculionidae > Pissodes > Pissodes strobi. The sequence continues at coordinate 29,309 of MU182815.1, read as the reverse complement.
TTAATACTTCAATTTACTAAGGACAATACATTCCATAGCTGTGGATAAAGAAATTAGCGGACAAATAGAACTTGCAAAGATCATTCCCACGCCTGACGAGTCCTGGGTTTGCGCGCGTATTACAACCACATTTCTGACAAATAGATGTCTATGGTCCAGATAATTCGTTTCTGAGCCAGTGAGACACTGGTTAAATGCTATGTGTGTGATACGGCGCCGGCGCGCGGTAGCCTGGGCGCCCAGGTTCGATCCAGTGGTAAGACATGCTTTTTTTAAGTTATGCTAGTAAAAAGTTTTTTTTTCTTGATTTTGGGTATGCATTGGGTTAGGTCTTATTAGTTACGCCCCGCAGCAAGGGAAGCGAGTGGAGAGCCATGCACGTGTGAAGTGTAACTATTAGACATTCTATTACAAACATTACAAATGTAAACATTAAACAACGCATGAGGATACCGTTTATATGTCGTTACTCTCGGCTGTACTCTATGATCTTCGGAGCATATAAGTCCTTGTTTACTATTTTTGAATGTCTAATATTTCACTTTACGCATGACCCGACGCTCGCTATGGGGGCGGCACCAACAAAATCTGACTAAAACTAACCAAAGGCATGCCCAAAAATCTTTTTACAAACATAATCTTGAAAAATAAGAGAAAACACCAACGGGAATCGAAATCGGGCCGCCGCCGCCGCATCACAAACACTGCCAGGCCTCCACCAGGCTCACACTTGGCATCCTGCAGTATTGCTATTTGAAAAAAATTAAATATCACCAGATGTCTATCTCAAAAATCATCAGAAATCACCAGTTTAACATACAATTAAAATAAGATAATTGGATCTCTACTTTATAAAAAGCTGCAATATTTAACTTCTGCATTAAAGAAATCTAAACCTAAATTAGAGAACTGCATAACACAATATAAATTGGTAAAATACAATAAATATTTGTCTTTGTAGGTGAATTTTTTGTATTACCCGCCATCTACATAAAATTTTACATGTATAAAATTTTCTTTTTAATTGATAAAGTCGATATTTCTGTTATTATTGCCAGTTTCAAATTCAATTGGGGTTTAAGTTTTCACTTATCACTAGTCGTATTTAGAGAATTTAGACATATGGTTTGTCTACCTACCACAAATTTGAGTCTTCACGCATGCGTACGTGCTATTTCATATATTTTTCAAAGTTCATTTTTCTTGATTTTGGACATTGACTTGGGTTAGTTTTGTTTGGTTGCGCCGTCAGAGCGAGCGGAGGGACACGGGTGAAGTAAAATGTTAAGTTAGAACGACAACACCGGGCTGCTGCCAAATGCGCAGGTCTTAATGTCGAACATTTGGCGGTAGATAGACATGAGTGCCATGTGCCAATAACCACTACCAAAATTGAGACCACGATCCACACTAATTCAACATTGTTCGAACAATAACCTTTTTAAACGAACTTCATCGATTCATTTAGGTTTAAGTTATTCTTGTTCTAATTTTGATTTTGGATTTGGAGTACCTACTACTTACTACTGGAGAACAAGAATGATATTCCTATCACATTGGTAACCTAAATCATTGTTTGAATAATATCTTTGATTCAAACAAACACCAGAGCTAACAAAAAATATATTTGTTTTCTTTGATTGTAACGCACAAAAGATATCTTTGGAAAATCACCAGATTTTGGTCATAATACTAAAGTTTCTCACCAAATGCATTGAAATTCACCAGATCTGGTGAAAAATCATCAGCTCTGGCAAGAATTCCTGATGACTACATCACCAGATCACTCTAAAGGAATGGGAGATTGTCGAGTACAGTCGAGAGTAAAGAGAAATAAACGGTATTCTCAACGCATGGGGTTGCGATATGCGCACAAGCCTCCTAGCACTCGTCAGGCAGTATCTGCGACGGGAATGCGCTGTTGACGGTTGATTCCAAATCATTCAGTTTTTACTGACTGTGGATACAGGTCAAACATTTTTCGGTCGTAACTTTTGAGCGAGCAGGAATAATCAATTCGTCCTGGCTTGATAGAATACTATACTTTCTAAAATTAAAATCCATCCATCAATCACAGTCACATATGAAGATGGACCAAAACTGGATGATTTGGTGTCACAAAAGAATTTTTTATCTACAGCTAGCGTATGTATTGCCTCGAATAAATTGAAGTTTTAGGCTTTGTCCGTATTATTTCGACTACTCTGTAATTAAATGCAAATCCGATAATAAACTCGGTAGTATATCATTTGTGCATTAAACCTAAAATCCAATGAAAAATGTTTTCCCAACAGATTATATTTATTTATTGCAAATAACAGTTACTGTAATCGTCGTGTAGCTTTTACAATTAACGAAATCAATAAGCGCGAAATTTATAAATGCGGAACAGCGAAAAATTACAAAATGTAATCGTCGATCCGTAAAAATTACATATTATCGCCAGATATTCGATCATTATTTCAGGCTATTTTTTTAAATATACATATTTTCACCTAAATACCAAAAAATAGGGGAATTATTTCCGAATTAATATTTTGGCTGTTTCAATATCAGAGTTCCTGAATTAATATTAAATTTTCAATTTAAGAGTCTAATAATATGGTTTTAATTACACTCTGCAATTAAAACATTTGATTTTCAGAATAAACAAATAAATATCTAAAAGCCTGTCTAAAAGTGATATATTAAACAATAATTGAGTTTTGAATTCATGTATTTTTACTTGCAAACGTCCAATTTAAAATATATCTTTCATATTACAGAAAAAAGAAAATCGGTGTTCCTTAAGAAAATAACTTTTTTAAATGTCAACAATGCAATTTATTTTTTGAAGAAATATTCTTCTCAAATGATCTCAGAAAGAATATTTTACTTTGAGTTTTTTTTTAAATAAAGCATTTCATGAATAAAGTAATTAGGATTGGGAATACCCGATGTACACAATTAAACCAAAACTAACTTAACAATAAATGTTCTATTGCAATTCAAAAATTTTTATGCATAAAGTTTGAAATAAAAACCGTTTTGTGCACACAATTGTTTAATTAATACTCAGTGATTAATTTAATCGACATTTAGGTTCGAGTGACACGGCCAGCATCATTTGACCTAACTAATGATCGGGCTAATGAGTAGATTTAATTAGGAATCGTCATTAATTATTGCCAACTATGTCTATTTCACGGTTACTATTTGAAGTAAAAAGTATACATTGTTAGTAACTGATATCGGACAATCCTTTAGGTCTCATTATAATAAGTCCCTTTAATATTTATTGAATTCGATCATTATAGTGGTATTGCAACACGTTTGTGTTGAAGTAGGAATGTTGATTTTTCCTTATTGTCAGTTATTTGAGCTTTCGATACTATGAAATTAATTTAGTAGCCCGGAAAACCACTTCCGTAAATAAACTCAGAAAATAAAATTAAATGGAGTAAAGTCCGGATAATTCAATTCGATCATTATAGTTGTATTGCAACACGTTTGTGCTGAAGTAGAAATGTTGATTTTTTTCTTATTGTCAGTTATTTGAGCTTTCGATACTATGAAATTAATTTAGTAGCCCGGTGGCCATTTGATCACGCTGCGACGTCAAATCCGGCGTCCCATTCTTTAATTAGATGAGTACGTGAGGCAGCTTCTTACTGAAAAATTGTGGCAATCGGTAATAATCTTCTGTTATAGCGGTTAATATCGCATGCGCAACCGCTTCTGTTATAGGGGTTAATATCGCATGCGCAACCGCTTCTTTAAAAAGCTCTAAATATAATGGTCCTTTAAGCGGATAACTTTAATTCCTATAATCTCAGCCAGCTTAAAATCAAACAGAGTAAGGTCCGGAGAAGGTACCAATCATTTTTGACTCATAAACGAGAATGAGAGGCAGCTCTGAATAATAATAACCTTTGATAACGGCTAAAGTAGCAACTGATGATCTTAAAACCTTTAAATATAATGGTTCATTAATATATCAATCGATCATTTTATTTCGTACAAGCTCAACCTAACTTGAACCTCGTAGATGTCATCACCTTAAAAATTTTGAAGAAGTATTTCTTGTATAGCTGGGATTGTTGGTCAATCTGCAAAATACTCGTTGAATAATCTAGCTTTTTCGAAAAGACTGTCCAGATCAAAGCACAGTCTCGACCATATCTTCCATTGTATAAATCTCAAAGTATTTTTTTATATTTTAAAATTCTATTTCTCCCATTATATTAGTACAACGCAGTCATTGAGGTTGTTTATCCACTTTAGAACGCAAATGAATTTTTAGTCCATTTCATGATTTTGCCTTTGACTGCAAAGTGAATAGGGGCCAAATAGTCTGGATATATGCGTATAATAATTGGTACCTAACACAGTAACCAGGCCTTCCTGGTCGTTTTGACAATGTAGCGGCGTGATCGAATACCCACCGCGTTCTCCGAATCTTACACCATTTGATTTTCAATTTAAATTTTAAGTTTTAAAATAGTGTAAGTAAATTGATTTTTAATACATATTAGTGTGCTAGCTTCTCGGCTAGCTTGGTCTGCCTGTAAAATTTTAAATGTCCTATAAATTATTTAAATCCAAAGACCATTATCTTATGGTGTTCAGACAATGCTCTGTTTTATATTATTGGTCTATGCTTTGTCTTTTACTAGCTTTTCTTTCGACATGTGTAAGTACTGTATGTATATTGACATTAAAGATTATTCAATCTAATACTGGCCTTATGGCTTTATTATCGATATTCTCCTGAAATCTTAATGATTCTTCTTAATGATCTGCACAAGTTACATACACCGTTGTATTGTAATTTATTTCATATATCAAAGCTACAAAATGAGACATTGATTCGAGATATTAGAAACATAATCCGTCTTTAGAATGTGGGATTGAGTCATCCCTACTCGATCCCTACATTCTCAAACAATATCATGACTAACAAATTTGGCCAACACGAAGATAGAATATAATATCGCTTAACGAGGTTCGATGAATGTTCCTGAATACTTCGAATCTTTAATCATAATAAAATTACACTTACAGATATAATCATGTATTATTTGCTAATACACTATGCAACAAAAATTGGAGACATTTCTCATCGAATTTTAATGCTTTTTATAAACCTCTATATAAATAATACTGATTCAATTGTGCATTAATCTTTAATAAATACTTAATTATGTATTCTAAAATAATATACAAAAATATGTTATTTTGCTGTAAAATGATACTGTGATGTAATGAATAATTCTATTTTGATTTGGAACATCTCTTTCATTTATTCTGCATAATTATGAATATTTACCAGATACAAATATTGGCGGTTTTCGTATTATACAATATTTTTCATATTTACCACAGATATCTTTAAAATAGTCATGTTTAGTTTATCTACACGTCCGATCTTAGTGTTCAAGACAAAGCTGAAAAAGTTGTATTCCTTGAATAAATCCGTAGAAAAATAGTGTTCAGTTCAAGCATTATTCGGATCTCTTCCATCCCGCATGTTTGATATAGGCGGCGCGGCGGCGAGGACGGCGGCATTAAGAAATCCGATTTGTGTTCATAAAACAGATAAGTCGGCTGACTTAACATCAAGTAAAAAATATCAAATAACTATTGGAATGATAATAAAGGCAAGGTAGGTAGGCAATATTTTCTTTAATTTTTGATATTTGAAACGAACTAACCACCAGCACTTGCGTCTGGAATCATGTATAGTTGTGTATGTCGTGTTGTAGGCGCTGTACCTATATTGTATTGGCTTTCTAATTTATGTAATATGCTTTGTTACGTATATTCAAATATTAAAACTCCATAAAAGCTCGCTTCAGGGATTCAAACAACAGAAACTAACAAACTAGCTAAAAATACACATTAGTATATAAAAAAGGTTTCAAAAAAATCACAAATTGTGTCTGAATGTGCATTTAACACAATTTCTGCAATAATTGTGCATACATAGTGAATTATTAAATAAGTGTGCTTATTAATTATGTTTAAAAAAGATGGACAATGAGATACGTTATAAAATAAAGTTTTTTTTTAAATATACATATAGAAAATATTAATTTTGCAAAATTGTTTAGAAATTCCATGACTTATTTATGCACAATCTTATGCAAATTCATCGCAGAAATTGTGTGAACATGTCATAGAATTGTGCAAACTTAATGAATACATTTCTTTCAGTGTAAGTATCGGTGTTTGTCTTGTATATAATTCGACTAAATTATATTGCTTATTAGGTATTTACACTAATATATGTACATGGTGCTATTTCCTTATTTTTTTTTAAATAATCTTCGACTAAGTATTATTAGGGAAACAAGTTCTCTTGCAAACACGCATCGCTAAAGGTATAAATAATGGCAGGAACGTCAAATTGGTGAGAGGAGTTTGATTACGGGGAGTGACGCCCCCGCCATTCCGAGTTGCCATGGGATATGGCCCATCAAATCCCATCCTCCTCCCCCAGGCTGGAGAACACCAAAGTACAAAGCCTGCAGCTGATCAATAATAGTTTGTGACAAGAGGGGCTGCATTGTATTGGCTGGCAGGAACGTCA
>MU182815.1:0-22728 GCA_016904865.1 Pissodes strobi | reverse complement strand
AGTTTGTGACAAGAGGGGCTGCATTGTATTGGCTGGCAGGAACGTCAAACTGGTGAGAGCAGTTTGATTACGGGGAGTGACGCCCCCACCATTCCGAGTTGCCACGGGATGTGGCCCATCAAATCCCATCGTCCTCCTCCAGGCTGGAGAACACCAAAGTACAAAGTCTGGAGCTGATCACTGGGGAGTGATCCAACAAACCCCATTTTTACCCCTGTCGGACTAGGGACCGCCAAAGGAATGAGTCTGAGGCCGATGTTTCGAGTGGAAGCGGCCCTAGGTGGTAGATGCATAAGCCTACTCGCATCGTCCGGAGAAAGACCACCCCACCAGAATTGGGAAGCGCTAAGCGGTTTTCCTAAATCACGTTCCGCTTCGGCGCTGGTGGTCCCGGGTTCCACAGTAGGAATATATGGACATGATGGTGCTTCCAGGATCAAAATATTCCGGAAGTTCGGAATATGCCTTTTTGTCCGAAGCGACCTTTCATGTCACCGCGAGGAAACACTCGAACCGAACAACCTTGACGTCATGTGGCTCAAGTTCACCGCCAAGGGATTAACCAAGTTTATATGTTGTCTCTATCGCCCTCCGAGCGATAGAGCCTACCAAAGCTTTTTCTCAACACGAGCTACCAGTTTTGAGTCAATACAGGTCGATCACCCCAGTTCAGAAATAATCGTTCTGGTAGACTTCAATGCCCACAACACCAACTGGCTCAAACATCACAACAAGACCGACAACGAAGGTAGAGAAGCTGAAGCATTTGTCATCAGCTGCGGGCTCACTCAACTCGTAGACGAACCAACTCGAATCTCAGAGAGGGGCGAATTCGCCGCCCTCCTGGATCTTTTTCTGACCACCAATCCTGATCAGTACAAGGTTACAGTTGGTCCGCCATTAGGTACCTCCTACCACAAACTTCTTACAACGGTTTGTGAATTGCCACTCATACAGAAGGATCCACCATTGCCTCTCAAAATCTGGTATTACAATTCTGCAAACTGGGACGATCTAAGGCAGTTCTACCTAGATTTTCCTTGGCTCGACGTCTGCTTTGCCACTGACGACCCGTCACACTGCTGGGAAGAGATCATGCAAGTAATCTCCTCAGGAATGGAAGCATACATCCCAAATTCCATCAAGTGCAAGCTGGTCGGTAGCAAAGGCAGTAAGTAACAACTTTACAAAAACGTCTCTCCCACCTTTGACGGACGAACGTGGCATCACGGCGACTACAGCCAAGGAAAAAGCAAACATGCTCGCCAAAATGTTTTCATCGCACTCTACCTTAGACGTGCCCCAAGGCAAGACTCTCCCCACTATACCGAACATCAACACCACCATGGCAGAAGTCAAGTTTTCTCATCGTGATATTCGCAAAATCCTTAAAGAACTAGATACGCAAAAGGCATCAGGACCGGACGGAATACCTGCCATCGTGCTAAAGAACTGCGCCAACGAACTAACACCCGTTTTTTCCAGGCTTTTTTCTCTTTCTTACAGAAAAGGGATTTACCCATCCTCTTGGAAAGTCGCTCGAGTGCAACCTGTTCCAAAAAAAGGCAAGAAAATCACGCCCTCAAACTATCGCCCAATTACCTTGCTTCCAATAATCTCCAAAGACATGGAACGTGTAGTCAACCAGCAACTACTCAAGTACCTCGAGAGCAATAGAATAATCAGCGATAATCAATACGGCTTTCGCAAAGAGAGATCGACAGGAGATATATTGGCCTATGTCACCCATATATGGAGTAGGGCAATTGAAAACTACGGAGAGTCTCGAGCGATTGCGTTGGATATTTCAAAGGCATTCGACAGAGTTTGGCATGACGGACTGCTCAATAAACTGCCGTCCTTGGGACTGCCCGCCTCTCTCTGCAGCTGGCTGGCCAGTTTCCTTAAGAACCGATCCCTACACGTTGCAGTCGATGGACACATCTCGGACACATTCACCATCAACGCGGGCGTGCCTCAGGGCGCAATACCTTCACCAACTCTGACCTGCTGATCGAAACGAATAATCCTGTCTACAGTTTTGCAGATGACAGTACTCTTGTCTCACTTTAGATCAGAAAAACCCTTACCAGCGACTGAGACTCATCACCGCAGACAGGAGCAGATTACAGCAATTAATCAAGACCTGGAGAAAGTTCAAACTTGGGGCGACCGAAATTTGGTCCAGCTCAATGCAGCAAAGACCCAAGCAGCAACGTTTACTAAGAGGGCCAATGTCATGGTATGACCATGTTGCTAACATCGCAAAATCGGCCTCCCAGAAGCTTGGTGCGTTATTTCGCAACAAAAAACTCTATACACCGTAGCAGTTGCTCTTGTTGTACAAAGCGCAAATAAGACCGTGCTTAGAATATTGCTCACGTATCTGGGGTGCCGCACGAAAGCATACCCTAAAGCTGCTAGATTCCATTCAGAAGAGGGCTGTGCGTCTCGTCGGCGATCCGGAGTTGACCCGGAATCAGGATAGTCTGGAACATCGCAGACATGTGGCCGAGATGTCTCTGTTTTACAGATACTTTCACGGCAGATGTTCCCAGGATTTGGCCCGCATAATCCCGCCCCTGGCAACTCCGGTCAGACAGTCCCGATAGACGGCAGGATCGCACCAGTTCGTCGTACAACTAGAAACACCTAGAACATCTCTTTATCAGAACTCCTTTGTCTGGCGCACTGCATCACTGTGGAACTCACTTCCAGGACATCTGTTTCCCACTAATTACAACCTACAAATATTCAAGAACCGTGTCAATCAACATCTTCGCACACACACCGCTCGTCGAGCGCCATAGGATCTCCCTTTAGTGTGTGTGCCACTGCCATAAAAAAAAAATAAAGCCTTATAGATCGGTTTATACAAATTAGCTCTAATTATGATATACAGGTGTGGAACATATTTGTCTGACCACCAGCATACAGATAATCTAACAGAGATCGATGTTATTTACGAGGTTATTTTCTCACCCCGTTGATCGTAAATAGATACATGTCACGACTTTCGCTCAAATGGTGTATCTACAGCTTATCATAACAACTCTAAGCTGTGGTGTATCCATGTGCAAATAAAGTTGCTTGATTTTGTAAACCGCTCGTTATTTGAAGACGGATACTTTATGGCAGCGGCAGGAATGGCATCTTTTATAGCACTTAAAATAATAAAATATCGAGCTCTGTTGGATGCTTGTACCGACTATTTTGCCGACTATTGTAATTCATTACTATGCGTGTCAAACAGAGTCGGCTGTCAGCAAAACTGTATTTAGAAATCAACCCATTAATTTCACCAAATGATAAAATGTATTTCATGCAATTATTCGTATTGTGTGCCGGTTCCCGCATATTATAAAATGATACAATGGATATTTTCTCACGAACCTTTGTAATATTTATAGAATTATTGTATGTCGACTTACTGCCGAGTTTACTACCTATAAATTGGAATACGCCGTGTGAAGATGATATATAGTATTTTTACTTATAAAAATAAAATATATTAATAAAATTATATTCCTCAGGTTAATATCGTGGGTAGTACAAATATATGGTAAAAGCATAGCTTTATCATATTGTCATATTTCGAATATTACAGTGTAAACAAACAGGAACAATCTGTATTGATGTTAAGAAGGTTACCTATATACGTAGGTACGTAACAACTGTGGTGAAAGCCTGAAAAATGTATTCAATAAGTACAGGTAGGTGCAGTCATTTAACCTTGGCCAGTCAAGATATTAATGTTATTAAGCAAATCTGCATCTCCAATTGGAATTTATTTATTTATAATAATTTGGAATGCAAGTTATTTTTACCGTTGAGATCGCTACAGAACCCTCATATACTCCAGTGCAGCTAAGTCCCGTCGTGGAACAAAATCACTTAAAGCTAATTTTTTGAGAATATGTTGAATTTGTTGTCTAGATAAACATACTAAAAGTCCTCATCCCTCCGAGGGTGCAAAGAACTCCAAAACCACCCAAAAAGGTAAATTTTTTGCTTATGAGGCAAATATTTGAAATTGAATGATAAGAAATTAAGGAAGACGGGGCAGTATGAGTTTCTGATTCGATAATTATTATTGGTCTCTACTTTTCAATCTTCTATTGATCAGTGAGATTGTTATCCCAAGCTCGAGCAAATGATCGTATTTCATCCTCTAGCAGCCAAAAAATAGAGTCTAACAAACAGCCCCATCTACAGAAGACAAAGGAAAGTTAATCCCTTAACAATCACCTAAAGATAGCGATTTTAAATTTCCTTGTATATTTGGTTCCAATGTTGAGCCTAACAGTCAACACTGCAGCTTTTCGAATTATCTCAAAACTGGAAATACCATTATTCCGAACTATACCGTGAGCAGGCCGCTAACTTTTGCGTCTAGAGCCGAGAATTATTCAGCTATGAAGTGGGGATTCTGTAAATTTTCAGGTAAATATTTATATAAGGTATTAGTCGGGAGATTATAATTTTAGCAGAGACGTTAAGCCTGTGAGCTAAATCGCAATTGAAATTCCTAAAATATTGGGCACGGCACAAATTCGGACTTAGAGGCGCTAGTAGGTAAATATTGCCAAAAACTGTATTACCTAGAGGACTTAGAGCCCTCATTTAATTCATAAGCTAAGGTTTACATTTTCAAGCTAACCTAAATATTCAATTAACTCAGGTTTAATTCGCAGGATTTTCTTGCACAGGCAAACATATAGTGGCAGTGGCAGAAAAAAAATAAACGACATGAGGTGTTGACAAAATGAAATCCATCGGTTATTCTCGATTAAATTAGTTTACCTTTTTTAGTCACCGGCACCGATAGGACGAATTTAACGATACAAATTGCCACACTCTTTCTCTGTTTAATAGCAGAGAGTAAGGTTATAGTTGATATAGAATAATACTGAAATAATATGTACAATAAAACAAAAATCAAACATAAATTAGTTATATGAGAAGAGGCACTTGAGGCGAGTGTGCAAACCCTGCTGCTCAGTGAGGGATGGGGTTCGGTTAAGGGCGCTTGAGCTCTCTACCAGAAGCTCTAATTGCCTTTGATGTCCTAGGTACCACTCCTCAATAACTAAATAAATTGACGAATAAGTTTGCAAGTAAGTAATAAGATATTAGACAACAAAAAAAACTAAAATTTTAAAACAATGTCCACGTTTATTGAGAATGATATTTGTTACAAGGGTCAGGTGTTCTGCTATTGAAGTTCTTAGGCTACTAGGTTATACAATAATGATTATACCAGAATAAATCAATAAAATTGAAAAAAACTACTCACTGACAACTAGAAGCTAAGATCAGTTTTCCAACCTAATACTGAATTACATTAAAGTTATCCAGTATCCGATGCTCAATTAAATATTTCAATCAAAATGAAAAATCACTAAGTTAATTAAGGAATTAATTTAGTGAAATCAAATAAAAAATTAGTTAATGAAGTGAATTATGAAATTAATTCAATCAGATAATTAAATAAATTAGTTAGTGCAAGCGGTTATGAAATCAGTATAATGAAATCAATTAACAAATTAATAAACGAAGTTAATTAGTGTAAAATCAATTCAATGAAATTGTTTATCAGAGTAACTAGTGAAATAAATCATCAACTATTAACCGAATAATGAGAAATTAGTACAATGAAACTCAATTAACAAATTAATCAACGAAGTAAATCGCCAACCATTTATCAAGTAGTAATAAAAAATTAATTAAACGAAATTAATTAATAAATTAATGAGTGCAGTAAGTCACTAACTATTAATCATATAGTATAAAGTTAATTCAATTAAATTAATTAACAATTAATTAGTGAAGTAAGACAATGGTTGGTGTCTATTAAAATAAAGTGAAATCAACCTAATAAAATTAATTAGCAAATGAATTAGTAGAGAATATCATGAACTAGCATCAAATAATATCAGCTTACCTCAATGACGATTTAAAATAAAGTAAAGGATAGGTATTAGGTTAGCCGAAATAAAGTGAGAGAGGTTTACGTGATAAGATAATTAAGGTTGAATTAAATTAAAAATAAGAAAAACCACAAAATAATATATGTGAAACCCGAGCAAACAGCCTATATTAAATATTAGTAGAGAGCGATTATAATCAATTGAGTACGTATTAATAAATAATGACAGCAAAAATCGAAATGCTTATAAGCCAGGCAAAATATCCAGTCATAAGGTAAAGTAGTAACTAACATGCAAATTTATTAGACGGTTTCTTGTTCTTGTTCTTGTTAATGGCTTTGCTGCAAGGCAATCCGCCAGCACAATTTGGTAGTGACCAGGATGTTGTCTGGCTCTAAGCCATATCCAGACCACTGAAATTGTCACTAAAAAACTTTATTTTGTTGTTAGCTTCAAAAGTACTGTGAGTGGATCTTAGAAGTGAGCTTTCTCCAGAAAACTTCTGTATGAGGTTAACTGTTAGCAAGACATAACAACATAGGTAACACAAATGGAACAGTATCTTCAGACAGACAACACAAACATACACTGAAAGGAAAGGATAACAATTAGTTAAGCATTGGGTATAACTATAAATTAATCTTATTAATTGCCAAAAATTTTAAAAGCAGGTTAAGCTTCTCTTCGTTGGGATCTCCCAGCACAGTAAAAATAGAAATTGGGGTCATCGAATTTCTACTAAGAATCCTATATAAATCAAAATTAGGAATGACGTTAATTGGACATTCAAAAAATACGTGATTTAGGTCTTCCACCAAACCACATTCGCATAGCGGATCATCCTTTAGGTTTAACTTAAAAAGGTGGCACTTCACAGAGCAATGACCCGTACGCATCCTAATGACTGTCGTAAGATGTCGTCTATTCTTGCAAGGGAAATTAAAAAACCAAGATTTAGATGGAAAGAAATCTTGAACCTGAATATATTGATGTCTCCTCTTATAAAGTGCCTCCTTCCAATACGTTTTAAATTGGGAAAAAATTTGTCTTTTAATTACAGGCAAGAGATCCCCAGAGTCCAAAAGAATGTCCATCGGTACACTCAAATCCCTTCCCACTTTAGCGAGTATGTCGACCATTACGTTTCCAGGGATGTCAGAATGGCCTGGAATCCAGGAGATCAAATACTGAAATCCGTTTTGGTTAGCCAGAGCTATCAATCTCTTTGTTCTGAGAGACCAGAGATCAGCCCGAGGGCTAAAGTGATTGCCTTTTATTTTAGAGACTGCACTGAGAGAGTCAGAAAAAATTATTGCTCTTTTAAAATTTTTATTTAAACATGACTTTATTGCTTGATGGATAGCTATGATTTCAGCCTTATAAATATTGCACTCTCGAGGAAGTCTTTGAGAAAACCTGTAATTAATATCCGGAATATAAAGAGCATACCCCACTCTTTCGTCCATCTTCGATGCGTCCGTAAAGACAAAAACATAATCACCCTTGTATCTCTCCGTTGCCATCAAGAATTTTTCTTTCGCCATGGGTTCATTCTTTTTTATATTGCAATTAAAAGTTTGTAACGGGGAAATTAAAATATCAAAATCTATATCATAACAATAGAAATTAGCGTTTTTATGTATTTTCCTAAAATAAGGATAGAAATATTCAATTGCCGAGACTAAATATGGAGAATTATCATCTTTAAAAAATCCCGGATTTTTGATCAAGTTTCCACGTAGTCTGCAAAGAATGGAAATCAAAGGGTGACCCTAAAAATAAGAGAAATATATACACTCTAACCTATAAGTTGTTAAGGCTCGTATAGCTATTCAAATAAATAAGCTAATGTTAGATATCGAGTTAGCCGCAATATCAGACATTTACCTGAGTCAGTCTAACATACACCAACTTTGACAGGCTCTAAAATCTAAATCGCACGAGATCAAAGAAAACGGTTTACACATTACACATTCCTATCTTAGGTTTTCATAAGCTATCGAATGATAGTAACTTTAAATTTAACCGGAGGTTTAAAAGTTCCGGTTAATTTTATCTGCAGGTTAAATTCGAAGATACTGTCATTCGATAGTTTATGAAAACTTAAGATAGGAAGATGCAAACCGTTTTCCGAGCCGTTTTCTTTGTTCTCGTGCGGTTTAGATGTCAAAGTGTCAAATTACCCGACTTTCAACTGTCAATATTTGGTAAACAGCTAAAGATAGGTATAGGATATTATACACAAAACCTGTTCAGATTTTTCTAGAGAGTCCAAAAATGTAGTAATATACTATTTTAAAAAATATCAAAGTGGCCCCTAGCACTTTTATTTGATGTTCAATTGTTTTTTTGAAAAACCGTTTTTTTGGCACTCAAAGTCTTTGGTAATTTTAAGTCTCTAATTGTAGGCTGGTCATGAGCATGCAAGTTTAAATTGATTATTTATTTTTGTAGGTACGTCATCCGATGTCGACTTCCCACTTAATAAAAAATACAAACCATCATCTAGCAAGCTAAATATTATGAAATACAACGCAGTAATAGCAACATCTTCGCAGTATTTAAAAGAAATTAATTTAAGAATAGCAACATATTTTTACGCCACAAATACCCCTTTTTCCCATGCGCACAGTTCCCATTTCCACAAAATATGTAATACTCTAAGACCTGGATGTAAGCCTCCTACAAGTCGAGAAATAGCTGGCGAGTTATTGGATCAAGTACATCAGACCGTATTGGAGGAAACCAAAGGAATTCTAAAAGGTACGAATTTGTCAATGTCCTTAGATGGGTGGCCGAATGTTCATAATGAACCAATTATTTGCTGCTCCGTTATGACAGCGTATGGAGATTCTTTTTTAATAAAAACTGTTGACACATCTGGCCACCCGCATACTGCTGACTGTTTAAAAGATATAGCTATTGAGGCAATAACTGAAACTGAAAAGTTATTTGATGCTAAGGTGACAAGTTTAGTCATATATTATATCACGAGAACTATGAATTTAATCGATTAAACTACGTTCAATATTTTGAGCATGATTTTTCTGGAAAATGTTGAATGCAAAATAATTTAATAAAAACCCGAGACCGCGAAGCGGTCGAGGGTTTTTATTTATAAATTATTTTGCATGAAACTATTTGCCAAAAAGAAAATTCATGCGAGAAATATTGAATGTAGTTTAATTGATTGAATTCATAGTTTGAGTGGTATACGGCTAGATTATTTCCTGAATTAGTAACCTTGGTTACATACCCCAATGATGCGTTGACTAGGCCCGCTTATCAAATTCGACATGTAAATATTTCAAAATTTGACATTTTCTGTCACCTTATACCAAAATAATGAAATACAAATTTTAAAGAAAATCGGAGTTTTTAGCAATAAAAATCAATATTAGATCATTCAAACCATTTATAAAATATTGTTTTTTCAAAAACCGTTAATGAAAATTGCAAGAATCAGCTACAATCGACAAAACGAAATCCAATATGGAGGACGCAGTTTAATCGCTGTTAAACAGGTCTAGTGCAATAATCACTTATCTAAACAAAATTTATTCAGAAAATCGGGCTGTCTGATTGGTCCATTTTACGATGAAGGAAATAATCACTGATAATGCAGCAAATGTATCAAAAATGAGAAGATTGCTAGATATCATCTCAGGAATAAATATTATTCAGTATGGATGTTCGGCTCATATTCTACATTTGCTAGCTTGCGATATACAGATTCCAGGACTAATGGAGCATATAATTAAGGTTATAAAATATTTTAGAAATACACATCTTCCAGCAGCCTGGTATAAGGCAGCCAACGAAAAAAGGTTAGTTATTCCACAAGAAGTACGTTGGAACACTGCAACTGATGCAATAGAATGCTACCTGGAAAACCGGGGTATATTAGTTCAGGTCTGTCCATAGAGGAATATAAAAATAAAGAGAGTGTTTTATTCTTATGGGAAAATTGGCATTGAGCTTTGACGCACTGCGCAATTCCAGCCGCGCATGGAGGCGCTAGCGCCAGTGGAACTAAGAGCACAGCTTACTATAAATTCTCTAGTAAGCTGTGCTAAAAGACTCGCGAATGCCGTGACAATATCATTTCATTCCATGCGTGCGCGCGCACCTGCGCGTCATGTCTTCGGATGCAACCAATCGTTTGTACGTGCCCTGGTGGTCTAGGGGTTTGCATGATTAGCCTTCACTTCGGCGACTCGAGTTCAAACCCCGTCGGTGTTTTAAATTTTTTTTTAAGGTTATATTTCTAAACTATTTTTTTTTCTTGTTTTTGGGTATGTCTTGGGTCAGATTGGGTTAGCACCTGGTTAGTTTCCTTTTCTTGAGCCCCCGTAGCGAGCGGTAGCGAGCGGTGGGCCATTCGAAAAGTGAAATATGCGAAGGAATGAAATGATACTGTCGGAGTATCGTCGAGTTGCTAAAAGTATGCTGTCGAGAATTCACAAATGGCGGTTTGACGGTTGTTGATTAAAGAGAGCCGGTTTAATCAATTTATTATTTTAATTTAAAATTGTTCTGGGGCGATGGTGGATGGAGGTATTGGTGGTGCGAGTAGCAGCCGTTGGTAAGCAGCTATTTTCTTTTGTGAATTTTGTCCTTGAAATATTTAAAAACTGTTAAATTTTATTTTTGGTTCTATTCGAGTAATTAGTTTTTGAATATTAGAAATATATTGTGATACGTCAACACTATTTACCTATTTTGTTCTGTTAAGAGATTTTTTTATGTTATTTTGATTGCATTTACTACCGCATGTTTTTTTAATAAACTTTGTAACAAAATGCAAAGTATATTGTCATTCTTACACCCTAATCTATTCTTCGGTTCAAACAACGCCTAAAGTTTAATGTATACTCGCATTTAATTCAACCAGGCGCATTATGGATATATCTGCGATAAACTAATGTATTTACGGGGTTCTCTCTTTGCTTTAATCTCGATTAAGAAAAACGCTGTAATAGTTTGTTGCAGATAAATTCATAAACCGTCTAGTTATATGGAATACGCCTAAAATAAAAATAACATTTGAATAGCCCGCCGCCTTTCTTCTGTCGATAAAACAGGAACATGTTTTGTCAACATAGATTATCAGCATTAGTCCAGTAAGCCGCCCTTAGTGTCGTGTAAGTAAACATAATACGTCATTATTGTCAATTGTCATTAAACGGTGTGCCAATATTTTACAAGGGAATGCATACTCTCTTTACTTTTATATTCCTCTATGGGTCTGTCAAGATAACAAAGAATCAGTTGACAGTAATATTTATTAGAGTTGTCAATGACATAAACATCACAAACAACGCAAGAGATTTCTTGCTTCGAATGAAACCTATTGCAGTTGCGCTGGATAGAATGCAACGAGATGGTTCGACAATAGCAGTGGCAGTTGAAATATGGAAGAAGTTAGGTGGGGATCTTAAGGGGCCGCCTGAAAATGTTTTAAAACAGTTTAAGAAGCGAAAGGAAATGGCTTTGACACCAGCACATTATTTAGCCAATTTATTGGATAACAGATTTCGAGGACATCAATTAAGTAATGCAGAAAAGTAATTAACATTTGAATATTTACAAAACATCAATGACGATTTTATTCCTATAATAACGGCTTTAAGTACGGGCTCAAAGCCTTTTCCTTCCTATATGTTTGGAAATAATTTTAAAACGACACCTCCAATGACATGGTGGAAGTCTGTAAGTTTGATTCAGCCAGAAAAGGGCTTTGACTGGGCCAAGCTCCAAGAAGGATTTCTGGATATGTGCAGCAAGCATTTGATAGCAGTTTCAGCCTCAGCAGGGCTTGAACGAATTTTTTCGACTTTTGGATTTGTTCATAGCAAACTAAGGAATAAGCTGGAGAATGAAAAAGCTGGCAAACTAAGGTTTTTGTTTAGGCACTTTAACCAGAATACTAAAGATAAAGCTGTCAATCTGGACTTTGTCTGAGAAGCAGAGACAACAAAAGCATCTGAATCTGATGCAACCCTTAGTATTGTATCTGCTGTTTCAGATACAGATTCTGAAGCAGAAGCTGATGTGCCATCACTGGCTACATTATTACATTAATCTAAAGTTCTGGTATTTTTAGGTTTACCACTTAGTTTAGAAGAAATGTATTTGTTTTTTTCCTAACTTCTTGTATTTTTATTTTTTATATCCATACGAATTTAGTGTATTTATTATTTTTTTTTTAAACGAGGACATTTGCCGTTGTTTTGATGATTTAGCTTTATTTGTTAAAATAATTCATTAAAATAAAATATAACCTAAAAAAACGTTGTTGTTTTCCTTTATTAAAATGTATTTTTATTTTTGATATTATATTAAACGATCAATTTTAAAACTAAATGTGTTTTTATTTAAAAAGTCTGAAAATATCAAAAAGTTTATTTATATCCATTTTCTTGATATATATCCGATATATACAGTTAATATCCGATATTTTGATATTTTCAATAAATATCATGATATTTACGAACCCTGCTTCACGGCACCTTTTAGACAACGCAGTCGTACTTCCACGGCCGTTATTGGAAAACCACAACACCAATAATTGCTACCTCAACCTATTTCTTAAACCGACCAACATTCTTCTAATAATATTATCATGCATGTTAAATTGACGTATGTACATTGTATTGCAATATTGGCATGAATAAATAATCTGAATCTGAATCTGAATCTAAATTTATTAGTTAAAATTTTCATTAATTCATAAAAAAAATAAAGTTTTTGAAGTGAAACTTCTTAACGCGCGCCGGGAGTAAAATTTGAAGGTCGCGAACGCGGCGGGCGATACACGATGAGCGAGCGACACGATTTGGCGGAAGAAAAATATGCGAATATTGTTATTGTGATATCCTTGTTAGTTTACAAGATAAAAATATGGGATTTGCTCTATTACCTTGTCAAGGAAACTTTTATGAGGAATAGTTTTTTTTTCATTTAGGCCTTCCCTTTTTGTCAATTGAGTGTTATATTCAAAAAAAAAACTACTTTCGAACGCTACACGATGAGCGACACGACCTGGCGGAAGAAAAATATGAGAATATTCTTATTTTGATATCCTTGTTAGTTTACAAGATAAAAATATGGGATTTGCTCTATTACCTGCGAAACTTTTATGAAGTATAGTTTTTTTTTCATTTAAGCCTTTCCTTTTTGTTAGTTTAGTGGTATATTTAAAAAAAAACTACTTTTTAACCAAATCCGAGGCTAGGACGTTTAAGTTTAAGAAGTTTCACTTCTGATAAGCGCACATAGTGCACACGCTTTTTTTTGCGCCCCACTGTGCATACAACCGCCTTATTAAGAGTCGTTATCCTTGGCACTTACAGCACCGTAAAATTATTCTCCCACAAGTGAACATTTACAGCTAGCCACATAAGAACAACTATTGAGTTTGACCAATAACGCATGGTCCTTAATTTACTCATGTCCTTACGGTACAATGAACTGTTTCCGGCGTTCCGAGTTCAATTCCCGTGGATGTTTTATTATTATCTTTTTAAGCCTATGTTTGTAGAAAGCTTTTTTCTTCAATTTGGGCACCATTGGGTAAGTTTTGGTTAGTTCTTGTTGGTTGCGCCCTCGTAGCGAGCGGAGGGCCCTCCGCTCGCTACGCGTGAAGTGAAATATTAGACATTCTAAAGTAGTAAACAGACACTCTAAATAGTAAACACACCATGTCATTGCGTTATTGGCCAAGCTTATTAGTTGCCGCACTGCGGTTAGCTCCAAGTCAACTAAACTACTGAGATTGAGCCGACCAATGCCTCCTTCTAGTTCAGAGGGTGCTGAGCGGACAAGCGAATCGCCTAATGTCGAACTAATTCCATGAATCCAGTGACACCACAGAAAAGAAAAAAATCTTCTGTGGTGATACGTCATATGTATTGATAGGCGGCTGGCCGCGGGGCCTTACTTTTACCCGAATTAACAGCGTTTTGAGGCGACAAATGTATCGCTGATGCGTTATTGCCAAAATGGGCATGAGTACTGGATAGATGCAAATGTTTTTGTTCTTTTGCCATTTTAATTATTAAGTTCAAAAATAAATTATATATCTTGTTTACCTGATAAATGTAGCAATATTTTCATTTGCTTTACTTTATAATTAGTGTAAAGTTATGAATGATGAATTAAGGTTAAATGAAGAGTTATGTTAATTAAGAAACTAATGAGGTTATTAAATTTTGGCATTGGGACCCACGTAAAGTTATCTTCACGGAAGAACAGAGCCAAACATGACGTTGATGATTTTATTGATTTAACGAGACGACAATTTTATTATTCGATATTATTGTGGTGTCGGCCATTGCAAGTTTTTCTTTGCATTTTTGGCGCGATTTTTAGTGTTTGGCTTGGCCTTGATTATTTCTGGCTTCGTTTTTATCGCATTTATTGCATCTTGTGGATTTTAGTCTAATGTTGTGGTGTTTTCCTGTAGTAAAGATTACTCGTTTGATGTTTTGGTTTTCTGAGGTATTTTTTAAACCAGACAGCGGTATGAATCATGTGCACGATATTGTTATGCCCCTTCTGGAAACCCCGTTTTCAGAAAGCAGGAGGATCAAAAGATCTTACGGGAAAACACATCCACTCTCCAGATAAGTGTTTTAATTGATGACATTATGAAGGGTTGGCGAAAATACACACGCTGGCTTCAGATATTTTGGTACACAATACATTCTTGGGTTTGTGGCAGCTGTTTTAAACAGCGTTTATATTGTTGGTCATGTCTGTTGCTAAGCAATTTAGGAAAGGAGCTGGACCTCTGATGGGTATATCCACGTAAAAATGTTTCTAGTTTAGCAAGAATACATTATTAATCTAATTTTTCCCTTCAAAATTTTATATAATTAATCGCTGCTTCCTTTCATTGTTTATTTAAGTGAAACAGCTAGGTATATTGTAAAACAAATTGAGGAAAGAAAAACGATTTTACTAGACGGTCCAAAAATATACAAAACTAACTCTTTTTCGGTATTGAGGAATGTATGAAAACATATATAATATTAAAAACAAAACGCCTCGCAAAACGCTAAAGGCAATATTTTATATTTAAGTAAAATATATTGCAATTTATGAATCTGTCATAACCAATAACCAGTAAATAGTTGTTCGATCTTAAACCGTTTCTAAAATATTAGACAGTTCAAGTGCTTTTGAAGGACACTGTATACTCATACGGATGACCGTAAAAGAAAAAGATAAAAATGGAAATAAATGGCCATGAGTTAATTTCATGTTTTATTTATAAAAAAGAAATAATTATGCAGTTCAAATCGTTCATATTATGGTCATTATGTAATTTTAAAAACATAATAATTAAATAATTATCTCATATTCACGTAGCCTTTTGATTGTATACGCTGAAGGTTTGCGCTCGGACTTTTATATACATTATAGTCGTTTCACAATAACGAGCACACTGTTATGCTATTATTATTATTATTATTATTATTATTATTATTATTATTATTATTATTATTATTATTATTGTCATTATTTTTAGTGAAGACCTGACTCGAGAATAAATGTTTCAGGGCCATTAAAAGCTTTGGAAACTGTTAAACGCATTTATAAGGTCTGTAAAAATAGGGATGACTCGTATAAAAATTTTAGTTCTTTTTCATATTTTTTTATTTATTTCTAAGCACGTTGGGGACCAGATCTTTCATGCGAGTTACGTAATATTAAAAACTTACAAATTTATTTATTGAGTATAAATAAGTACTGTGTCCCAGTTTAATTCATAATGCAACAATTCAAATTTTTACTTTATTATTTAATTAAGAAACAAAAATATTTATTATCTTCATCTATCGATTTATTCGGATTTATTATTATTAATATTTTATAAAATTGTTTAATTTTGTTTTCTCCTAATATCAAATGTCGCTAGGGTTAGGGCATTATCAGTATCAGACGCTGTCGAAATTTAGCAAAAGCTGGTAAGGATATCTATGTCACTATTAAATACGCGTTTTTTTTTTAAAATTAAATTTATACCCTGTATCTCAAACACAAGCGCCTTGCACATACATGTTTATATAGACTTTTAGTCCTGGAATAAGCTGAATTATATTAATTATATTTATGAAAATTTAATTAATATAATTCAGCTCATTTCAGGACTAAATGTCTATATAAACATGTATGTGCAAGACGCTTGTTTTTGAGGTACAGGGTATTACATTTTATTTAAAAAAAAACGGGTATTTAATAATAGCTTAGATATCCTATCTCCATCTGATACCTAGAGGTTATAACAATGCTGGCACGATCAATAAATTAAGATAGAAATGAAGTGGAGTTACATTAGGTATCTAGAAAACGATAATGTATGGCAAAATTACCATTGCTATTTATGAATCAAGCACAATCAAGAATTCCCCTATGTAGCAAGTTTAATTTGTTCATATTACGAAGTTTTGACTAAAAATGCTGGCAATAAAATAAGTTCTGATATTTGGAGAATATAGCAATGGTGACTCGATGACGAATTAGTTGAGATAGAAATAAGAGGGTTGGTTCAAATAAGAAAAATGAATCCAGTAACTGTGGCTGGTTCGAATCTGCGACCCTTATGTTTGACGAAGTAACCTCCTGGATGAAGTGGGCTACTGAATTCTACCTACCGCCATGCTCTTAATGATCCTGAATTCGGATAAACACAAATTTGGACTTGAAATCTGGACTGGAATGCAAACAATATTCCCTCTAGCAAGTCTATATATTATACGCTCGATACATACCGATACATACCGGTTCTTCACAAGCGCCCTATTTCCATAGGTAATAATATCCAAACAATAGTATTAGTAAAGTGCGGCTTATTTCCAGAGATGTTTCTTTGGAGTAGACCCCAGTTTCAAGCCTGATAACTAGGATATGCAGAGACGTCTCCCTGGAGATGCCAGTCATATAGCAGTGCTAATACGACGGAATAGATTTCCGAATTAGCGGTCCACTCGTTGTGCCTCCACTGCCTTCAGAAGGAAAGTAGATAAAATGATGGATATGAAATCACTGCAGGTACGTCCACTTCTTATGAACCTTATTTTGTGCTTAAGTGATTAAGAAACACTAATATAAGTATGTACGCCAGTTACATAGCCAAATCTGAATGAGTTTAAACTTTCCTTAAACGAACATTAAATTGCAGAACTGACTCACATACTAACGCAAAATAAGAAACAATGTCGTTAACAGTTATCAAACCTCCGATCACTCATTAAAAAACAAACGCTAGCTGGCTGAGCAGTTACTTACGTAAGCTTAAACAATTCTCTTTATGACATTATTTTACTTACTGCATTTCTACTTTCATATCGATGACAAAACCGTAAGTATATTACTTATACGTCGACTGTTAAAGCCAGGTTCTTATTGACGCGAATTGCGGAATGCGAATATCTCCGAGAAAATTCGCATTTTATTTTCATAATTTATAATATACCTGCTAATTCTCGCAAGAATGCTGGAGACATTTGTATTTAAACGTGGCATTTGTTTTTTGTTTTATTCAGTAAACTTCAAATTTTAAAACATAACCGTATCGGGAGAAACTGGTATTTTATTACCTGCGATTACTTCATTAGCATTAACATACTTCATGGATAAATAAACCACATTTTTTTTGACGTGAAAAACAAGCCATTGCCACGTATTTATTGTTGATTAACTAACAAAAAATTAAAATATACTTAGGTCTATTGAAACCTGGGTGATATTGAAGTACAGAAAACATCAAGCATATCAGAATTCGAGTCAAGAAGGGTCTTAAAATCGAAAAGACCCTAGATACATATTTATAAATTACAAATAAATCACATTTTTTTTTAACTATATTTAATCTAGGAATCCCACAAAGATACAAACAAAACAAAACCGTCATATACTCGTAACGTAATAAAAAGTACGAACAAGAACAAACAGAAGATACCTCCGAAGACACTTAAACGCATTTCAATATTCCCACTTGCCCCCTAGATTTTAAAATCTGTGAATTTGCAGAAAATTAAACCCCATCCCGCCACCATATTATTTTCAAATCGATCAATAGGAACAAAATTCGAGATTCGCATTTCGCGTCGATAAGAACCAGGCTTAAGGACTAAATTTGCTAGACTTGTAACTGTAACAACAACGATAACGGTTACAGCACTATTTAGCGTGTACTCTAACCGTTAGATTCTCATAAATGTATATTGGTTGTAACGGATTCTTACAATTAGGGATGTCTACAGGGTGATCCATATATCTCTTTAAATGGAAATATCTCTATTTTTTAAATCTAATGCCACATATTTGTAACAATTTTCGATTCTCGTTAAAAAGTTTTTTTGTGTAATAATAACATATATCAAAATTCAACCATTTTCAAGATATTAAAAGTTTTAGAGAGAAATATATACATAAATCCTTACCTATAAGGATACCTCTCGGGATACCTGCTGATATTTATAGATACAGATTGGAAGCCAGTTTATTAAATTGAAAAAAATAATAATACAAACTTAAAACTGGTTATAAACAAGAAAATTTATAAAATATATTCTTTGCTGTCTCTAATAAATGCGAGGGGCTGCTCACTCTCCAAAATTTGTACATCGATTATGAAAATCTCAGGGATGTTGAAAATTTTTAAGTCATTTCGGGGCTTTGAAAAGATTTCGGATCGATTTCCGATGGATTTCGGAATTGGCATTGAGCCGGCCTTGTTGGCCGGTAGTGAATATGCTAAAATTGTATTGGGTCTAATTATATTTATGCATGATCAATGATTAAAAACCATTGACATATACATTATCAATGTTAAAAACTAACTATACCACACAATTAAAATCGATAAGCAATAAAAAGTAATTTTATATTCAACAAAAAGAATATAACAAAAAGGTAAATTATTGATGGTATTAGCATATGGACCATTTTTTCGAAATTTTTGGCTTATCCCTTATTTTTTGGGCCATATAACACCAATAGAATTTTTTTACGCTTAAAATATGTTGGTTTTAATTTAAAGAAGGGAAAACTGTGACAAAACGGTTTTGAACTTTGGGATGAATATCTCGAGAACGAAACGTCGCCTAATGGAATTGATTTCAAGTTTATGATAAGCCTTCCAAAATCTACCAGAATGCCACATTTATCGTGAAAATATGGTTTTGAACTCTGAAGAAGGCTATCTTGAAAACGAAACCTCGTCCGATTGCATTGATTCGTGATATGCATCCCAAGATGTCAAATAACTGAAAAATTTAAAATCTATTTTTACGGAAAAATCGACTCTTCGTGTTCTACTGCCCAAAAATAGAGGGCATGCACAAAAAAAAATCCGAAAAAACAATTACGCTAATACCAATAATTACCAACAAAAATTAAAGAAATAATGTTTATATTATCAAAAGAAAAAAAAGGAAAGACCGGCAATAGTGCCCATGTCGTTCAAGAATTTCGACGCGATACCACTAAGGATTTCCAGAAATCTATTATGATTTCATGATTTGGAAACTTTTTCCGATGGATTTCGGGATTTCGACATGATTTCGCGGGATTTCGAAAGAAAATGTACTACAGTAATTTCGAACAGATGCTTTACATGTAAATCCTCTTCGGGCAACCCTTTAATACATTTATGATTGCTTCGTTCTCATTTTCCTTTAAATGTATTTTCTTCCTCGACAATATTCCTCTGAATTTCTTCCATATTGTTACTTATTTCACTATAAATTGTGTTTTTCAAATAGCTCCATACGTGTTTGATCTGGGCTATTCACGGATCAGTTGATAGCTCCATGTCTACTCATCTGCACTTGATAATTAGTATTTCGTAGTGCCAGAATATTATCGAGCAGTCGAGGGAGAAGTGCTCCGTTTTATCAAATTGTATTTTCTCGAGTAGTATTCAATCGATAAAATGTTCAATTTCATTTTCATAAATTCCATATATCTTAATCCATTTAGGATCAAACATGTCAGTTTTTTTTTCGATTATAAATACCAGCCATCATGTCATCGTTCCACAAAATTGAAGAAATTTGTATCTTCATCATCATCAACACTTTCTATTATAAATTTCATATTTTCACTTTTTTGTGGATCTTGTAAAGATAACGTCCATTTTAAATGAGACTTCACGTAGCGAAATTTTGATATAGATCGATACATTTTCTAAAAATACGAAGATTATTCAAAAAATCATCCAGTAATAGTAAAATACGAAAATTCTAACATTTTCCGAATTACAGAGGATTAACTCTCCCGCTTTCACTATGTGTCCATATTCGTCCGATTGTCTATTAAAAAAAAATTGAGCGAGTCTGCTAGTACTCGAGACCCTGATGTATACACATATCCTATATCGACATCATTGACATGAAAATCTAATGCCACCTTAGACCGCGTCACGCCAGAATATAGGCAACCACTTATTTGAAATTAGTTGCCAGGCGTTAGAAAGAACACGTTTTACACTAACGGCTACAGACAGCCTACAAGACACATTCCCGTCACAGATACCGCCTGACGTGCGTTACATTTGTAACGTTTACATTAGAATATCTAATATTACCCTTCACGCATAGTCCTAAGCTCGCTTCGCTCGCTACAGGGGCGCAACGAATAAAAACTAACCAAACTAACCCAGGGCATGCACAACATCAAGAAAATATAAAATAGGAATAAAACTAGCCGTAAAAATCAATGCGAGTGAAGCCGCGGGTAAAAGCTAAAAGTGTCCTATGTTCTTTATTATACTCATGAAAATATCTGTACTTACAACATTTCATGATGACCGGAACAGTTTATGCGTGAAAGCGTAAGAAACAAACAAACACATTTGCATCTATAATATTAATTAGGGTTTTTTAATAATACTTACTGGCAGCTTGGAATAATTCACTGCACAAATTCGACACGAAAATGTATATATGGACACAGCTGATTTACCTAGCCATCTTGGGCAGAAATCCTTTGATTTGGGAAAGTCAAACCAAATTTTGCAAATTTTGCAAATATTGTTTAAAACGTCTGGGCATCTGAATAATACTTTTGACAGTTCGTTTAATTTAAAATAATAATATGCTTTTTATCGTCTAAAATCCGTTTAAAAACGATTTAAATGGCAGAATTGTATAAAAATCCGAAAATTCGGACTTTTTTAGGACGATAGCCGAGGACTCGAACGAATTTGTCGTGGATTTTGAAGCGAAAATTCATTTTAAATTCAACCGTCCATTAAAAATACGCTGTGCTATGGATCCAAATACACTGCGATTATAATAATACTTTTGACTGTTCATTTAATTTAAAATATGCTTTTTTAACGTCTAGAATCCATTTAAAACGATTTTAAATGGCAAAATTGTATATAATACCGCCGTAGCAGCGGCTAGAATCGGTTTACACATGTCCGTCCCATTTGCCGAGATTTACCCTCATACCGCCGTGTTAGATGTTTACACATCAAAAATCCTATTTAGATTTGATATATGATGTACCTATCTAATCAAATCAATCTGTCCAAAACTATCTCAAATTAGTCAAAACTTACCCAAAGTAACACAAACTAATTGACACCAATCCATACTAATCTAATTGAAGCTAATCAAAATAACTGAAATTAACCCAAATTAACCAAAACTAAAATAAATACTACTTTAGTAAAGTTTTGTTTGGGTTAGTTTAGCCAACCAAACTAATCAGAACTAGATTTTTATAGTGGGGGTTTACCTGAGGGTTTACGGATCAAAAATGTCCCTGTGTCACTGGTGTTGAGTCGACACAGGATTGTGTGGGGCTCGCATCCACTAAAACCTTTTTCCCCACTGGTTAAAATTAGTTCATACTAACCAAAACTAGTCCATATTAGCCAAAACTAACCCACACCAAAGTAACTCAAACTAACCCAAGCGTTACACATAGGTATGTTTAGTCAAATTTTCTTTCGTATAGCCTGAACATAATTTTGTAATTAATGATATGTACCACAAACTACACGAGTGTATCTCCCTAGTAAAACATCTCTCAAATTATTTCACATTTGGATCCATGCCGTCACACGACAGTTAGCGGTTTTTTAAAAAACGTCGCCGTGGGTGCAGAGTATAGATAAATACCTCGATAAATACTTATGGGGGTAATGGGACGTTTGGATTTGGTTGATCTAAAATCGGTTAAGCTGTTAAGGTGCATAGTCTTCGCTCACTCCGGGGCACAACCAAACAAATCTAACCCAAACTAACCCAAGTTTAAAAAAAGAAAAAAAGACAACCTTAAAGAGAAATAAAGAAAACATGTGTTGTGTTCAGATCCCTTTCTGCGAGCCTTTCTGCGTTTCTTTGTTTGGTCCGAGGTTTGGCCTTATTTTGTTTATTAAAGATGCTGTTTCTTGCAATAATGTTTTCGTATAAATTATAATTGGTACAGGTGCTACTCTTAGAACATTCGGAATATTTTCCCTATATTGTCTTGGTGCTATGGCTAATATTATTCTTGAAATAATGCTCAATCACTTGGATCTCTCAATAGTCGAGTTTTGTAAAATATTGGCACAAAATAAAGAATCGGCAAGTCAGACTTCAAACATTAATGTTACGATATTTAACAAATAAACCTTTATCTATAATATAGTATCTGCATTTGTCCGAATAGGTTAGGAACGAGGTTAGGAATTATATCGAGAAAATCGTAGTATTTCATCTATGTTGGGGTTTGGAACCTTCGGCAACATGCACTAAAACAGAGCTTTATCCACAATACCGAAACAGAA
>MU182814.1:236331-270628 GCA_016904865.1 Pissodes strobi | reverse complement strand
ACGAAGCTGAAAAACCCAAAGAAAACTGGAAAACGGTCGACGTTTCAAGGAACAAATCTGTCCTCGTCGTCAAAAATGAACAAATCGTATAATTACTGGTTAGTGGTCTATTTAGGTAATGAGGTGTTATTAAGTACGAGAATATGGAAATTATTAAATGTAAGTATAGTTTAAATAGAGATAGAGATGCCTGTTCTGTACAGTCCATTGTCTTGGTTGATCGAGCGTGACTAGTAGGATTCCAGGATTGGTTCTTTTTGGTTACGCTTGATTAATCGGACAGTTAGCATAAAATAGATTTAGGTAGATTTTAAGTTTGTTTTTATTCATCTCCTGATTATGCTGCGAAACACCCGTGGATTGCAAAATTCTGTGTCGGTTTTGTGGATAAAACTATGTTTGGGTGCATTTTGCCGAAGGTTCCAAACTGCAACATAGAGCCACGTCATCATCATCACTCAAACGATGGAGCAAATATTTTCAATTATTATAGACCTATTTGTAGTATTGGTGTACCAGTTTACTTCTAATCAGGAGAATCTACCTACAGAGTGACAACTTAAAAACTGAAAATGACGTTTAATAGATTATTTAAAGAAGGGAGAAATATCATTTCTGCAATAAATATAACGCATTCTGCTGATCACTTTCAGCCACTCCCGAAGCACTACTCTCTACTATTTACTTTAATTCTTGAATGGCACTTCCTCGCTTGTGACACCTCTCTGGAAAGCTTATCAAAAAATGTTTTTCAGCTATACCAAAATTAATGAGATTTAAATACGGATCGACATGCAAGCTATAAGTCGCTCGGACGTTGCTGGCATCTATTTGAATGAGGGACTCTACACGACGCCGTATGACATGGAAGCGATACAACAAGCGCGATACATGTTGCTTGTCAACTTTTTTCTTCAGTTGCCTGTCAACACTTGTCGCGTGGAATAATTAACTAGCGATGCTGTTATATTCGCAATGTATCTAGAAATATTATGTCGTCTCGTGTGAATAGTTCCTGTTGGAGACATCTTTTTTTGCATGGCCTAAATGTCTTGTTGATGTCGTGTAGAACAGAGATAAGACTTAAAATTAAAACCATATTGTAATGCTAAAATTCTCTATTTTTTGCATTAACGTAAATACTTTTAATGCAAGGGTTTGGTTTCAAAATTTCAATAAACTAGATCCGTTGAAAATAAAAAAACCACCTCGAGTTTTGGATGAAGATATGTAGGTTGAGGTTATTGGCTAGTTTCTATAAATACAATCAACGCGTCATCTAGCAGCAGTTACTGGCGTAACAAGATAATTTGTTACGAAAGTAACGAAAATGCATAAATTTCATCCCTAACCTTGCCATATATAAATTTTGAAAAATGGGTATTTTCGAACGCCGAACAAAAAATGCCATAAAATCCTAACCGCGCCCAAATTTGATCCAAAATTTTATTAAACTGAGTAGTGAGAGATTTTTTTTTATATTAAATTTTAGATATTTTTTTTAAATTTAAGTTTGTGCTCATGCAATAGGTGATGCCAATTAGGATTTCAATCAAATATGGTGTTAAAACTAACAATAATTTTTGCACATCTATATTCAACATTTTTTTTTTACAAATATAAGACAACATTGCGCCAACGTATGATGGATTTACTGCAAGCTCGATTTACACAGGAGCAGAGTGCTGAATAACTCGTGCCGATGGGCCGGTGCGAGTTAAAAATAAATTTTTGTGTAACAAATACGCCCGTCTTGAAATCGGGTACTTTTGGTACCCCTTCTGGATTTTAAGGAAATGGGTATTTTTGAAATTTTACACCAAAAAGGGGTATGTCTAGCAAGCCTATTCACCCATACAAAATGAAAATTTTGATCTTGGCGACGATGATTCGAGTAGAATCCCGATTTGTGAAACCATGGTAAAGAGAATTACACCCGAATTTATATAAAAAAAAAATCTTCAGTGGTGAGTCTTCATTTTTCTAAATGGTCGTGTGAATAAACAGAACTGTTGCTAGTGGGGCACAAGTAATATCCCCAAAAAGTCAATGTTTGGGCCGGAATACCGGGACATAATATCATAGGTCCTTTTTTGTTGAAAGAAATTTAACCGGCCAAGTTTATGCTGAAATGCTCAACCAAATTATAGAGCCCTCGATTGTTTATGAACTTGAAAACCAAAGAATGTTGAATGTTACGAAGTAATCTAATACCTTTACACTTCCAGCAAGATGGTGCATCGCCACACTAGGCTGCTTTGACGAGAGAGTTGTTGGATACAGGTAAAATTGAGCGGCCGCCAAAATCACCTGATCTTGCACTTATGGACGGACTCAGCCGGCTTTTCTGGAATAATTGCATCAAACTAATAATTGATGCCTGTCGAAGTATTCCAAGAGCCAGTTAGGAAGGAATTTGAAATTCGAGTTTATTTCTATTTATTTTCCTACGAAATTTTGCAAAAGCCAGGTTTAAAACATTTAATCAAAATTTTGCTAACCTTTCGAACCCAAATCTTCATAAACTTGGTATCACCAAAAAGCATTTTTGGTAGGCTTTCCAGCTTGGTGTCACAAGCGGAGAAGCCCCATTTGAGATTTTAAAGTTGATGAGGGTATAGTGCTTCAGGGGCGAGTTAAGTGTGGTTGCTAGATATCCCCTGCGTACATTTATGTTTTACTTATTGATATCTTATTTAGTACAGAGAAAAGAGCCATTGTAAGTTTTTATTTACTTTAATTGTGAAGTAATTTTTGGGAACAATTTTAAGGTCCACCCAATCGACTCAATCTATACTGATTTCTTGAAGGCGTTCGATAAGGTTAAGCGCCTTGCTTTATTATTCATAGATAAACTAGCAGAATCGTAACAGAAATAAATTATCCAAAGGTGAATAAAACATCATCGATCTTTCATGCAACAAGTCACGTAGTATACTCTTAATTTTACCTGTTTGCAAAGACATTAACTTACCGGATTATGCAAGTTTATTCTGTAACTATCGCCAGTTGTTTGCCAAAACAACTTCGGCTTTTTAAATAACTTTTTCCAGGGACGGCGCCGATATGAGCAGCAAGTTACTACATTTCACTTTTAAATCGATCGATCTAGTGAACTAGCTAATTTGTTTAGATCACAATACAACACTACCCTACACTTTTTCTGCAGGAATTAATTTACTCATAAATTTCAGGAATAAGTGCAATGCTCCTTAAACAAATATATCTAATTAATATGCCAATTACAAGGCTCAGGTTTTCCGACGTGCACAACAAAAAAAATTTTTAGAAAAAAAACGGTTGTAATTACACAAAGGCATCTTGTTTGATCTTGATAATTTCATTAAAACATCAAGGAGAAACTGCAAAACGCAAACGAAAAATATCACGCAATGCAATTAAGTCATAATGAAAAATGACTAGATTTCTGCCGAGCACCTTAACCGATCTCAAAGGAAATGTCCTTTTTCGGAAATGGGGATCTGTTATAATACAATTCTATGCCTAACACGTAAAAGTGATGAATTAAAAAATAATAATAATAATAATTAAAAGTGAAAATTATTCTCCTTTTCCATGCAGATAACGGCAAAATGAAAATAAACTGTCTTTCGTAATTAAGATATTTACGGACAATTAATACAAAAAATGTTTGTATTCTAATTAATAGCTGAAAGTCAGGGAAAAAACGGTGAGTTGGCGAACGAGCTATTTATGTCGTATAAAGTAATCACTTTAATTTGTATATTTGCTTCAAAGTACAATTACGAAATTCCATCTCATAACCATAATACCAAATTTATTACGAATTATGGTATCATTCTAACTGACTAAACTGACTCAAACTAAAGTGATTACTATAACCATATATTGCCCACTTTAACGTGATATAGAAATTATACAAATTTTTAACCGTAAATTAAAACATGAATTCTGGAATGCAATATCAGTTATTTAATGAGTTAGTTCTTGGCATCTATAGTTTTGCTTTATTGTTTGTTTATTTGTTTAAAACAAATTGACCCAATTTAATTTACGATTGCTTTATTGTCCAAAAAAATAAACTCGTTGACAAAGCTCAAGTACTAAAATGTGTAGCTTCTATAGCTTAATTTGAATGAGACATGAAGAGACATAGTAGTTGAAAAGTCGTACACCATATTTGCACATAGCCAATATAATTAAGGGCAATAAGAAAGTCAAAACCAATAACAAATAAAGCGCATTATTATATTACACTAAACAGAGAAAGAACTAAAATAACAGAAAGTCATAAAGTTTATATAAACAAAATCAATAACAGACACGATTAAATTCAGTACATTTACTGTAATTAAATAGTTAAAAAACATGCAGTCAAGACCAATAATAAACAAAATGATTGATATAAATTGTATAGACTAAACAAACATAAACAAGAAAGTTAGCAATATGTAGCGAATATAAATTAAAAATAATAACAAAGTTTAGCAATTATAAGTAGAAACATATAAAAATAATATAAAAAACGGCCTAAAGCAGTAAAATTAATGTATTAAACAAATTATTAAGAGTAAAACGATAGTTGACAAAAAAACATAAATTTTTGTAAAAACTGTTACTAAAGCAAAAGCCAAAATTGTAGAATTAACTGTCAAAATTAGATTTCATAAACGTGATACGTTAACTACCATTAGCATCGTATTCTAATAATTAAAAATTTGAATCATTGCTTGATGCTTAGGAGCCCACTACATTTTTAAATTGATGTGTACGTCTCGTCGATATTTTAAGACCTGATCATTGGATTAATTTTAAGGCATGCAAACATTATGTCTTAAGATTCACGGTTTTTGAGACAAATGGTGATAGGAAAATTCAGAAAATCTCTATAAAAAATACTGTCAATTTACAAAACAATGTACGGGGTGATATTTTTTAACCAACCTCTATCTCGATCACACATTTTAGATAATTATAGTCCTCTCGTCTGCTATCTTCGAATAAACGCACCCAATACATTAGAGGTTTTATGCCCATTACTAATTTCCTCTTGTTGAACGATTTTTTTTGCCTATTTTTAAAGTAACGAACAACTAATTATTTCAGCTGATTACTCGCAGCACTGACCTTAGAACACGTTTACTTTATACGGTTATAATATCCTTCGACTGATCGATTGTCGATTATCGATCAGTGTGGCAACTACTTTTTGAACAACTAACGAATCTTATATGAGCTAGAACTGCTAAATTAATCATAATTGATGTTGATGATGATGCATAGAATTTTAAATCATATCATGTGGAACTTCAACCAGCTGAGGTTATTTTTTTCTGTAAAATGCAATTAGTTATTGTAATCATTATATTATAAATATCTCTTGGCACCAGACATCAACCGTACAATACAGTTTCTCGGAACGAAAACATTATTTTAAATATTTCTTTTAGGCACACCATTTATTTTAACAAATTAAATATTATCTGCTTTTGTAGCAAGAATTAGATTTTTATTTATCGAGCTGCACACGTTGCCAGAGGATTATTATACACAGAGAGTTTCAAGAATTTGAAATGAGGTAATCCGAACTGCAAAATGGTATTTATAAAGTGGCCCTGTTGATGATATGACGTCAAAGATGCATCTAATTTTTTCATTAAATTAAAAAGCTTATTACTGACCACTATCAGTTTTATAAACGCGGCAAACCAAAGTTTAAACTTTTTATTAAAAAAAAAATCCTGTTTATTAGTAAATATTTTAAAAGAACATTAAAGGATCTTTTAAAAAAATATATTATTCATATATATTTAGCTTTGCTATTTTTCATGTTCAAGTTTATACTTGAACATGTACAGGGTGACCCAACGATAGAGCAAAGTTCGTCATCTGGTTTTTGATGACTCATCGAAAGTGTAAAGTTCGTTATCTTGTTTTTGTTTCGGGACTTACGAAAAAATGTTAAAAACGATAGTTTGAAGGAATGTTAAGTTACACCGTTTAAAATTATTTATCGGTATACAGGGTGCTCCAAAACAGTGTGGCGGATAGAACATATGGTTTTTTTAATGGAACATCCTATTTTTAGATTATGGGTAAAATTCTAAAAGTTTTTTGATAATAATAATATACAACTTGACCTAGTGGTTTTTCTAATATTTCAATTTAAAAAAATATATAGTAGACTCTTTAATCCGAACTCATCTTAATCCGAATATCCACTATATAATCTGTCCTAATGCCCGTTTCGATGGTTCGAACAAACTCTTTATTTCGGTTTAAAGCATAAACTTCGGATTATAGAGTCAGACAGACTACATGATAAAAAGTACCTCTAGAAGCAACACATTATGTATATACAGGGTGATCTATTATATTTAGACCCCCTACCTTTACCTTTATTATCACAGGTAGGTACAACAAAACTTTAAATGTGGAAGTTTTAGAACTTTGCCTAAACCGTCAGAATATTCTATCAGACAAAAAAAAATGAGCATCGAAAAGTGCTTTTTTAAATTGAACCACCTATTTTTTATTCCAAATTTCGATTTTCTTCAACCAAAAATATATAATTTGTTTATATTTTTCTTAGCCATTAGGTTCAAATTTAAATTCAAAATATTTTGTAGAAGTTATTTCCTACTACAGGTATTTCTAAAGGTAGATACTGGTAATGCCTAGAAAGGTTGTAAGAATGTCAAGCTGCAATGAGGAATATAAAATATTCCTCTATGTCAAGCTGCTGCCAGATTGTCTTCGATTGATCTGGCAGTATTAATTATAATTAAAAATGAGATATCCTGCTGAAGAAAAAGCTTCCATCATTCACCTTTATTATGCTAATAATTCTAACGCTAATCAAGTGATATTGCAATACCGAAGACTTTACCCCAATCGAACTACCCCTTGTAAAAATACAATAAAAAATATTGTAAAAGCGTTCGAGACCCTGAAGGAAATACAACGAAAAAGAAGAATGGTGGTTAGTTTGGGTTAGTTTGGGTTAGTTTGGGTTTCGGCGTCTTATTGTTATTTACAGGTAAATATTTTTAACATTGTTGAAAATGTAGATATAATTACTATGTATTAAAAATTCTAGATAATCCTGAATCAAGCACAAGAAACATTGCAAGCCATGCCATGACATCACGGAACAAAATTTGGCGAATTTTACACAAACACAAATACCACCCCGATAGATTTATACCAGTACAGAGTTTAACGGAAGATCACAAAAACCAAAGGCTTCAATTTTGCAGAGAAATGTTAAGGCGAATCCAGCAAAACCCTAATTTATTAAATAGAATTTTGTTTACTGATGAAGCCACGTTTACAACTTCTGGGATGTATAATAGGTGTAACAAACGGTTTTGGTCTACTGAAAACCCATATAAAATTCAAGCTGCTAAAACACAGAGGAGACGTTTAATTCATGTTTGGTGCGGGATGTTGGGCAATCGTATATTAGGACCAATCATTTATTACTGATTTAAATGGTACTAGATATATAATACAGACATTAACAAAATATGGTGAATTTTTTTAATTTTGACGCTTCTACTTTTGAAAATGCACCTGGAGGAAGAAAAAGTCTGAAAGCCTGTGAACATCCTAATTTAGAAAGCGCCCTTTACGTCTGGTTTTTGCACCATCATGCTAGAGGTGCCCCCATTTTTTTAGGGGACGTACTAGGTCATAGGCTAGGTTTTTTTTTCTGCGAAGCTAAATATTAATGGTTTTAACGCCAGTCGTTGGGAGGCTGCAGAAGCACAAAAAGAGATACGGAAATTGTCGATTAAGTGTCTCCGGAGAAAAGCTGTCTAGTGATTTTAGCGCAGTTAAATTGTATGAATTAAAATGTTTTAACAGTTACTAATTTAGAACTAAATTCTCATCAAATCTACAACGCGGACGAAAGTTGGTTTTTTGAAGCATGTTGCCCAAAAAAAAACAGGAAGAAAATTAATTAAGGAAAGGATAACTTTCATTCCATATGCAAACGCATCAGATACTCTCAGGAATGAGGAAAGACAAAAAAAAAATTGCTTTCTGTAACTTCCAATTGTCATTTATTTATGATGGAACGAAAAAAGCTTAAGTAACAAGGGATCTGTTTAAGAACTGGTTTCATTCTCAATTTGTGACGTCGCATCGTGTCGGTAGAAAGAAGAATGGTAGAATTAGGATTGCCCAAGAAAAATGTGTTAATTTTGATAATACGCCTGGCTATTCCAATGCTCCATAATAATTAATGAGTGAAGATAAACAAATTTTTGCCCTGTATCTTCCACCAAATTGTACAGGGTGATCCTCTATAATGGCGCCCCCTTTTAACTTTTTTATTTTAAGTGTCTCAAAAAAATTAAAAGTATGGTTATGTAGGTACTGAAAAATACTTTTTTTCTGCGTATAAAAAATATTGGAAAAATGATCAGTATACAGGGAGAAGCAAAAAGTTAATTTTTTTCAATGGAACACCCTATATATGATTTTATTTTTTGATTCCTCGTAAAATTCTAAGCATATTTTATATATGATGTTATACCTCTAGAGTTAGTAGTTTCACAGCTATAAACAGTTGAAAATCGGTACTTTGGCTACTTTTCACCTTGGTAGCAAGGAGATCATTAGAGATGGAGTAAAATGAATTTCACATTCCTATCTTAACTTTCCAAGAGCTATCCTAACTTATGGTACCTACCGAGGTACCAGATTTGGTACCCATGGTACCGCCTGCCAGTTAGTACCGTCAGATAGCTCTTGAAAAGTTAAGATAGGAATGTGAAATTTATTTTACTCCATCTCTGATGATCTTCCTGCTACCAAGGTGAAAAGTAGCCAAAGTACCGATTTTCAACTGTTTATAGCTGTGAAACTACTAACTTTAGAGGTATAATATTATACATAAAATATGCTTAGAATTTTACAAGGAAACGAAAAATAAATTCATATATAGGGTGTTCCATTGAAAAAAAAAATTAACTTTTTGGTTTTCCCTGTATACTGATCATTTTTCCAATATTTTTTATACGCAGAAAATAGTATATTATTTTATATGGAGGAAAAGTGATACTTTTCATGGCGCGCTCGTGTTTAACAGCCGAACGGAGTGAGGCTGGTAATAGAGAGCAAGCCATGAAAAGTAACTTTTCCTCCAAATAAAATATGCTGTTTTTCTTCAAATGTCGACAAATTAATGCAAAAGCATCTCTTTTTAATAGTAATAATATCTAATTATTATTAAAGATAAATGGATTCGCAAGGCGGCTTAGACCACGGTCGTAGGTGGCCTTGCTTAGACCGGTGTCGGTGAATATAATGTAACATAAAGCTGTCAGTGGACACTGTCAACAATAATTATTTTTTTTGCGTCTCCGATTGCGTTTTAATTCCGTATTGATAAGCAGTTATTGAGTAAGTTCGATTAAATAATAACCAATTTGTTCCTAAATTAGTGATTTTTAGAAATGCAGTCACAAATTGAGTGATAAATACAAATTGTAGTTTAATAAATCTTGAGTTGTTGACGCTTATTTTGTTGTCTGTTTGTATTAGGTTTGTTCTAGCAGCGATTTCAAACGGTTCCAAACCGTACGGAGTTTGCGCATAGCCATATAAGCGACGCTTATATCGTTATGCGCAAACTCCGGACGGTTTGAAACCGTTTGAAATCGCTGCTATTGTTTCTATGTTGCTATGGTAACACTTTTACCTCCGCCGGCGGAAAAGTGAAAAGTAAAGCTCCGGCGGAGGAAAAACGAAACTTCACGGCCGCCTACACAGTCGAGTAATGACGGATTTACGGACGTTTGAAGAAAAAAAAGTATTTTTCAGTACCTACATAATCATACTTTTATTTTTTTTGGGACACTTAAAATAAAAAAGTTATAGGGGGGCGACATTATAGGGGATCACCCTGTACACCGATTTCGCAGCCAATGCATCAACACGTAGTTCAGGCTATTAAACTTAACTATCGCAAGAAGCTTCTTTTAAAAATTGTTGAATCTAAGGGTGATTTTGTACATATATCAAAGACAGTAAATTTAAAAGACGTCGTACTTTTTATCGACGAAGCATAACAAAGGTGTATTATTTTTAACACTTTTTTGTGTACATTGTACACGCTAGTTCTCGTCAAATTTACCAAAACTCTTGGTGTGAAATGTACACAAACTGGTGTGGCCTTATATAGACCACTTTTCGTGTAAAATTTTCCATGAAATTTTTTATTGTGCAGTTCCGATATGTTGTAACCAACTTCAATAGATTTGGTTAGGCCTCCAATCAACTTTCGTTTAATTTCACTTCGTCTCAACTTATTTTACTTATTTGAGCCGTTTCCGATACACTATAATCAATTTTAATATATTTGTTTCGATTTGGTTAATCGTCCAATCTCCTTTCGATTAGTTTCACTTAGTGTCAACTAATTTTAGTCATCGGAACCGATTCCGATGCGTTATAATTAATTTTAACAGATTTGGTTAATTTTGGTTAGTCGTCCAATCAAGTTTTGGTTAGTTTCACTCAATCTCAACTTACTCTAGTCATTTGAACCGTTTAAACAATTTTAATAGATTGTGTGAGTTTTGGTTAGTCGTCAATTCAAATTTCGGTTAGTTTCACTTAATATCAACTTATTTTAGTCATTTGGACCGGTACGATACGTTATAATGAATTTTAATAGATTTGGTTATTCTTGGTTAATCGTCGAATAAAGTTACGGTTAGTTTCACTTAGTCTCAACTTATTTTACTTATTTGAGCTGGTTCCGATGCGTTATAATCAATTTTAATAGATTTGGATAGTTTTGGCTAGTCGGCTAATTAAGTTTCGGTTAGATTCACTTAAGATCAGCTTATTTCAGTCATTTGAACCGGTTACGATACGTTAAAATCAATTTTAATAGATTTGGTTAGTCTTGGTTAATCGTCGAATCAACTTTCGGGTAGTTTCACTTAGTGTCAACTTATTTTAGTCATTTGAGTCAGATGCGATACGTTATAATCAATTTTAATAAATTTGGTTAGTGTTGGATAATCGTCGAATCAACTTTCAGTTAGTTTCACTTAGTCTCAACTTATTTTACTTATTTGAGCCGGCTCCGATACGTTATAATCAGTTTTAATAGATTTGGTTAGTTTTGGTTAGTCGTCTAATCAACTTTCGGTAGTTTTCACTTAGTTTCAACTTATTTTAGTCATTTAAGTCTGTTCCGACACGTTATAATTAAGTTTAATAAATTTGGTTAGTTTTGGTTAGTCGTCTAATCAACTTCCGGTTAGTTTCACTTAGTCTCTACTAATTTCAGTCATTTTAGTCGGTTTCGATATGTTATAATCAATTTTAATAGATTTGGTTAGTTTGGGTTTGTCGTCTAATCAACTTTTGGTTAGTTTCACGTAGTCTCAACTTATTTCACTTATTTGAGCTGGTTCTGATAAGTTATAATCAATTTTAATAGATTTGGTTAATTTTGGTTAGTCGTCTAATCAACTTGCAGTTAGTTTTACCTTCCTAGATCTGTGGTTAGTTTCACTTAGTCTCAACCTATTTTAGTCATTTGAGTCGGTTTCGATACGTTATAATCAAGTTTAATAAATTTGGTTAGTTTTGGTTGGTTGTCTAATCAGCTTCCGGTTAGTTTGAGTTTAGTCTCAAGTTATTTTACTTACTTCAGCCGGTTCCGTAAGGTTATAATGAGTTTTAATAGATTTGGTTCATTTTGGTTAGTCATCTAATCAACTTTCGGTTAGTATCACTTAGTCTCAACTTATTTTAGTCATTTGAACTGGTTCCGATACGTTCTAATCAATTTTAATAGATCTGATTAGTTTTGGTTAGTCGTCCAATCAACTTTCGGTTATTTGCACTTAGTCTCAATTTATTTTACTTATTTGAGCGGGTTCCGATACGTTATAATCAGTTATGCATAAACCGTGTTGTGACGTTCACTAAAATTTTCCGTGTCGTGATTCGACCTTGGAAACTCACTGTCATGAAACCAAAGTATTCATCTGAACCGGCTCCGATACGTTATAGTCAAATATAACGTTTCTGGTTAGTTTTCGTTAGTCGCCAAAATTCGGTTTGTTTTGGTTAGTTGTAACTTACTTTAATGTGTGTAACCTATTTCGATACGTTTTAGCCCGTTTTGGTGCTTTTCGCTACTTTTGATTAGTTTTGGTTAGTCATTCAATCATTTTCCGATATGTTATAACTAATTTTAATGTTTTTGGTTAATTTTGGTTAGTCGCCAAAATTCGGTTAATTTGAGTTATTTTTACCTTACTATAATATGTTTAATCAGTTTCGATACGTTTTAGCCATATTTGATCCTTTGGGTTAGTTTAGGTTAGATTGGGTTAGGCTGGGTTAGATAGTCGTCGTGGGTATTCGTTTAATCAATATTCAGTAAATTTCAGTTAGTTTTAATTTTAGTCATTTCAATCGGCGCCGATAC
Organism: Pissodes strobi; assembly: GCA_016904865.1. Taxonomy (NCBI): domain Eukaryota; kingdom Metazoa; phylum Arthropoda; class Insecta; order Coleoptera; family Curculionidae; genus Pissodes; species Pissodes strobi. The sequence goes on along the minus strand of MU182814.1, from coordinate 258,180 downwards.
ATTATGATCGAATTTAATGTTTTTGCGTAGTTTCGGTTAGTCGCCAAAATTCGGGTCGTTTTGGTTAGTTTTAACTTACTTTAATATTTTTAATCTGTTCCGATACGTTTTAGCCTTTTTTGGAGCTTTTGGTTACTTTCGGGGTTACTTTCGATTAGTCGTTGAATCAACTTTCGGTTAGTTTTAGTTAGTTCCAATTTATTGTAGTGATTTGAACCGGATCCGATAGGTGATAACCAATTTATATTTTACGGTTAGTTTTGGTTATTCGCCAAATTTCGGTTACATTGAGTTAGTTTTAACTTACTTTTATTTTATTTTTTGTTCCGATTCATTTTAACCTTTTTTTGCTTTTGGTTACTTTTAGTTAGTTTGGGTTAGTCGTTCAATCAAATTTCGGTTAGTTTCAGTTAGCTATAATTTATGTTTGTGATTTGAACCGATTCCGTCCTCAGAAACAGACTAACACGATCTCTCACGTATATTACGTAATGTGCCAAATGTAGCATGCACTTTTTCGTGATTTGATACCCCATAATAGGAAAACAAAAACATTTCCAATGTTAAAAACCTGTCCCGACTTAACTATGACTGAATAAGAATATGTTGATTTGGCTATGAACAATGACCAGTCTGAAAAAAACCTTGTTGATGAAGAAAATATTTGGAAAAATCGGCGAAACTGTGCCAAATCAGGATATATCTATAGGAAGGGTGCAAGGAGAAACTGAAGAAGAAATAATTGATGAAGTCGCTTCTGATATAGAAAATGAAGAGGATATTGATAGTCAAGAGAGCGATGAAATAATGTCATCAGTTATACTTGTAAAACACGAGGAAGTTGCGAAATGTTTCGCCACATGTTTAAAATGGGTTTGTGAGACTAATTTACCTCCTCGGCAAGTAATGTTGCTCCGCACGTTTCAAGTATCAAGAAAGAAATGGCTACCAAAATGCAATCACGTATCACCGACGTCTTTTGTAATCATTAAACTGTATGTACATTTCGTGAATTTTTTTTTTACTTTTTAATTAATACATATCCATATTTTAAGATAATGTGTTGTTTTGTTATTTTTTGCCTTCTCAGTAGCACATAAGACCTAATTCATATGTATGTATGCACATATATACGTATTGGAATTATGTATTCACTATCCAGTGAAAATATCGATAATTAGTTCGGATTAAAGAGTCTATACTGAACTAGTTTTCAGTTTTGTAAAATATTGCCTCTAGCGCTATTGTTTCTGAAGGTGGAATACTCATACCTAATTTGTACGAGCGTTCTACAGTGATTAAAAAGAAAGATATATGTGAACAGTTAATAATAATTTTATCATAGTTTAACATACTTAATGATTAATTATTATGACGTAATCAATGTTTAAAAATATGCCTGTCTACTTGAATACACAGTCGTTTTACTATATTTACATTGACTTTCCTTGGCATAAAAGGTGTTATTGTTCTGCACGCATCCCGTATCCCATATCCCATGTCTACTGGTCTTGTAGGGAGATTCACATAAACGCGATCTATAAATATGTGAATTTATTTTTCCACACTATACATAAAGCGACCAATGGTCTTGATTTTGCACTTCCTGGATCCAAAATGGATTAACTGTTGAAGAATAATGCATGTCATAGCGCTTAACTACTCCACTACTGCGAAATGTAGCATCATCATTTTTTACCTTTTCCATTTCGGATGGCACTTGAAGCTTTTGGTGTGGTTCCATATGAAAGGGGTGATACTTGTATTTTCTCGTGGTACGATTAGACGTAGATTGGGATATGTCAGATAAGTTAGCTATTTGACGGTTGCTGACCTGGGAATTATCCTCAACATGAAGTCTAATCTCCATTTATTTTGCCTTTGGTCATGGGCGTAGACAGGATTTTTTCTCAGGGGGGGGGGGGCGAACCGTAGACAAGGCCTCAGCGGTACAAAGGCTAAGCCGCCGAGGGTGGAAAATTTTGGAGATGCCACGCCCAATTTTTGCCCAAGTCTTTAAAATTGTTATAAAACAAGGATTCGGCACCCTCTTGAATGGCATGGTATGTTGAAAAATGAGTCGGTTAAATTCTCCCTGATTCGAGTTGCGCGCGCATCACATTGTTGGCAAACACCATATCTGTATGGTCCAGGGAATTGATTGCAAGTGCTCTCGTAGCTCAGTGGTAGGATGCATAGTTTCGGATACGGCAGCCCAGGTTCGATTTCCGTCTAGGTTTTTTTTATTTTTTTCAATGTTATGTTTGTTTCTTTTTTTTTATATTGGTTAGTTTTGTTTGGTTGCGCTCTAGAGCAAGCGAAGCGAGAGGAAGGTCATGTGTGAAATGAAAAATACAAATCTAAATTCATGTCTTAATCATCAATGTCATGCGCGCGCAAGTCGCATATCGCTACACTATTATCAAATCTTTCAATTAAGCATTGACAAGATTTTCTGGATTGTATACGTCTATTATGGTACTTTGCTTCATGTTGTCTTACTGCCAAGGGCATTTTTTTCCGCCTCGTCCAGTATATAGACCGTATCAATGTAATTAATTTTTAGGAAAATCCATAACTATTACTTTTAAACGTCACTTACTACAACACATTAAACTATTTTTACTTGATTAATAGAGATGCCAGTATTTAACAATGCCTATATTTTTGATTTGTCATGACAACTAATTGTATTAAAAGCAATTCAAAATAAATCGCAAACTATTAAAAATAGGTAAGTATATCACATAGTCAATAAAAGTTGGAAAAAGGGTTTGTAAAAGCCAACAGAAAAAATAATAATATATAGAGTGTGCGGGATTTCTTAATTTTGAATAGTCGGAATGTATAAATTTATTTGGAACACTGTAGCATTTAAGTTAAATTTCTTTACACATGTTTTATTTCGTTTCTATAGAACAAATTTGGAGTATTCTACCTTTAGAAACAATGGCGCTACTGGCAATTTTGTACAAAACTGAAAACTAGTATTTAAAAAAAAATTTAAATATTCGAAAAACTATTAGGTTCAGTTATATTACTAACAAAAAAGTTTTACAATTTCACGCAAAATTTAAAAATACATTGAAAAATAGGATGTTGCATTAAAAAAAAATAAGATATTCGCAACACTTTTTTTAGGTACCCCTCTAATAAGAAATTTTAAACTCTTCACTTGCCTAAAGAAGAAAAAATCGCTAAATTCTGGTCACTTTAAGCATAAAAAAAATATTTAAAACAGTTTTATAGTCTCGAAGACTTTCTGAAAAATGATACAGTAGAATTTGACGATAATGGCTGCCCTAATTAGTGTTATTTTCTTGCTATTTTCTGAAATCGGAACTATTTTTGTGCTTTTAAGCGCGTGAAAGTTGTACCTAATATTTCATTGTATATATAGGTATACAATTTGTATTGTTAAGCGTATTTTTAAATATCTAAAACCATATATTTCGAACTTAAACACTTGTTGCTTTTGTGCAATACCTGAACGTGTGCCGCTCGGCCAGCTTCTTTATACCACCCATTTGTTGTGACAGAACAGTTTTCTAGGTTTTTGTTCGTGTTAAAAAGTATGTTTTTCACCAGCTAGTTTTTTGGCAAGTGATACTTAGTGTAGTTATGCCTCAAGAGCGCTGTGATGGAAACTATATGAGCCTAAAGTTCATGTTTTCGGTTTTCCAAAGTACGTAAAGTTTAAGGTTTAAGTCATACCCTCCATGGGCTGCTTGTAATTGCCAACGAATCAACTTTACATAGATTATGTCCTCTAATGGACATTGTTTCAGGAGCCTATATTATATTTAAAAGCTTATTAATGAGTTCGAAGATACATTTTTAGGTATTTACAATAAAGTTTTGTCTTTGTGAGCTGTTGTTAAACTATCTAAATGAAAACAGCCTTTTGACTCCTTCTGAAAATTGTAAAAATCACCTAAAAATTGATATTTCTAAATTTTTTCTCAGTATCATATCAAATACACACAAATACGAATTCTCGTAAGAAGCTGATTATGTTTAGAACAATAATTATTAAATTATTGTTCTAAACATAATCATCTTCATTTGAGTAAAAAATGGAAACTGGAGACTTTTAATAAATAAATATTGGACCCTAATAATATACCCAATCTAATCCAAAACTAAAATCTGAAAGCTGTATAAAGCTTTTTCATGTTTTACCATAAATAAATTGAAAATGAGAAAGAACCAAATTTAAGTCTTTTTGTCTATTAAAACAAATCCCAGGTTCTGACACCTTCGTATTTTTTTTATATTTTGCACTCACAATTTTCATACAAGTCAAAAAGTTTACATCATAAAATATCCAAAACCATCTACATATTTTGATAAACTGAATATTCTAAGGTTTTTGCTTTGAAACTTCATTTTCCTTTTAAAACAGGGCTGAGTTCATGACTCGCAGCTTGTTTTATCCGGAAGCCTTTAAATATTATTTATGTATGCAGAAAAGGTAAGTAGACAGCAATTTAATTTTGGATTTGAAAAAATGAGTGTAAAACATTATCAGTCCCAATAGTCGGGCTTAAAGTAATATTAGCCCAACTACGATTCAAACTACATAAAAAAAAGTTAAATTTACAAAAAAAAAACAAGTTTTGATTATATTTTCTCGAGATTTTGCATCCAAAATGTTAAAAGGCATTGCACATTTAAATGCACGGGTGTAAATAACTTTTACACGGGTGTAAACAACTTTTGCCTAGATTTGATGACGTCACGCGTAAGCCGTTAGGTCTTTCTTTGGGAGATATTGGCAAAAGCCCTAGCACAAACAGTATAGCTCTTTATATTGTTTGTGGCCCTAGTCGTCCGTGCTCTTTGCGAGAATTTGGCCAGTTTAGCTAGAGATGACAGTGGTTAGATATTCTATCAAGTTGGATACTTTTTAAACCTGTTTCTCTAATATTCCTTGGACTTCGATTGGCAAGTCTCACAAAGGAATCAACATCATTTTACTAAAGTATCAATTCTCGTTTTATTCACGATGTATTTCACCATCTGCCTCAAATTTTCTCAAGTTGAAGTCTTCTCACTCGCAAAGCTAATGCATAGTCACATTTATCCTGACTTCCTGACGTACCCTAGGGCCCAGTTTCACCGGAGTACAGGTGGTGAATGTACTCGGGTTTCACAATCTATGGCAACTTTTGGATCAGGGGCAGTTGCAAGAATCTCAATTGTCCACTCGGATATTTTTCAATAGTTATCATAGCTATTAGCCAATCATTTTTGATTTGGTCGCCAACCTGCCAAAGTCACTAAATGTTCGGACTGCTAAGTGTACCGTTGTCTGTATCTTCTAGTCATCGATATGTCTTGTTAATCTTATTGTCATAGTTTCCTCAACAGGCCCTGTTTATTAAAACATGTGCAACGACATAAACTAAACAGTCCGTAAACTTAATGTTCGATCATATTCCAGAACCAACAAAAATAAACTAAAAAATATATTAAACCATCGGCAATTTTACATCATCCCTCGGTCACTGACGTATCATCATCGAACACCGAAAACTTTCCATTCCGTTGACCGCAATTTAGACAAATCTTATACAAGATTAAACTTATTACTTCAGGAGATACGAAAATAAATTAATCTAATCCGAGATAGAAAAAATAAACAATAAACCGGCAAGTGTAAACCGCCTGTAAACCTGTATGCAATGTGTGTTTAAATCTAGATCTTGGCAGTGCCAGTGGCGTAACGCCAAGTTATTTACCATCTCAAGGGAAATGATTCTAGCGCACGAAGCTGGTAGGACACCAAGGTTAAGTTGCTTAATGTTTTTCGACTGTGAAAAATGAAGATGATATGGAAATGGGTCAAGCTGCTTATTGAATTATATACATATAATCACTTTTCAAAATACCCCGAATTGTTTAAAATAATTTTCGAACAGTGTCAGAGACAGACGTTTAATTTTGTTTAATAAAACCCATGCACAAAGCATTGCTTTTGTGAAATACGTATACATAATTCTGCACACGTTTTTAACATATAAAATATGTATGATTAAATTTAGCTGTTCCCGAGATACTTATTTATTTTAAAAATTGACATTTTACTTTACCCGATTTTTTCTACAGGCACAGCTTAGAAATTATTATTATTATTAGATAATAACTTGTTTTTGTTTTCTCAATTTTTCTCCACTTATTAAATTGATCAGTGGTAATACATATAAGTTATTTTGCATAAGGCACATTTTTTAAGTAGTTTCCACAAATTGCTGCTAAAATTCCTAACGAAAAAAAAAAGTTTTATTAAAAATGGCAAGTTCGGAATCTCAAGACCAACTTCGAGTCTAATCGGATTCTTGTATTTTACAATCACTTTATATACTTATTATAGATTTGGATTCTTCCCTAAATTTCCTTTGCAACGAGAGGTCACAAGCTGATATTTATTTTACAAACGGCGGCACAGGAGTGATTCTAAAAATCGACCTGATGTTCTCTGACATCAGAAATGCTTACAATTTATATAGTGGGAGCGGTACGTAAAAAAATGTGGCATATTATGATACAAGCATGCCGCTTGGTAGAGTTGTTCGTTATACATCAAATAATGTTTTTTTCCGGAACACATGACATTTCATCTCTTAGGCATAGAATGAGGGTGATTGGAATAGGTTATAGGACCGGAAATTTTGGCTATATGGCGCTACATTTAAAAATGGCCACCGCACGGGTACGCAACTCATAAAAATCGTCCCCGTCAGGGACAACTCCTAGGGACCTAAGCTATCTTTTAAGAAAGACGAAGGTGCTTGTTATACAGCAAGAGAGGTCCCATACACCATCAACACGATTACCACTTAATATTTGAAGTAATTTGCAAATATGTGGTTTTAACTGGCTTTCATAGTAACGAGCGAACGTCACTTGCCCTGGGTTTGGCTTCCTGTGCAACCAAATCGCCTTCAGCCAAAACAGAAAGAAGCTGAGAATCACTCAAAGATTTTGCGCATCGTTTAAAATGGTCAAAAATAGTGTCCGTTTCATAGTGTCTAAGAAGATTATTCCAGGAGGGTGGGTTGGAGCACATAAAGCAAATGTCATTTTTTACATTTACAGCTGTTGTTAAAGATCTAGTAGATCTCCGCTCAAATTTGTCTGCTCCATCCAGTGCTGGTGCTACGTCCGTACTCTGATGTGAAGAGGATGCCTCCAGGCTTTGAATCAGAGTATCTACCCTTGCAGTATTGGTAAACTTCAAGGAACAGACTTTGTGCCACAAAGCTTTGTTTTCAACTAACGTAGCCTCAATTCCATGGCCACCATCCTGCCCATCAACAGAAAATCCAGAAGTTAACTTGAAATAAAATGCCTTATCTTCTCCAAATTAGCAGCAAGTGTTACGTAGCCCTTATTTTTTAATTTTGCCAAAGGATTTTTAGCAGGACAAATTGTTTTTAAACCAACTTTTTGGCATAGGCAACATTTGTTCCAATCGAGAGATGCGCATGCGGCTAGGGGAACAAAGAATTGGTGAGCCACCACCTTAAGCTTGTGTTTTTTCATTGTCTCTATTTTGGCATAAATCACCTAGGGTACAAAATTACAGTTGAAATTCGATTTTTTTTTTAAGTTAGTGAAAAAGTTATATTTACGGTTGATCCGGAACTAACATTTCCGGTTAAACCAGAAATTCTTTTTTCTACTACCGTGCGTAAAGTACTCACTTTACGCACTCGCTAAGGTACGTAAAATTGACCTTTTCAATGTGCAATGCGTAAAATAAGTTATTTTACGCACTAGTGCGTAAAGTAAATCTGACATATTTTTGACATTTAGGGCAGTGCGTAAAATAATATATTTTACGCACTAGTGCGTAAAATAATTTATTTTACGCACTAGTGCGTAAAGTAATTTAATAATATTTTTGTTTTTTCATATATTTTTCGGTAGTAGAAAAAATTTCGTATGCTACTCATGTGTAAAGTACTCTTTTTTTATTCATGGGATTGTCACAATATTCCCATTCATAAAAAAAGGTAACTTTTCACACTTGTTGCCTAAATAACTATTTTAAATTGGATCCTTAAAAGATAACAAAAAAAACATTATGTTTCACAAAACTTATCTAAAATCATGCAGGGAATTTAAATATAAAATAATATATTACACGTTCCATTTAAAATAAAAAAGTTATTGGCTAGTTCCGATATAACCGGAAGTGGTATGACCGTAAAATACATTAAAATTATAGAGAATCTTGAATAACCCTGGACTCCCAAAATTTAGAATTTTAAGTATTGCCTAACCAAGAAAACTTCTAACGAAGAACTATACTACCGTGATATACCCTGTATAGCACCCATAGAGCCAAACGGTGGATCCAATGGACTTAAAACCTATTCCATTCCCTTCGGCATCCAGAAATTATTTAAAAATTACTCTCGTCCTACAAAAATGGTCCATAAAACAATATAGTTCAATAGACCTGCCCCTGTTTATAAAAAAACACCCCCTTTCAATCCCTAAGGGATGAATTTTCGTGTGCTACGGAAAAAAGCATTGTCTTAGGTATAAGACGCCATGCTTGTATCATAATATGCCACATTCTTCGGTGATTTTTAGTGGATCGCGACCACTAATATATTTCAAACTTTTTTACTGTATGATAGCAAAGACAATTATACTACGTAGTATAATTGTCTTTGATGATAGTCTAATCTTATAGCAGTTCCGGCATACGTTTTTAATTTTTTTGTGTAATTTGAAGCGATATTTTTCAAGCTCATTGCCTCATGACCCTTCATTGTAAAGGGAATTTTAGGGGGAATATGAATATATGGAAACATATGCAGGATGCCCCTTAAAACTGGAAATTTCGTTACACTTACGGTTCGACCGGAATTGCATGTTGCTTGTGATATTACGTCAAATACCAGACCCTATTTTTTCTTAAAAACAGGGTGACAAAATTTGAACTTTGCTTTTTATTTTCCTCATTTATTTCAATCATCTGTTGATGACGCAAACACGGTTAGCGAAACGCGCGACGTTTGTAAACATTGTGATTTGGTATTGTGGATAAAACTACTTTGTAGCTCATTTATTTTAGTTGTTTATTAGTGTCATTTAATCAATTTTGGTACATGTTATTTTTTGGTAAAATCCAACATCAAGCAATCCAATTTCGGTACTTACAACACTTGTGGGTATTTTTTGAATTTGAATTCCAGAAAAAAATATCAGGCTGTATATCATTTCAAAATAAAAATCAGAAATTCCATAGGTACTCCATAATAGATTTGAATGATAGAAAAAATGTGTAAGAGAAAGGAAAAAAACGTTACAAAATTAAAATTTTATATCTGTGTATCTTCGAAGTGAAGCATTTCTGAAATTAATTTAATAGAATCTTTTTTAGTTTTGACGAAAAATCACCATAACCCGCACTAACCCAAACTAACCGAGCTAACTCACTTTAACCAAAATTTCAATCATAAACATTCATAGCATACTCCTCGGCATACTCTAAAAAAATAATATTTCGATCTGACTGGTTGCTAGGACGTCTTAAACAACTGGTTGCATACGTATTTCTGCATATTGAAGAAACTTGACAGCGCTGTAGCCCGAAATGAAATCTATCATTCGTATGCTAGATAAGTGTCACCTTTCAGCCTATATATTATTTTAATTTTGTATTTAATTATTAAAACGCACTAGTAAAAACTTAAAAGATTCTCTTAACTTATTTTATTTTCTTGTCTATAATCTATACAACATATTTTTTATAAAATTAAGGTACTGGCTTATCACCGGGGCACATAAAAACAGCACGTAATAAACAAATATTGTTTTCATAATACCTCTCTGAAAACTATCATTTTCAACATCTCTGTAGAGCAAAGAAAGTAAGTCTTTTCGGTCCGGGCCAATACCAGGAGGTATTGTCCGGGCACGGGAAAATTTTTCCCGGTCCCTAATTAGGGAACGGGAAAAGTTTTCCCGCTCCCTGATTTTAAGTGCTAAATTTGCAGTTATTTAGTCGCAGAGTAAGCATAAAGTATAATAAATTGGGTGCGATGCACCGAGAGTTACCTGAAGTATGGAAAATTAAGAGCGACATCTATAAAAATAGAAACCTGAAAGCGGCTACAGGCGGGAATTGAAGAAGGTAACGAAAAGTTGTAAATCTGGAGCAGGTACATCAGAGATGAGCCAAGTCTGTGGTACTTCTCCGACATAGATTTCTAGCGAGATCATTAAATCCAACTTCCGGTATTATTTATCATCAATGGATGACACTATAGTGCAAGAAACAGAAAGTTTAAATAATGAGGTAAGTAAATAAATTATATCTAAGATTTTCTCTATTATTTTATTAATATTAAGTGCGTTTACATTTTATTAACTCAATTTTCTTGCCACGATACAGATCCAGCATTATTAAAATACCTACACAATTTCATTCTTACTTGTTTAGCGGCAATTGTATACTATTTCGTCATCGAGGTAATGCTAGTGCAAGAAAGTGAACTATCTGACCTCCAGTTCGCATGTATGACCTCCGCGTTTTCTATGTCCAAGCCTCCTTATAAATACAATTCCATGTTCCTACTCCGTAAAAAATGATGCAAATAAGATCATGCCATTACTACAAAGCTTTGTCTAGTTCAAGATATATTTCAGTTAGGGAACGAGAAGTTAATGTTCCAGATACATTTTCCTCCATCCGGCGAGCTCGTGATACTCGGTAATTGTAAATAGTAACTTCTTCGCTTAGATGTCTCGGATTAAATGGTTTGATAACGTTTTCCATTAGTGGAAAGGCATCATCGGAGGCAAATACATATAGTGCATTAATATCGCTAAAGGTAGATTGTCTGCTTTCGGCTAAAAAAAGCTGATTGTGTGACAGTTTCTTATAAAATCTTTTATCTGCAAACACTCTTCCATCAGATACGCGTCCATTAATTCCTACGTGTATCATTAAAAATTCATAATCTACATTAAAAATGGCCATAAGAACAATACAAAATATGTGTTTTTAATTAAAATAATATGAACCAATTTCTAAAGACTCGTCGATCGCACCAAGATAATGGGGAAGATTCTACTTGCGTTCAAAACGTTTTGCTACTTGCATCCACTCCCCCTTCATTTCTTGGTGTCTGTAGCAAATTTTTTGTTGTAGAACAGCGTACATGAAATAGGTGCTTAGAGTTTGGGATATGCTACTGACCAGCCATTAGAATATGGAGAAAGAATAAGAGGCAGACCACATCTTCATCGATGGCTAGCGAAGAGTCAAAAAATTTATCGAATTGTTACAATTGGCATGTGAACATCTACAATCTTCAAACACCAAGGCGGAGGTTTTGAGCAAACATTGGGCATGTGAACAAATCAACAGGTACACGCAAAGAAGACAATAAATAGTAGTTTATATTTAGAAATATTGCATCGAGGCTCCGTTATCATTAATGCAACACACACACACTGACATTCAGCAGCTGTAAGTTCTGCATTATCGCCAAGCTCGCAAACATCATCTTCTCCATTCCGTCAAATACCTTCTTCATACCAGCAAACACCATTGCAACACTTTGCACATTCAACCCTTTCACATTTAGCTATTTAATCATTACATCAATACAATTCGCAACAAATATCATTTAACCAACATGAAAACAATCAAATTTTCTATACAAATGTATCACAAATTTTAAGTTATTTTTAAGATCAAGAATACATATTTTCCTTCATGTGTTGAGAAACTTACTCTTTGCTTATTTTATAATGTTTTGGCTACGAATAAATAAATGAAAATGAATTACTAGCCTGGATGTACTTCTTTAACATCTTAATAATTGCTTCACACGTTTGAATAATAATTTTGGCAAGTATTTGGGAAGCAATTACTGTTTCACATTTTAAAGCTGCGTATGTAAGGTCAAGCACCTTAACGTAGCAAACAACCTTTGCTTTGGAGATATTGCATCTCTCAATTGTGTGATATTTGCAATAATTTTCCGAAAGTATTAGAATTCATCCTGAAATAATAATTATTGCAATCAAGAGGAGATGATGGCTGTAATTCTTGAATTAGGTCGCCGTAGCTAAGGGTGCCCCTTTTTTAACCGCTCTCTTATCCAAATTCTTTGCTTTCTTTTTCGTGTTCTGCTAACATCGGCATCATCTAGGGCACTCTCTCCTCTCTCTCCATCAGCCTTCTCTCATCCACTCCTGGATATAGGCCTCTCTATACATCTTCCAAGTTTGACGATCTTTGGCTTTGTGGTGCCAATCTCTGCCAACGGCTGACCTAACATCGTCTAGCCATCTTCTCTGTGGTCGGCCTCTGCTCCTTTTACTTTCTCTTGGCCGCCAGTGGGTAACTTTGGTTGTCCTTCTGTCACTGCCCTGTCTTGTGGCATGTCCTACCCAGCTCCATTTAAGTCGTGCCACTCGTTCTGCCACGTCTGTAATCTTAGTTCTTTCTCGAATGTCCTCGTTTCTTAGTTTGTCTCTTAACGAAATTCCGAGAATTGTGCGTTCCATGGCTCTTTGTGTTGTTCTTAATCTTTTTACAGTCTTTTTTGTTAGGATCATGGTTTCTAGGCCATATGTAGCCACTGGTAAGATGCATGAGTCGTAAACTTTTTTCTTTAGGTTTATAGGTATACTGCTGTTCCCAAAAATGTATCGCAGTTTACCAAACGCTGCCCATGTGAGTCCGATACGTCTAGTAATTTCTGCTGTTTGATTTGGTTTTCCTAGCATGATCGTAAGACCAAGGTATGTATATTGGTTTACGCATTCGATAGCAATGTTGTCCAGCGCTATATAAGGATTTGTTTGACTCATTATCTTCGTTTTTCCAGTATTCATTTTTAGTCCGACTTCTTTGGCTGCCTGGTTGAGTTGTTGCATCATTTCCGCTTGAAATTAAGACGATATCGTCGGCGAACCGCAGGTGATTGAAGTACACCCCGTCGATCTTTATACCTTTCGATCTCCATTCAAGTTTTCTGAAGACGTCCTCCAAAACTGCAGTAAATAGTTTTGGTGAGATAGTATCACCCTGGCGTACTCCCCTGCCCATTTTTATTTTCTTGGTGATTATTTCTTCGTTTATCTTATCGTGGAATGTCGCATTCTTGTAGATGTTTTTGAGTATGGTGGAGTATCTTGTGTCTATTCTTGCATTTCCTAGAGATTCAAAGATTGACCACGATTCAATCGTATCGAAGGCTTTGTGGAAGTCGATAAACGCCAGATGGATGGGGACATTATCATCGGTTTATTTTTCAATTAAGGTTCGCAGTGTTTGTAGGTGATCGATGGTGCTGTATCCGCTACGGAATCCGGCCTGTTCTGCTGGGTGGTAAAAGTCAAATTTTTCTGTTAGGCGGTTGCATATGATTTTGGTGAATAGCTTGTATAGTTGTGAAAGCAGACTGATAGGACGGTAGTTTTCGATCTCTGTGGTGTCGCCTTTCTTAAACAGCATTATAACTTCTGCGTTACACCATTCTATGGGAATTACACCATCTTGTAGACATTTATTCAGTAAGATTTGAATATTTTTGTCCACCGTACTTCCACCCAGCTTCAACATCTACGCCGTAATGTGGTTTTCTCCAGGACATTCATCGTTTTCATCCTCCTTAAGGTATATCTAATTTCCTCTAGCGATATATCCCGCATATCTTCTGATCCGACGATCAAAATTTTGCATTGCTGTTGCATTTCCCTATCGGGTGCCCGTGACGAATACAAATCATTGTAGAAATCTTCAACTATACGGGGTATTTGTTCTAGGTTTGAGATTATACTTCCTTGCCGGTTCTTAAGTTTGGTTATTCTTGTTTTTCCGCGTGAAAGTTTTGATCTTAGTATTTTCATGCTTGAGTTATTCTCTATTGCATTCTCAGAATCGTGTTGGTTTTGTATTTTCTCATGTCTCTTCGGATATTTCTTTTTACTTCTTTGTTAAATGTTCTGTATTCGTCCGTCCCTTTTCACATATGCCTTCTTTGTTCTATCATTTTATTGGTGTTTGCACTGATTTTAGGGTCTTTCGGGAGTTTTGCTTTTGAGCATACCTTTTTTGCTGCTGTTTGGATGCCTGTTTTGGTTCTCTCATTAATTTGATTTACATCCAGGTTTATAATGTCGATAGGTTTTAGGCGTTTCTCGACTTCTCTCTGGTACTCTTCCTTGTTTGGCGTCCAGAGTTTTAGCTATTGGATATCTGAGTTCACTGAGTTATCTGGATTTCTCCACGTCCACTTGCGTTGGGGTGGCTTTTTAAAGAAAGTGTTCATGCAGTATAGATTTTCCTAGGGCACATGCGATAATAATTGACGCAATAGCACTTGAGGACATGATTGTTTTTCGTACAATGCACGCCTTGCTACTAAAGTTTAATCAAAACCTCACCAAGGGTATGCGTGATGCAATGAGGAAGTTTCATCAAATTTTTTTATTGTTGATTTCGATAGCCCATGAAAAATAAGTGGACACGTGTTTTTTATTTCTTTCATAAGTCAAAAAAAGAGGCAGATGCAATGCCTTGAAATGTGCTTATGACGTCACAATACATATGAATTGTTACGTCATACCATGCATAGTATATCTATATATACAAAACTAAAAACTGGCATAGCTCTGGTAATAATCAACTTTAGTGGAAATAAAAAAATACGTATCGATTTTTTTTCACCGTTCTATAGTTTGCAATAAAAAATAATCAGTTTAATTTCTCAAGAAACCTCCTAATTGTGCAACGCAACGTTACGCATCGCTTTGTTGAGCAATTTGTTTGATAATGTATGGGCCCCTTTATAATAACATCCGTTTTTTTTTATTTTTGGGGGTTGGGCAACTTCTTGGCATCTTTCGCTAATTGCTACTGGGATATTTTTTACAACATATATTGATCTCCTGGTTCAGTCGCTAACTCCCTTAGATCTATTCTTCGACTCAAATTATATTAGCATGATTATTAGCCGTAAAAATCACTTGTGAGTTTATACCCGCAATATTCATTAGAGCACAAAATGTAATCAGCCATCTTCTAGCATTCCGGGCTACAATACAAGTTTCACACATTTCACAGACGGTATCAACACCACCTTCAATCGTGTTATAGAATGTTATTATATCCGGCTTACACTACTCGCCACTCACCAGTGGATTCGTCTATGTTGTTATCAAGGTGTAAACCCAATGCCAAGATAAAATTTTTACCATTTTTAGGTACATAGGAGACGATTGTAATGTTTTCCTGATATCCAAAAATACTTGAATTGACTGGACGTTGTTTGATGTTTACTAATTCTGGCGGAAGTTGCGTTTTAGTTTTACGGACAGTGCCCACGTATATTAAAGTATGAAGTTAACCGTGGTAGACCGATTACCCCTTGTGATATTTCGTTGTGAATCGTTACTTAGGACTATATTGAGCATCAGGTTGGTTCAAGATAGGGCCCCTAGTTTAAAGTATATGATGTAGTAGCATCGACAAGGGCAAGACACCATATTTATTCGATTAGGGTAGAATTTATTTAAGTCCGCATTTACCACGAAATCCTCCCAACCTCTGATTAATGATTTCATATTCGCTTATTGCATATGTATTTTGATAACTGTCTTCTCTTCCCTGATATACATATCGTCAAACTAATAAATCCAGCTCTCTTAGACTGGCCAATTTTAATATTGGAAGCTTTTTATCCTATTACAGCAGGAGGGATTTCCTGACATTGTGACATTGACCGAGACCTGGTGCTCCTGGGATGCGATTAAGGTGATCAAGATTGATGGTTATAGCCTGACAGGGTCCCACTGTCGACTCGATAGCCGTAGAGGTGGAATTGCAATCTATGTCTCAATCAAGATTAATTACAAGACTGCCTTTGGCAAGATTGAGGTTGATTCAGTTGAAAATATGCATATACAGAGGTAGATGCTGGTTTTCCTATCATTATGATATGTTTCTACAGACAGCCATCGACAAGTGTAAGGGAATTTATTGGTAACTTGGAGGTAATATTGGACAAAATGGCAAGATCCAGCATTAATCTTATGGTTTCTGGTGACTTCAACATAAACTTTGACCCTGCTGCTGATGTCACTTAGGCTGGCCAGTTGTGTAATCTGCTTTCTTGTTATGGTCTTCACTCATGTGTCTCCAATTACTCGAGAGTACAGAGCAATTAAAAAATGCTGATAAACAATATATTTATAAATTTTAGCTTAGATAATCTTAAATAGTTTAATATTGAATGTTCCTTGTCTGACCATAGTATGCAAATTGTCCAATTTTGCGGGGCTCCCCTAAAAAGCACTAGTAACAGTTATGTTTACTTTAGAAACTTTAAAAAAGAATCTAACATCATGTTATATAAAAATTTATTAGCTAAGCAGAATCGGTTGTATCGCTTATCAATTGTAAATGGTGCGAATGCAAGACTGGATCAGTTTATTGACTTGTTTGTTGCTCTGTTAGAGAAGTCTTTTCCTCTGGAACTGAGCAGACAGGTAGGTGGTTCTAGATCATTGCCAAAATCTGAACCTTGGTTGACATGTGAATTGGTGAAGGAGGGGCATTTTCTGAGGAATCTGTATGGGATTGTCAGGGACTCGACTGATGGAAAATTAAAACAATCTTATAAGAATAAATTACGTGAGCATAGGGATCTGATTAGTGGTAGCAAGAGAGCCTACTCTAATAGTATATATCTCAGTTCTCAAAATAAATCAAAATGTGCGTGGAACATAATTAATAATGAGGCTCACCTTAAAACTAGATCGGGACACCCTTCTTTTTTTGAGGACAGTGATGGTAATCGAATATCTAGCTGTATTGAGGCTGCATGTACATTTAATTCATACTTTATAGATTCCGTAAACAGGTTAACCACTGCCTTTGACATGAATGGGGTTCTTCCTAAGGGTGAGCGCAACTGTAATTCCATGTTACTTACTCCAGTGTCAACGAATGAAGTTCGGAGAATACTGTTTGATGTCTCCAAAAAAAATGCAGCGGGTGAGGATGGCATACCCTGTTCTCCTCTACGCCCGGTAGCTGAAATTATTGCGCCTGTATTGGCTGATCTGATAAATGATTCTTTTTAAGAGGGTACATTTTCCGGCTCATTAAAATGTGCAATAATAAAACCTATGCATAAAAAAGATGAAAGGGCTATTGCCCTGCTCCCAGCTTTTTCAAAGGTTTTTGAGAGGGAATTTTATGTTAGACTTCTCAGTTTCCTTGACAGGTTCAGTGTGATACCTGATGTGCAGTATGGTTTTGCGCAGGGGACGATCCACTGAGGATGCCATGCTAGCATTAGTAAATCGCATTGTTGAGATGCTGGATCGGAGGCATCAGGTTATGGGGCTGTTTTTCGATTATACTCGTGCTTTTGATCTAGTAAATCATAAGCTACTATTGACGAAGGTAGATCATTTTGGAGTGAGGGAGCTGCCCTTGGATTGGCTATCATCTTGCGTATCTGGTAGAACACAGAGAGTGAAATTAGATGGGACGAGTGGGGAGTGTCATTCTCATCCGCTGCCGGTCCATGCTGGGGTACCCCAGGGGAGCATTTTGGGCCCACTGCCCTTCTTGGTATTTGTGAGCGATGTGATGGTAGATAATCCTGCAATTGAGCTGAATATTGTTTGCTGATGATATGTCAGCGTTAGTGTCTGCTGACACTTAGCGCGATTTAATATTGAAGACTGAGGAGTGTATAGACTTTACTAAAAGGTATAGTTATCAAAATGGCCTAATTTTAAATCATTCAAAAACTGAACTGATGGTATTTGCTGCTCAACGGCTGGACCATTCTATTTTCGATCCGTTGGGAGGAGTGTTGCACAGTCCAGGCACATTAAATTCCTGGGAGTACTTATGGCTTCCCAGATCACATGGGTTAATAATATTGATTCACTTCTTAAGAAACTCTCCTTGAATTGCTTTGTTCTTTGGAGACTAAGACATTTTGCAAATAGAAATATACTTCTTTCGCATTACTAGGCCTACACATATTCGGCATTGAGCTACTGTCTGGTGGCAGGGGGTAATGATGTTAAGATTCAGGAACTGCTATTGGCCCAAAAAAGATTATTAGAACCATCTGCTTCAAGGGATTTAGACACTCGTGTCGAGAGCTGTTTGGAGAGCTTGGCATTTTGACTCTGGTTTCCATGTATATCTTACAGTCCTGTGTCTATGTCAAAAAAATATAACTAAATTTATTAGAACCAATGATAGGAACCATCAGTATTCGTTAATACTCTACGACTACCCCAGCACAAACTGTCCCTCTGAGGTAATAGCAGTTTTGTTATGCCTATAAACGTAACGGTCAGTTCTATCTATTTGTTTTAAAAAAAGATTAAAATTGATGCTGCTGAATTACAGCTTCTATTCCACTGATGAATATTTCGCGTCAGTCTTGCATGAAACACTGCCACCATAATTAGTGTGTAGTTCGAGTTAGTGAGGTGTGTATGATCTATGTGTATATGGCGAATATTCATAAATTTTATATATTTTTTTCTGTCTTGTTCCTCTTACTGGCAATGTTATCTTTAAATTGTATAGCCTATCTCAGGGCCATCTTGACATTTTAGCGGTAGTGAATGAATGTATGAATGACTTGTTTGTATTATATGAATATTTTTATATTTTGTTAAGTTACACTTGTGAATCGATTTTGACGAACAAAATCGCCAACTGGCCCTACAGTGTGAATACATAAATAAGTAAATAAATAAGTAAAAATTGAAGATGTGTCAATAAACAAAGATCGCGATCCCATAATTTTACAGTATTCAACCCTAGTAGTAGTAATTTCAATTAAATTTGTGTTTCTCGCAGGACGGTGTACCGATCCTTGATTTTATTTATATGTTTATTCATACTTTTAACTATAAGATCTAAAATATCATTCTAGAAAAATAATTCCCTACAGTCAATTATTATTGGCATTTCGTATATGCGCTTACACGCCTGGTAAATTATGGCATTTTGATTTGAACGATGTGTTTTCCAGGCAGAACCATCCTTTCCAATGAAACCAGCAATCCGAGCAATTCTAACACTTGGTTCAATTTCTGATTCACTTTCACCATCTTGTTCTGACTCATAATCGAACACGCTGGTTCATACTCCTCATCATCAAATTTTTCCTTGGTATCAGCCTCTACTCCCTCTAATAACCTAAGCAGGCGAGATTGTTTTTTTCATAGCTCATAATTCTACACATTCACATCTCACATTTCACCTCACATCTTGATTGTTGTTATTACAGATGGCCACGGAAAGTTGTCCCACAGAATAATTTTATTATCATAAACCATCAACTTTGACGTATGCATACTATATCACTTGAGGCAGAATCTGACAAACCTTTTCAGATCTAACTAGGAGTGATACCAGCTCAATGGTACCCTATGCATTTTCCCTCCATTCAAATTCGCCTTTAATTTTCCTTTACAACGAAGGGTTATAAGATGATATTTGTTTTATAAATAGCGTTTCAAGAGCCATTGTCAAAAAATTAACATGGCCGCTCTGTAGAAATTTCTACATAAAAAAGCAACACCGAACCTTACTGCAAAAAAAATTTAAATATCAAATTTGCAAAAATTCCTTACGGTACAGATCAGCCGTATTGATTTTTTGAAAACACTTCTCAAGCGCCATTTTCAAATAAATATCAACTTGTGACACCTCGTTGAGAAGGAAAGAAGAATTCGACTATATACAAAATATACACTGTGTAAAATAAAAAGATCCGGTCGGAGTCGAAGTTTGACTTTGTATCGGAATTTAATTAAGAACCAGCTTTAGTGGGCTAAGATGGATATTTAAAAGTTTGAAAAAATATCTTTCACAATAAACTTATTATTACATGGCCATCCGGTATAAGATGCCCCGTAGAATCGTCTTGTAGAACTTTGTATGTAACATAACCTTGTAGCCACTAACATACTTTTCCAACACCACCCCCGAAGACTATTTACGTGGCGGAGCACAGATGGTCAAGTCAAGAACCGAATAGACTATATTCTTATTAAATCACGATCGATGGAGGTCTTCGGCCTCAAAGTGTAAAGCCTATTCTGACGCAGACTGTGGAAGCAACCACCAGCTCTCAGTCCTAAATTTCAGACTTTGCTTTAAAGTTGTGTCTCGGAAATAAGTTAAAAAGACCACGATACCTCATCTATAAAAAATTCAAGCTTTTCAGTCAAGTCTTGAAAATAAACTGTGTCCAGATCAAATAGAAAATGATCCTGAAAGCAGCTGGAACTACTTAAGGGACAAGATAATTGAAACTGCGAAAGATCATGCATCACCAGCCACGACAAAACGTAAACCATCGTACCGTGGGGTCTAATCCAACGCAGAAAAGATCTTAAGCAAAATTCTGGCGCAGACATTGACTATAGAAGTTTGTCAAAAGAAATCAAAAAACAATGCCGCAAAAGCAAGGAAAATTACTTCACCCAGATATGCATTGAAATAGAACAACATGGAGACAGGAATGAATGAACCTGGAGACCCATTCAGGAAAATTAAACTTTTGTCAAGAGAATTCAAACCACAAAGCTGATCTATTTTAGACAAGGAAGAAGCACTAAAAACTGACATCGACGAAATCTTGGAAACGTTGAAAACTTATTGTGCTGATCTGTACAAAAATGAAGAGCCTCCGACTGAGAATTTATGGCCAAATAATTACTCCAAATAGCGTGCGATACTACTTTCCGAAGCAACGGAAGCGATTCAATCATTAAAGAAAAATAAATCGCCAGGTATTGACTCCATGCCAGGAGAACTTTCTCAAATGTTCGGCGAAAAGGGCTTGAAAATTGTACACTCTATCTGTACGGCAATATGGAACACGGGAAAATGGCCAGCTGATTGGTGCACCTCAATATATGCTCCACTACATAAAAAAGGGACTACTGCAATATGCGATAACTACAGAAAATTCTCCTAAAAATCTCAAAAACCAGACTTAAAGCCTATCTAGGTCGCCAAATGCCCCAAGAACTGGCAGATTTTTTTAAATGAAAAGGAACTAGAGAGAAAATACTGAAATTGAGACAGCTTATTGAAAAGTTTGGAGAATTCCAAGTACCCATGATAGTATGCTTCCTTGATTACCAAAAGGCGTTCGATTATATCAGCTGAGAGAAACTTTGGAATATCTTGATAAACATGGGTTCTCCTACCCATCTTATATTATAACCTTTATAAAGAACCTCTACGAATCAAATACAGCAACACTTCGTTTGAACCAGAAGTTCTCAAAACAATTTCAAGCGGAACGAGGAGTCAGACAAGGCTGTTTGCTATCACCTGACCTTTTTAATATCTATGGCGAGTTTGTCATGAGATAGTCCTTGGAAGGATGGTCTGGGGGTATAACAGTAGCCGGGAAAAAAATCACCAACTTAAGATTTGCTGACTATACCGCCCTCATAGCAGCAACGGAAAAAGAAATGATAGAACTTCTTAGACGAGTAGACTTGTAAAAACTCTCGTCTTCTCCATTTCTGAAATGGTGCTGAAACTTGGACTCTCCGTACTCATGAACGTCAAAAAATCAACGCTTTTGAAATGTGGTGTTGGCGATGAATGTTGCGAATATCTTTGTCAGCTCGTCGCACAAACGATTCTATTTTGAATGAACTCAAGATAGAATCGAGACAATATGTCTGCATCGAATTCTACAGTTTTTTGGGCATGTGGCTCGCAGAGGTGAAGATAACTTAAATAGACTGATCATCTCTGGAAATATTCCTGGAAAAAGAGCAAGAGGTAGATCGCCAACC
>MU182814.1:197047-231331 GCA_016904865.1 Pissodes strobi | reverse complement strand
TCATGGCCATATTCTCGTAAAAAAAAATTTTACTATTTTTTATTTTTAATACTGGCTCCAATTTTCCACTTAATACAAAAACCGAAATAAAATGTTTTTAAAGAATATAAAAATTTCAAAAGTACCTACCTTAAATTATTTAAAATTACGCCAAAGCAAAATATATAAATTAAAAAAAAATAATAAAAATAAAAAAAAAGAAATAAAAAAAAAATAAAAACACATACTCATATTAATAACGCCAATACCATCTGAAAAACGATAAAAAAAATTTAAGTTCGTATTTAAAAAAAGAAAGTTGATGATGATCCCTTGAAGACGAAACGTCGGATTTCAAACTGGATAACATCATTGGATAGAGCGGAAAAAGTGGCAATGCAAAAGTGCAATTCAATTTGAAATCCGTTTTTAAATAAGCACAGGAAAAAAATAAAACGATTTTTCAAAAATTCGATTTTTTCCGAATATCTCCGGAAATACTCGGAATTTTGAAACTTTCTAAATGGCATATTGTTAGGCACATAAATGCGCAATTTTGCCTTAATTTGACCGACTCTGTATCTCTTACGGTTTTCGAGTTCCCCATACATAGACACGAATTCGAGCCACCCTGTACAGGGTGGCCCGTTTAAGAGGGGCCTATACCTCTTCTCGAAAACTACGGGGGTTGGAAAAAAAAAATTTTTATACAAAAGTTATTCCTAATAAAATGATCTTTATTCTTTTTGTATTGTTTTAATCGTCACTTTTTTATATACAGGATGGTCAAAGAAAGTTACACTTTTTTAAATGGAACACCCTATATTTTATTACATTTTTGGATTCTACTTAAAATTCTAAGCATATTTGTTGTATGATGTTATACCTCTAGAGTTAGTAGTTTCACAGCTATAAACAGTTGAAAATCGTTACTTTGGCTACTTTTCACCTTGGTAGTAGGAAGACCCATTAAAGATGGAGTAAAATTAATTCCACATTCCTATCTTAACTTTCCAAGTGCTATCTGATGGTGCTAACTAATGGTACCTACAGAGGTACCAGATTTGGTACCCATGGTACCACCTGCCAGTTAGTACCGTCAAATAGCTCTTGAAAAGTTAAGATAGGAATGAGAAATTAATTTTACTCCATCTCTAATGGTCTTCTTGCTACCAAGGTGAAAAGTAGTCAAAGTACCGATTTTCAACTGTTTATATCTGTGAAACTACTAACTCTAGAGGTATAACATCATACATCAAATATGCTTAGAATTTTAAGTAGAATCCAAAAATTTAATAAAATATAGGGTGTTTCATTTAAAAAAGTGTAACTTTCTTTGACCATCCTGTATATGAAAAAGTGACGATTAAATCAATACAAAAAAAATAAAGATCATTTTACTAGGAACAACTTTTGTATTTAATTTTTTTTTTAACCCCCGTAGTTTTCGAGATAAGGTATAGGCCCCTCTTAAACGGGCCACCTTGTACATTTAATTCATACTTTATAGATTTTGTAAACAGGTTAACCACTGCCTTTGACATGAATGGGGTTCTTCCTAAGGGTGAGCGTAACTGTAATGCCATGTTACTAACTCCAGTGTCAACGAATGAAGTTCGGAGAATACTGTTTGATGTCTCCAATTACTTCACATAGATATGCATTGAAATAGAACAACATTGAGACCTATTCTGCCGTCCTTATTTGAAAAGCCGTATGTGCAAAAAATTAAAAATTGAAATTTTGCGATTTAGGTATTACTAGTGAGTTAACTTACCCGTCTACACAATGCAAAAGCCGTATCTGGTTATTAGTTGTCATAAATTGAGAAAAACATTTTGCCGTATGTGCAAAATCAAAGGTTTTCCTCAGTCAAAAAGCGGCATGTGCGCGGTCTATAATAATAAAGCGGTATGTGTCAAAGCGTCGGACGTACTTACCGCGTTTTAAATAAGCACGCTGCATTTGCCGCACTTTAATCGAGAATTCGGCTTATTTGCATTTAGAATCTATTGCGAAAGGTGCTTTGCATTAACTTGTTTTGTTTTTGTTTTGATTTGTAAGTGAAGTGTGTGTTGTTATCTAGATATTTTGTGTTCTCAGCTATAATAATAAAACTGTTTAGATTAATATGGCTTCGAATAGAACCAAATTAATACTTTCAAGGTGTCCTAAAAATACCGATAATATAAACTTATTACAAGACCATCATGGCGATAGTGTATTATATATGAACCCGTAAGTAATTTTATTCAATTTTGTTGTCTTTGGCAGTGTTATTTATAGCGCCAAGGGGCTAATTTAGTCCTAACTTAATTAGATTTATTAAGTCCAGTGGCGTCTCGAGTGGCACCTGAACGAATATTTTTGGGAAAAAATGTACGCCACTAACTTCTAATGGTTTTGTAGGATAAACATGGAAGTCGCTGATGCAAATTCTGAAGGTAGTCAAGGTATCGCGAACCAATCACCGGTATTACATGAACTACAAGCTATGGAATTTCCATATTATGGTAATGCACAGAATGCTGGATTTGTCAAGCTCAACTTACCATGTACAATCACAAACGACAAAGT
Source organism: Pissodes strobi (assembly GCA_016904865.1). Taxonomy (NCBI): domain Eukaryota; kingdom Metazoa; phylum Arthropoda; class Insecta; order Coleoptera; family Curculionidae; genus Pissodes; species Pissodes strobi. The sequence continues at coordinate 228,775 of MU182814.1, read as the reverse complement.
ATTAGGTTGGCTTGAAAATACAATTATTGAAAAGACTATGTCTGAAACGGATTCCCAAAGCCAGCCTGCTGAAACTACAAAAGATGACGCAAATTTAGTTATGAAATCATCCTTAGACTCGGATTTAGATGAAGTTGGCTACGTTCAAGGTAAAAGAGTAGGATTTTCAATTTTGTTTAACCGATGCTAACAGCAAAATTGTATTAATTTTAGAAATTTTGGGCCAAACCTTTGAAGTGCCTGAACATAGCATTGATAACAATAATAGTAATTCAGATATAGGCAGTGACATTCCTTTAGCGCAGTTACTAAGAGGCGTAAAGAAAAATGAAGAAAATTTAGACAAAGAAGGTAAAAATTAATAAAAACATCTTAAACCTAGTTTAAATTTATATTTTTTGTAGATAAACATGCCGAAGTAGAAAATGTTCGAAAACGGAAGATCTACGAAACCAATTTAAGTACTCGAAAATTGATGAAAGCAGTAAAAGAGGCTGAGGATCACCCTGTTCTGCCAGGGTGTGGCGGAAAGTGTAAGAAAAAATGTTCGAAACTAATTTCTGAAGCAACCAGACATGGTACAAATATCGAATTCTGGAAGCTTTCAAAACTAGACAGGAAATCGTTCATGTTAAGTTCCTGCAAACGACTAGAAGTAAAGAGGAGACCAGGTGCTACTTCAAGAAAACAAAACACGTTTAAATATTGCTTGAAAAATGACAAAGGCGAAGTAGCAGAAGTCTGTAAAACTTTTTTTTTGACAACGCTGGGCTACAAAAAGAGTAACGATAGGGTTCTGCATGATACGCTATCGAAAACTCCAAAAGGATGTTTAGCACCACTTCGTCATGGTCGTCTAGGAAAACCATCAGCTAGAAAAATCGACGATACGGAAATAAACACACATATAGAATCATTTAACCCGGAAATTAGTCACTATCGCAGAGAACATGCTCCAAAAACTCGATATCTTAGCAGTGATGTTACAGTGACAATTATGTATAAGGACTTCCAGCAAAAATTCCCACATATTAAAGTATCATATGAAACTTATCGAAGAAGAGTAAAATCCAAGCGTATTTCTTTTACGAAGTTAGGACATGAAGAGTGTGAGGCTTGTGAAAAGTTTAAATTGCATGGCCACAGTGAAAAAGACCTTCAGGACTCATGTGCAAACTGTTTATCGTGGAAGAATCACATTGATCGTGTAAAACAATCCCTGTATAAAGAACAAGCCAAATGCACTTTTGATGCCGACACATTATGTGTTTCTACAGACCTTCAAAAAATTATTATGTTACCTAGGATGGATTCATTCAAAAAAGTTATTTTTTTGAAAAGGCTAATCGCTTATAATGAAACTTTTGTTCCTCTAGGTAAGATTTCTAAAAAAAACAAACCCTTCGCTGTGGTTTGGCATGAGGCAATAAGCAAACGTTCAAAAGAAGATATAGTAAGCACTTTCTACGCTTTTCTAAAATCGCACAGGGACGTAGAAAATATTATAATATGGATGGATAACTGTGCCAGTCAAAATAAAAATTGGACGTTGATGACATTTTTAGTTAAAATTATCAACTCAAATGAGATATCTGCTAGTAGCATAACCTTTAATTACTTTTAGCCAGGACACACATTTATGTCCGCTGATAGTTTCCATCATCAGGTGGAACTATCAATTAAGAAAAAAGGTAAACTTTACGACTTTGATGACTTTGTCGATGCAGTTGGAAGTGCTAGTAATACAGAAGTTACAGTTAGAAAAATGAATTATGACGACTTTTTCAATTGGGAAAATTTCACTTCCCAGGCCAAGCTAAAAAAAGATGCAGGAAATCGCCCCTATCTCTCAGAAATGGTACAAATTGTTGCCGAGCGAGGTCATTACACTCTTAAATATAGAAACAAATTTTGTGAACCATTACACACTTTAGATTTTCTTATGGCAAAAACAATAAAAAAGAAACAGTTGCTCAAACCGGTCACTTCTCTTCAAGGCCCTAGAGGATTTTCCCAAGAAAAAAAGAAACAGATACTTAAGGAGATAGGTAGTCTGCTTCCCGAAAATAGAAAGATGTTTTGGGAAAATTTACCAGACCTCAATGAAGTTGAAGAACTTGGTGAAGATTAACTTTTTAAATAAATAAAATATTTGTCAATAAAAATATGTTATAAACACAAAACTCATTTGTTTCATTTTTGGTTATTACATATACGGCATTTGATTATGCTCAAATCGGTATAATCAGATTCCTTTACATAATTAAAAAGCCGTAAGTGATTTTTTTGGCTAGGAGAACCAAAATATAATCTAATTGATATCTTACAAACTCAATTATAAAGGTTTTAAATATCATACCACATTTTATTTTATTAGAAACCGAAATAATCACAGGGTTCCATTGAGTTAACTTTCAGGGCGGTTTTCTCAAAATCTTGTTGTCTGCACATACCGCTTTTCAAATAAGGACGGCAGTATTCAGGAAAATTAAACTTTTGTCAAGAGAATTCAAACCACAAAGCTGATCTGTTTTAGACAAGGAAGAAGAACTAAAAACTGAATCGACGAAATCTTGGAAACGTTGAAAACTTATTGTGCTGATCTGTACAAAAATTAAGAGCCTCCGACAGAGAATTTATCGCCAAATAATTACTCCAAAGAGCCCGCGATACTACTTTCCGAAGTAACGGAAGCGATTCAATCACTAAAGAAAAATAAATCGCCAGGTATTGACTCCATGCCAGGAGAACTTTCTCAAATGTTCGGCGAAAAGGGCTTGAAAATTGTACACTCTATTGGTGCACCTCAATATATACCCCACTACATAAAAAAGGGACTACTGCAATATGCGAGAACTACAGAAAATTCTCCTAAAAATCTAAAAAACCAGACTTAAAGCCTATCTAGGTCGCCAAATACCCCAAGAACTGGCAGATTTTTTTAAAGGAAAAGGAACTAGAGAGAAAATACTGATTTGAGACAGCTTATTGAAAAGTTTGGAGAATTCCAAGTACCCATGATAGTATACTTCCTTGATTACCAAAAGGCGTTCGATTATATCAGCTGAGAGAAACTTTGGAATATCTTGATAAACATGGGTTCTCCTACCCATCTTATATTATAACCTTTATAAAAATCCTCTACGAATCAAATACAGCAATACTTCGTTTGGACCAGAAGTTCTCAAAACAATTTCAAGCGGAACGAGGAATCAGACAAGGCTGTGTGCTATCACCTGACCTTTTTAATATCTATGGCGAGTTTGTCATGAGATAGTCCTTGGAAGGATGGTCTGGGGATATAACAGTAGCCGGGAAAAAAATCACCAACTTAAGATTTGCTGACTATACCGCCCTCATAGCAGCAACGGAAAAAGAAATGATAGAACTTCTTAGACGAGTAGACTTGTAAAAACTCTCGTCTTCTCCATTTCTGAAATGGTGCTGAAACTTGGACTCTCCGTACTCATGAACGTCAAAAAATCAACGCTTTTGAAATGTGGTGTTGGCGATGAATGTTGCGAATATCTTTGTCAACTCGTCGCACAAACGATTCTATTTTGAATGAACTCAAGATAGAATCGAGACAATATGTCTGCATCGAATTCTACAGTTTTTTGGGCATGTGGCTCGCAGAGGTGAAGATAACTTAAATAGACTGATCATCTCTGGAAATATTCCTGGAAAAAGAGCAAGAGGTAGATCGCCAACCAGATGGGCTGATCAATTTCAACAAAACACAGGCCGCTCATTTTGTCAAGCCTTTTTAAATGCAGAGGACAGAACAAAATGGAAACAGCTGGTCGACCATATTGGGGAAAATCACGATTCTCAGTAATGAGGGACCGACTAGGGACAGAGAGAGAGAGAGATAGATCCGGTATAAGATAACTTTTCATATCGATAGTTTCTTAGGGTATCCCTACCGAAACAGATTGATGGGCTGTATATCTGGTAGCTAATTACATTCTAATAGTGCTAGTTAGTTAGTTAGTATTATCCAGTTATAGATCTTGCTTTGTTATATAGTTTTTACGCATTTCGATAGTTAAATAATTTTTCACTTCACATACGTATTCTACGACAAAATTATAAAGGTAGTAAATAGTAATTTATTATCAATCTAGTTGATTCCGTCAACTAACAGTAACACTAACCCAAACTAACCCAAACTTGTTGTTCAGTAAATTAGAAAATAATTCAGATGAAAAAATCGTACACCACTGCCCGGCGCGAAAAAAACATCCAAGGGATACGTGATCAAATACACATGTTCTGTGTTATAAGTAGTTTAGTTGTACCATTTTCTCCACATGTAAACAGAACTGGATATTGCAAGGGATAAAAATATCAAAACTGGATTCGAGTCGCGATAGTGGATACTAAAAAAGATTTAGAGAATGACATCCGATTGTTATTTATGAGAACAATCGATTCGAAAGACAAGTGGATTAGACGTTTTATGAATGGAATTTAGATCTTTTTTAATATCGATATTTCGTCCTCGAAGATCGAGTACTATGAATATGAATGAAATTTTCCGTGGCGGAGAATTCGTCCAAACGAGGACGCATTTAGCTTCATGTTTAAAAAGAGATAATATCAAAATATGTTTTGCTTAATTTTTTTTTGACGGTCTAAACGCCTATAGCAAAGTTTACAGAAATAAAAATATAAGTTGGTGCACTAAGCGCCAAATCAATGAAATCGTCATATCAAAGGCGAGCCGAGGACGTAAAAAAATGTAGGGGGTATTGAGGCAATAAGAGCCGAGTTTGACGCGATTTACTTCGGTCAAAGCGCTATTGAGCAACATATAGTAAAATTTCCCGCTTAGTAAGTAATAAATGGAGGAATTTAAATAATGAAATATGTTTTCATTAAAATTCTGAAAAATATATTTTGTGAAGTCACAAAAAAAGATAAAAAGGTGAAGGCCTTATTCACCATATTTTAAAGAAATTACAGTAAATACGATTGCATATTTAAATAAAATTTGTAAAATATATTATTTTTTACTTCAAGAATAAAATTTAATACCCCGTGCAAAATTCTTTATTTTAATTTATTTTGAGGATGAACTACATCATAGTTTTGCAAAACTTTACAAATTATTTTGGAAAAAGTCTTGCAAAACTAATTGTCTACATTTTAGCAATTTCTATATTTTGTTAATTTTACCACAATAACTAATTAGCACAAAATTTAAAGTAATAGGCTTTTAGATAAACCTATATTTGCACCCATCTTACATTATTTTGCAAATGCACAAAATCTGATTAAAAGTTACATTTTTTAGTTGGTAACACGGTTGATGGAACAGCATATGAATGTTACAGCTCCTAGAAGAATTTGCAAAACTGTTTCCATTAAAATGCAAACCACACATTCTAATACGGCTATGACATAACATTGGTGTATCATTCGCATATTTGGGGGATCCTATAAATTCTAAGGCACTTTTCCAGGCTCGACACCTGCAAGTTTTTTTTATTACATACCTACTCTATTGTACTCACTATAAATCGATATTAATATTGAACATTGATGGGAAGTAGGACAAATTTAACTTGTAAGATTTGACCCAAACATACAAGTGAAGTTAAATAAAAGCTTATAATAAACTAATACATACCTACCCTTTTGGGCACCTAAAGAGCGATATATTGTCTGTCATTCGTCTTTCACAATCAACTACTGAACAAATATTTCGATTTTCGACTAGACATTTTACTCAGAAATCCACCAAAAACAAACCGCTATTTTTGAAATCTCACCCTATACGCCGGACCGTAAACAAATTTAAAATAAACTTAAATTACCTAGCTCTCCACTATAGACTGGCACCAGTTTACCGGGCAGGCGGGGAGGGGCGGAGTGGAATTTGACGATGGTGCGGAGTGAATCAACTTATATTTTTAATTCTGTAAATTTTAATTCTGTAAACTTTGCCTATAGATAGGGTTGTAAAAGAAACATGTTTTTTTTATTAAATCACGCTTTTTCTTTTATTTTTATTGATTTTTATTAAACAGGAGGAAATAAAATCGTGATACCTAATGATATAAGATAGAATGCACTCGCTGACTGTTGTTTGTACTGAATAGTGGACTAAACTTTTGAAAATTAGTTAGATACACAAAAATGATCCTGACCCTATAGTAACAAAAAAAAATTGAATTATTTATTTAAAAAGAACCACCGACGAGTATTTAGCGATTCTTAAGCCTATTTCTGTTGCGACTGATAGTAGGCTTCAAAGAAATGATGCAACATTTTTGGACGTCGTACGCCAATTTAAAATAAGTTAAATGTAAAAAGTTAGACATCGTTACGAACACGGTATCACTACATATCATTTGTTAGCTTTTCTTTTAGATCCCACTAAACCGCAACATAATTTAACTTTAACAGACAACGAAAAGAATTATGCTTTAAAAGCCGCCAAAGAATTAAATCCCAACTGTTTCTTACCACTAATAATTCAATTTCTAGGAAACATTTACTGATATTACGTTAAATAGAGACATTCTTAAAACCACAAAACCTTTGGATTAGTGGAAATCTCTACGAAATAAACAATTTTTTCTGCTACAGCTTCTTCGGCACCTGTAGAAAGAATGTTTTCGACATTTTGTTTGGTACGTTCTAAACATAGAAATTATTTGGGGATCGAAAAAACCACTACATTAGGTTTTCTTTACAAGCATTATAAATTCTTAGGCACATTTGTATTAGATTTATGCTTTTGTAAATTTACGACTTTATTCATTATATTATAATATATACCATTTATTCAATAACAATTTTAATTTATTTTCTGGTGCTTGATTTGCTTTGGCGACTTGTTTCTACAGCAATTTATACTTTTATTTAAATCTTGATTTAATTGGAAAACATCAGTTGTATAAATGGTGACTTAATGGCCATTGAAATAATTTGATTTTAATCATCGCAACCCTGTCTATAGATATCTACGTAGACTTCAAATCATGCTTTGTTTGGATCATATTGTGAAAAAGCTTAGTTTTTTTTTTTAATTTATGTTAATTGTACATATTGTTGTACGACGTGTTCAAAACCTTAAATTTTAAAAAGATGTTGATATCGTCCTTTCTTTATTGACGAATAGTTCACTATTTTTAATTTTCCTGTTACTTTCTTCTTTTCCATGAGGACTGAACAGGGGCTTATTTTTGTCCTTCCCTGTATTTTCAAAACAAACCAAAATAGCTATTCCATGTATTTTTTGTGCTATATTCAAAAATTGAACTGCAAAAAAACATTTAAACCAAAAGCAAAACACTTCCATCATGGATGCACTGTTTTTAAATGGAATACCATTATTACATTTTTGGACTCTCTAAAGAATCTAAACCCATTTACGTAATAAACGTGTATAATATCCTATACCTACCTTTAGCAGTTTGCGAGATATTGACAGTTGAAAGTCGAGCATTTTAACACATTGACAGGCTCTAAAATCTAAACCGCACGAGATAAAAAAAAAGCTTTGCATATTCATATACTAGGTTTTCATAAGCTATCGAATGACAGTAACTTCGAATTTAACCCGCGGATAAAATTAACTGGAACTTTTAAACCTCCGGTTAAATTCAAAGTTACTCAGATTTTAGGGCCTGTCAAAGTGTCAAAATGCCTGACTTTCAAGTGTCAATATTTCGTAAACAGCTAAAGATTGGAAAGTCGAAAAATTTAGTATTCTGCATTTAAAAAACAGTTCATCCATGGCGTAAGTCTTTTGTTTTTGGTTCAAATGGTTTCTTGGTTAAATTTTTTAATTTAGCAGAAAAAATTACATCGAATGGCTACTTTGGTTTGTTTTAAACATACAAGGAAAGTCAAAAATAAGCCCCTGTTCAGTCCTCGTTGGAACACTCTGTGCAATATGTTCGAAAAGCATCAGTTTTAAAAATGTCTTGAAAATGTGACAGTTTAGCTTTTGTTATTTGTTTCAATTTCCACATTATCTGTTTTCTTCTCTAGCCTGTAAAATTTCTTCCGATTGCAGCAAAGCCAAAAATGTCCTGTTTCATTTTTATTTGGAAGTTTACTTTTTATTCTGTTTTTTATCTTTTTATTAAAATCAAAACTATTTAAGACTGAATAAATAAATTCTGATATATTTTTCTTAGAATGTATCTTGAATAGAAGCCTTACTGTTTATGTGCTTTCTAAATAAAATGCATTTTTATCATATTTAAATGCTAAAGCTGGAAGTCAATAAACAGAAAGAATATATAAACGAAAAATAATTAAAATGTGCATATTAAAATATGGCATTTTGTTAGTTGCCAATATAAAAAATATGTATTTTCTCAGGTAGTCTATGGAACCATATAATTTGAGTCTTTAAAGAAGAAAATAAACTAATATTTGTACGAAAATGACTAACGTAAAATTCATACATAAGTAAAACAAAGTTAAAAGGAATAATAAATGTCATTAGACGAGTCCTATTAAAATAATAAAATAAAAGCAGAAAACCAATTAAAAAAATATATAAGTTAGGCCGCTTAACAATAAACGTCATTAAACAGGTCGAATAAAATTAAATTTATAAAGCAAAATAACAGAAACATAAAAAATATCTAAATTCATAAAATAGAAAAGAAGTTACAATAAAAATTAGCTATATTATATAGCTAAAACTTGGTAACTTACATAAAGTTGTAAAACAACCATTTTGCCTATAAAAGAACTTTCTTAAAATTTGCGGAATAAAATTTTTGCTCTAGAAATATGATTTTTATAAAATGTCGGGCCCGCTACGTTTACATCGATACGTAAATTGAAAAAAGGAGCCACTTCGGTACTTGTCGCCATACAAAATTAAAATATAGAATTAGAACGTTTTATCTCGCATATCGCTTAATACACTTGGTAAACCTAGCTCTAAATCACAAAAATTAAGAAAATACAAGCAGAAAAAACAATATCAAAATAAAATTTATTTGTTGTTATTTGTTACTATTGTTATTGCCTACAGGGTGTTCCATTTAAAAAACAGTTCATCCATGGTTTAAGTCTTTTGTTTTTGGTTCAAATGGTATTTTGTTTAAATTTTTTAATTTAGCAGAAAAAATTACATCGAATGGCTATTTTGGTTTGTTTTAAACATACAAGGAAAGTAAAAAATAAGCCCCTGTACAGTCCTCGTTGGAACACTCTGTGCAACATGTTCGAAAAGCATCAGTTTTAAAAAATGTCTTGAAAATGTGACAGTTTAGCTTTTGTTATTTGTTTCAATTTCCACATTATCTGCGTTCTTCTCTAGCCTGTAAAATTTCTTCCGATTGCAGCAAAGCCAAAAATGTCCTGTTTAAATTTTTATTTGTGTTTTTTATCTTTTTATTAAAATCAAAACGAATTAAGGCTGAATAAATAAATTCTGATATATTTTTCTTAGAGTGTATCTTGAATAGAAACCTTACTGTTTATGTGCTTTCTAAATAAAATGCATTTTTAGCATATTTAAATGCTGAAGCTGGAAGTCAATAAACAGAAAGAATTTATAAACGAAAAATAATTAAAATGCGCATATTAAAATATGGCATTTTGTTAGTTGCCAATATAAAAAATATGTATTTTCTAAGGTAGTCTATGGAACCATATAATTTGAGTCTTTAAAAAAGAAAATATAGTAATATTTGTACTAAAATGACTAACGTAAAGTTCATACATAAGTAAAACAAAGTTAAAAGGAATAATAAATGTCATTAGACGAGTCCTGTTAAAATAATAAAATAAAAGCAGAAAACTAATTAAAAAATATATAAGTTAGGCTGCTTAACAATAAACTTCATGAAATTAAATGAAATGAATGAAATTAAATTTATAAAGCAAAATAACAGAAACATAAAAAATATCTAAATTCATAAAATTGAAAAAAAGTTACAATAAAAATTAGCTATATTATATAGCTAAAACTTGGTAACTTAATATAAAGTTGCAAAACAACAATTTTTTCTATAAAAGAACTTTCTTAAAATTTGCGGGATAAAATTTTTGCTCTAGAAATATGATAAACAGAAAGAATTTATAAACGAAAAATAATTAAAATGCGCATATTAAAATATGGCATTTTGTTAGTTGCCAATATAAAAAATATGTATTTTCTAAGGTAGTCTATGGAACCATATAATTTGAGTCTTTAAAAAAAAATTAAAGTAATATTTGTACTAAAATGACTAACGTAAAATTCATACATAATGTCATTAGACGAGTCCTGTTAAAATAATAAAATAAAAGCAGAAAACCAATTAAAAAAATATATAAGTAAGGCTGCTTAACAATAAACGTCATTAAACAGGTCGAATGAAATTAAATTTATAAAGCAAAATAACAGAAAGATAAAAAAATGTCTAAATTCATAAAATAGAAAAGAAGTTACAATAAAAATTAGCTATATTATATAGCTAAAATTTGGTAACTTAATATAAAGTTGCAAAGCAACCATTTTTTCTATAATAGAACTTTCTTAAAATTTGCGGAATAAAATTCTCGCTCTAGAAATATGATTTTTATAAAATTTCGGGCCCGCAACGTTTCTATCGATACGTAAATTAAATAAATGGAGCCACTTCGGTACTTGTCGCCAATCTTCGCATATCGCTTAATACACTTGGTGAACCTAGTTCTAAAATAGAAAAAATAAGAAAATACAAGCAGAAAAAACAATATCAACATAAAGTTTATTTGTTGTTATTTGTTATTAGTTAAGACTGCTTAACAATAAACGTCATTAAACTGGTGGTATGAAATTAAATTTACCTAATAAAATAACAATAAATAATCATAAAAGATATTTAAATAAACAAAACAAAGCAAAATTAGGTATATTAGATCGCTAATACTTGGTAGCTTAATATAAAATTGCAAAACAACCGTTTTTGTCTATAATAAAGCTCTCTTAAATTTTCAAAATCAAATTTTTGCGCCAAGACATGGTTTTGCTAAAATTTCGGGCACGTTACTCAGTTTTTATCGATACGTGAATTAAACAAGAATTGGTCCACTTTGGTAGTTATAGCCGTACAAAATTTAAATATACGTATTAGAACGTTTTATCTCGCATATCAGGTGTACCTGATAAATTGATATCCAAAATAGAACCTACCCAAAACAGTCAAATACGAACAGCTTCTTATAAATCATTTGCAAGCCTATTTATGGAAACTGAAAAAAATATATTGCTTCCCATCAAAATACAATAAATGACGCCACTTGTTTTTGGTTTTATTATATTTATCGCCCGATGAGAATTTCATCAGATAATTAGATGGAGATATTTAATTATCGATTAGTGATATTGGGCAGCCGGTCATTATAAGAAATAAATAGTTTTTTATGAAAACAATATTTTTATGTTTAACACAAAATGTGTGAGCTTCCAATTATAGTCTCGTCCATCGTGTTAACAGTTTTAACCAACTTTATAATAAAAGAAAACCACCGATACCAGGTCAATATTTAATATTCGTGCTTCGTTATTTGATAGCTTGATAAAGTTCCTCCACATCTTTATCTATTACCAGTACGTTAGTTTCATTTGCATAGAGAGTAGATATGTAAATCTCGATAAGAAAATCTAAGATAAGATGTAATATTTTTTGTGCCAGGCACGAGCTGACCTGGTGGGCAAATTCAAATTTTGGCAAACGTCACCCACTTTAGCTATAGCTTATTTGGGCCCCACTGCGCGTGATGCATTAGGAACCTCATCCACCATAAATTCATGACGTCACCGTCAAGATTTAGGCGACTTGGGCTATATAATTTTTAAGATGTGGCACCAGTGAACTAATTCAACATTTAGTATCACCTAGCACTTGAAATCTCAGACATCACCGCGGCTATCCTAATATTACTATTAATTATATATTTTCTTAATTAATAAATGTCTGTAGCGCCACTCAGGAATCGAACATATGACCCCAACATTCATAGGCCTACAATAATTACCACTAATCCATTGATGAACTTGGGAATATTCGCTTAATTGCTGTATTTGTTGAACTTAAATACAATCGGACAGCAGCAGTAGTAAAATATTAATTATGTGTAAGGTGCAGGTGTGGAATTGTTGAAGAGTCTTATGAGAAATGCCATGTGGAAAAAGAAAGATCTTAAAACAAAAGACTATTTATAACCACTCTGTAAAAGAGTTGTTTGGTGATATTGCTACTGTGTCAAGACTGAGTAAAATTGATGGTTTTCATCGCGTTGATGCTTACGATTTTGTATATCAATTTGTGGACTATATGAAGATTGAAGATGTTAATTCTACCACTTGTAAGTACGCACGAGTTCCATCACTTGATATATAACCTGGAAGCGGGATGAATCAAAAGCTAAGTTAGAACATTCGGGTTCTATTTTACTGAAATATCATGTAGGTTTTTAGCAAGGATGCCTCCATTAAAAACAGATTTAAAAGTGCTAAAATCATACCCAATTCATACAACGAAATACTGATGCTGTTTTTGGTTCTCTTTTTGGGTCTGCCTCTATCTATTTTGACATAATTCTTATAGCTTTGCATATTCAAAACTCTTGGCTTAAGGAAAAGGGATTGCTACACATTGTTATCAGTATTTTGGTGATGCTTTTTCTTCTAACAAATTGGTCATTGATAGATCTTTTTTCGAAATTTAGAGGATATCGTACTTGTAGGTATTTGGAAGTATGATATTTTTACGGCTAGCCATCCGAACGTTTTTGTGCTACCCTATAAAACTAGCCGCCGCCGTGCCGCTCGCTTCCCTATCTGTATGATTCATCGCCCGGCCGGTCGCGAAGTTTCAGGATCGCTGAAATTGTCTCGATGGCCTCGTCGAGATCATATAGAATGGCCTCGGAATACTTCCCGAATATTCGTGATGGATTGGAGATTATATATAAGCAGACCTAAGGCCAATGTTAGTCAGTCGGTTAGTTAGTTCAGTTCAGTTAATCATTGAGTGTTGAATAGATATTAGTGGTAAAGTTATAAGAGTAGTATAGAGTGTTAAATTGTATACAGTGGTAGTGAATAAAGAGAGTATTAGTTGAAAATAGCAAAGTTGTAATTCTGTTAAGAACCCACGGGAAAAACGTAACAATTGGTGTCACAAGTTGGATTGTGAAGGGACCGGACTTGCGAAGTATTTTTCAAAGAAGAAGTACAAGTACGTCAACGAGACCGTTTGATTGCTGGATTCTGGTAAAGTTTTATAACATTCTATGGTCAATACAAGGCAACAAACAGCAGAAATGGAGCAAATAAATAAAATGTTGGCCGATTTCATGGATAATTTAAATGCTGAGAGGCGAGCGGATCGGGAGGAGGAGGAACGTAGAAGGCAAGCGGATCGGGAAGAGAATGAACGTAAAAGGCAAGCAGAACAGGACCGGCTTCAGAAAATTTTTCAAGATCAAGAAGATAAAAAGCAAGCGGATCGGGAAGAGGATGAACGTAGAAGGCAAGCGGATCGGGAAGAGGATGAACGTAGAAGGCAAGCGGATCGGGAAGAGGATGAACGTAGAAGGCAAGCAGAACAGGACCGGCTGCAGAAAATTTTTCAAGATCAAGAATATAAAAGGCAAGCAGAACAGGACCGGCTTCAGAAAATTTTGCAAGACCAGGAAGAGAAAAGACAAGCAGAACAGGACCGGCTTCAGAAAATTTCACAAGATCAGGAAGAGATAAGACAAGCAGAGCAGAACCAGCTTCAGAAATGGATGCTGGATGTAATTGTAGGCGGGCAAGGACTATTACAGAAAATATTGGACGGACAAAATGAGAAATTTGAGAAAGAAGTAAACAATATTCAAAAAGCAGTTGGAAATGTACAAGAAGAAGTAGGAGACGTACAGAAAGAAGTGAAGAATCTACAAGCAGAATTTACCAGACTAAAATACCAAGCACCCACCGAGAGGACATTCGCCTCAGGACAAAACATCAAACCTCCAACGTACGACGGTCAAACATCCTGGACAATGTACAAAAGACAATTTGAAGCCGCTGCTGTTGCCAACGGTTGGAATAATGAAGAAATGGCTACATCACTAGTGGTAGCGCTTCGTGGATCTGCCCTGGAACTACTGCAAACAATTCCCATCAGCCAACAAGGGAAATATGACATACTTGCAGCTGCCCTGGAGAGACGATTTGGAGACCAACATAGAAGACAACTGTATCAGGCACAAGTTAAGTCCCGAGATCAGAAGCCTGGTGAAAACCTGCAAGAGTTTGAGGCAGACGTCAGACGTCTCGTTCAGTTGGCCTATCCGGGAGCAACAGAAGAATTTCAAGAGGAACTTGTTGCTGAATATTTCGTGGACGGTGTCAGAGATCCAGAAACTCAGAAGATGTTACGTCTAGCCAAATTTGATAGCAGCCGTGAAGTTTTGGGTAGAGCTCTGGAAATCGAGGCGGCCTGTAACATCTCTAAGCCAGCAATCAGGGAAGTATCCATCAAGGAAGAAAATTTGGCGAACAATTGTGAACTAACTGAAATGGGCGGTATTTTGAAGAAATTAACCGAAGTTCTTCAGGCCACGGGGAAATTCAGGGAGTCACTAGAAGTTAGGCCATACAACCGTAATCAGTGTTATAGATGTGGCAAGACTGGACACTTCAAAAGGGCCTGTCGCGTACAAAGATTCCAGGAGCCAATAGAAGATAGGTCACATAGCCGAAATACATCAAATCAGTGCTATAGATGTGGAAAGACTGGACATTTCAGAAGGGACTGTCGAGTACGGATATTCCGGGAGCCAACAGAAGTTAGACCATGTAATCAAAAGGCTATAAATCAGTGCTAGAGATGCGGCAGGACTGGGCATTTCAAAAGGGACTGTCAAGTACAAAGATTCCGGGAGCCACGAGAAGATAGGCCACGTAACCGAAATGTTTCAAATCAGTGCTATATATGTGGCAACATTGGGCATTTTAAGTGAGACTGTCGAGTACAACTAGGACCTACAGTTCCATCCAGAGACAACAGCAGTTCAAAGCCAAGTCAGGAAAAGTTGAAACAATATAACTTTAAGGCTAAGCACAGGGAAGGAAGATGGCATAGTAATACAGATGCTTTATCCATAAGGTCATGTGAGGATAATTATAAACATCGCCAAAGAATTGACCAACGAGAAGGAATCACTCCCATTAGGCGAATCAAGTTTAAGGTTGATCAGCAGTGGACCACAGAGCAACTGAAGAAGGATCAGCTTGAGGATAATGAAATAACACTGCTACTAAAAGCTAAGGAAGAACGTCAACCAAGACCAAGCTGGAGAGATATTTCAACTAAGGGATCTACTTTTAAATCTCTGTGGGCTCAGTGGGACTCCCTGGTAGTTGAAAATGGACTCCTTAAACGAGCCTGGGAAAGCGCCGATGGCAAAGTAGTGAAGACGCAGTTAGTGGTACCAAGGAAGAGGGTATCGGAAGTTTTGGAGGAAGTACATAATAGGAAGTTTGGTGCTCATCTCGGAGTTAACGGAATGATTGACAAGATCCGCGACAGATTTTACTGGGTCAACTACTGCCAGGATGTGAAATCATGGTGCCGACAGTGTTCAACCTGTGCCTCAAGTCAAGGATCCCAGACAAGATCCAGTGGGAAGATGAAACAGAATGATGTGGGACTACCGTTTGAACGTCTCGCCAGTGACCGAACGAAGGCTCGATATGATCTCCAAACTAACTCTAGGGGATTTCGGATGAACGATAAAGTCTGGTTATATAACCCGCAAAGGAAGACAGGAAGATCTCCTAAGCTAACGCCAGTATGGGAAGGACCCTATACGGTCATCAAAAGAATTAATGACGTTGTGTATAGAATTCAGCGTAGCCCCAGAAGCAAACTGAAAGTTGTCCACCTCGACAGGTTGAAAGCATATCACGGACATGAAGTAGCTGATCGGGACGATCAGAATTAAGAGGAAGGCAATGTTACGGCTAGCCTAACAACCATCCGAACCTTTTTGTGCTACCCTATAAAACTAGCCGCCGCCGTGCCGCTCGCTTCCCTGTCTGTATGACTCATCGCCCGACCGGTCGCGAAGTTTCAGGATCGCTGGAATTGTCTCGATGGCCTCGGAATACTTCCCGAATATTCGTGATGGATTGGAGATTATATATAAGCAGACCTAAGGCCAATGTTAGTCAGTCGGTTAGTTAGTTCAGTTCAGTTAATCATTGAGTGTTGAATAGATATTAGTGGTAAAGTTATAAGAGTAGTATAGAGTGTTAAATTGTATATAGTGGTAGTGAATAAAGAGAGTATTAGTTGAAAATAGCAAAGTTGTAATTCTGTTAAGAACCCACGGGAAAAACGTAACAATATGTTGGCGACTTGTTATGTCCCCGATGCAGAAGATCAAAGTACGGTTGTTTTAAAGTCCAAGCTTATGCACAGTGACTTGTTCTTGAACAGATCTAGTAGTTTTTTTATATATTTTTAATGTCATACATGCGGAAAATTAATAAATTTAGCAAATTATTTCTTTGGCAGCTAGAACTAGAGTTATTTTTGGTTTTTCTCGATTCCATGCCCCGATAAACTTTTCCTATAATAATTTTCGTACATTTCCATACTTTCAATCGCGGAATGAAGCTTTCCACACTTTGAAGGATGTTACCTATTTAGTCTGTAAACCCAGCGTTGATCGTTACGTCATAACTCCTGACGTCAGATCAGTTTTGAAGCATATCCTAAATTGATTCACAGGGGTCTTGGGACGAGCATAACTTACGCTTCGCGCATGATCAATTTCGTGTCGGTAAAATAGACGGCTACTGTCGATCTCGAATATGAGGTTAGATAGAAAGACGCCCAACATTCAATTCAAAACCAAAACAATAACAAACAACATGACATGCTCATCAACTCGTGGATTCAATTTAAAGAAACTAACCGATAAATATGTCTCTTTTTCACTCTGGTAAGACAATATTTGGATCTCCAATGTGAATATTTTAATTTTATGCAATCTGCTTTGTTTTAGGTGAAGGAAAACACATGTTGTGAGGTGTGCAATAGGAACTTAAATTAACAACACAATACAAAGAGAAATAAGTGTTCTAGTGAAAAATTCCAGCAGAAATTCTGACGGGATACAGGGATCTTGTGTGAAGGAAAACATATCTAAAACCTGCGAAATTTAGAATAGGTGGAATCTTTGTTACGAGAAAAGTCATGTACCTAATTATGCGTATGATATTGATATATATATATATATATATATGGTTAATTGTAGAAACATTCAACTCAATTCAAAAGCAATGTACTGTGAAACAAACTTGGCCGATAGAATAGCGTGTGTATAAAATTAGATATTTTTAATATCAGATATGGAATTGAAATGTGATTTGGACCTTTTCTTTAACAATTACTTGTTATTTGTAATAGGATTGTTTACTTGTAAGCATTTGTAAAGTGCAGTAAATAAATTAATAAAAACAGAAATTTACCATTGCAGTAAACTTTGTCATATTTAAATTTGACTGTAAATGCAATTTAACTTTTCGGTCAGCTACAGTTTTTGTTGTTCTATCATTTAACTAATTTTTTCAAATTATAGCAGTGTTCTGTAGTGAACAAAACTAAAACCTCAAACATTTACCCTTTCTTCTAAGTTTTACATATGCAGGTAAATATGTTTTGTTTATAATTTATTTGTGTTGTGGAATGGCTTAAACGCTTCGATTCGTAAAAGTTTATTTCATTTTTGTACAGGTTTTGCTTATTATGATGGTATAAATATCGCCATAACCTCCTTAGTTCAAACTTTTTTTTAATATATAGTTATTTTTAACATAGGATATCTCATAAAAATATATTAGATGGGTGACGGTAGAGCAGAATATTTGAGCCTCGATTTGAGCTGAGTTATAACCCAAACTAACATAAAGTAACTTAAACAAAGTAAGATTGACACCATAAAATGAAACTCAAGTATGGGAGAAAACGCCAACAAATGCTAATTTATTTAAAAAACTCCCAAATATGTATGAAATGAAAATCAAAACAAAACAGTCTATATTACCTAAAGGGTGCTATAACATGATACATATACACCAACAGTAAAGGTTTGGTGTATGTGTTAACTTTAACAATTTAACATTTAAATTTTGTGTATACAAACTTACAATAAACACCAATGAAAAACATGATAAAAACAGATTGGAAAAAACATTACATAACACAGAAATTCAGTTAAAATAGAGTACTATACTAAAATAATAAAATACTATTGCCATGTACTGATCACACAGCGACAAAACTCATCGAGAGACACAAACGACAGACAAGACAAAAGATAATAAAATAATATATGTAATTCAACTCGTCATAAAAAAAAAACAATAGTTCACTCATTATAAAAAATAATACCACATGATGGATGAAAGGGATGTTGTAATTTAAGGTTCTTGTATCATAGTGAACCAATGTTTTACAAAAGGGGTCGTAGTATCACTAAACTCTATTGTTTCCTGCTCATCATGCTTAAAACAATGCGCATCATCATCATCCGAGTCATAAGAATTGAGGTTAATAATGACCGATAATATATGCGAAGCATCTATCAGTTGCTCTTTTTTCAGTCCTCGCTAATAATAGTATTTATATGATGAATATATTTTTTCCATTTTTCTGATGTAATCTAAAACCGATTCTTTTATAAAATAGCAATATCTAAAAGTTGGATTAGATTTTTACCATAAATTTAAAACAGCTTCGCTTGTGATGGAATGTATCGAACTGATGCAAGCGTCATTGTAACGCTTGCATTCTGACCATAACATCTCAATAGGATTATATTGGCAGTGATATGGAGGAAGTCTTAGACACGATGACCATGTTCCAAGGCAAGTTCGTCTAATCTAGAAATAAACTATTATATCAGTAGATATTCTTATTGAATTATATTGTAATATTACCTGTATTTCTTCGAAGGTAAGTTCTTTTTGACTATATTCCAAATCTCATCCTTCATGGCAAGACTTGGAATTGTAACACCCTTTTGTTTTAACCATTCTATAAGAGGGTTTGGTCCAACCTTGGTTTGGAATTTTTTCGACTAGACCTGAGTGATAAGATGCATTGTCCGCTATTATCAATGAGGGTTCATTCAAATTTGGTAGAAGTTGTTCTTCAAACCACTTTTCAAAGTTGGCACCATTCATTGAATCGTGATAGTCACCTGATTTGCTGCCCGACTTGAAAATTAAACTTGCATTTTCAACGAATCCGTCTTCTGAGCCTGCATGCAAAACAATATATCTTGAACCTTCTGCAGTTTTTTTTCTAACAGTCTTAAGAGTATCATCCTGCCAACTTTTTCGAAATGCTCCCTTACTATAAATCCAGGTCTCATCTAAAAAAGACTGGTTTTAATGCAAAAGTAGTATTCTCATTGCGTTTGAAGTCTCTCAAAAATTGCAGCCGTTTTTGTGCAACATAATGGCAGTTCCATTAGATACTTTCTGTTAGAAATAGTACATTTTAGCCACTTAAATTGCAATTATCACAAACACTTTGCTAAACATGCACTTCATCAATATTTATAAGGTTCGTTTGCAATGAACGCAGTGTGAGATGTTCACCTACAACCAAACTGAAATAACTAATAAATTATTTAAAATAATGAAAAATTAAATGCAGATTACCTTTTTCACTTATAGCATATTATGCGTCTCCTTATAATATGGCCATGCACTTTGTGAAGAGGCTATTCACGAGAGGAAATAATAGCAACATTTGCCTTGGTTTTAAACTCAACATCTTTCTGGATTTCCTTGGAATGCATTCTTGATATTATTAAAGCATCAGAAACTCTCTACAACAAGTAAAAATATATGTACAGACGTAATTAAATTGATATATAAAGGTGGGATTATCAAATTCCTTAAACATAAATCTATCCTTAAAACATATTATTCATTAAAGTATTTCGTAATGGCATTGTTTAAGGATAAACAATGGCAATAGGTGTCGAAATGAATTCAACTTAGTAATAATATAATAATAATTTCTATGAGATATACTAAGATATATATTAAGAAAGAACACTTCAAGGCACCAGTTGACAATGTATCCTTTTCTTCCTTAAGTAAAATGACAAAGATGGCACTAAACCGGTGACAAACTTAAGAGCCTTTCTTTTCCTGATTGGAGGGCCAACGCACCAGTTCACAATGTATCCTTTTCTTTCTTAAGTAAAATGACAAAGACGGCATCAAACCGGTGACAAACTTAATTGAAAAAAAACTGAAGTCGCGTTTTTAACGCTTAGAAACGATTTTTAAGACTTAAGATTATGCTAAATGCGAATAATGTTTTAGAAGTAGAATAATAGGATAATCCTACTCTTTATACATTTATAAAACTGGATTTTTCAGTATCAACTTACATTATATACTGCAGTCACAGGTAAAAGCGTTTTTCCTTCTGCTTTTTCGCGATTAAAATAGTCTATCACTTTTAAAATGACTATGACAACTTGCTCATTTTCAGCGTACCGTTGTCCAGGCATTTTCAACTGCGATAATAATCACAAATTCACAAATAAAAATAGAAAAATACGGACGAACTTCAAATAAATATATATTTGACACTTTGACAGATGAGGAATTTTAATAATTTCATGTGATATCCTAGCTTGCGCAGCTTAACGCATATATTTATGGCTTAACGGACGTCCGTGACGTGAAATTTCTGTCACCCCCGATTGACGGTGGCTTGAGAGAGAAAGACAAGGTGTGACGTAACTATCAACGCTCGGTTTACAAACTATACCACATGGCATTTCTCATAAGAACCTTCCACACTTCCACACGTTTATAACTCCACCTTGCACATAATTAATATTTTACTACTGTTTCTGTCCAATTGTATTGAAGTTCAAATACAGCGTTTTAGCGAATATTCCCAACTTCATCAATGTACTTGGGGTCTAGCATCTACTATAGAGAATGGGATGATCAAGATCACCGCAATTATTTTGAATATCGTTCGTAAAGATGATAAAACAATGGCTTTAGGGAATGGATATATGTGGTATTTAAACTCCATCAAAACTGATCTAATCTTCATCAGTCGCATCAGTATCTATATATCTGTATGTACACCTAAATCAATATTTTATTCCAATTGTTCGATAATAATTCGAAATTATTTTATTATGAAATATTTCGAGATTTTTCTTAGAATCACCCAATGTAGCAGTTGCTTAATCACGCCAAACTTTGACCAAAACAAAATACGGCCAGGACATAATATCTTGTGTCACGATCGATCGGACTCCTGCCACTGTATTGTGTTTAACGCACCTTCAAGAGTCTCCCCGCCTAACTGCGCTAACCTTGCTTATGTTAATGACATTACGTTACATCTATATAAATAACAATTAATATTTTATGAAATTTTAACAGCTTTCCTACCAACCAAAAGAGAAAACTTAAGTCCTTCTACAAATATTATCCAAAGCACTTAGCACTTAGTCGTTGTAGGTTGTAGTACATTCACAGTAGACTATCAAAGTAATGTTCCTAAGAAAACCTGTGGGACATCCATATAATAAAAGTCCTAAAATATATTCAGGTCACTTTTCTGCAGTCTAAATTGGCTTCATCATGCTTCATGCTCTTTAATTATTCAAAATTTAATTTGAGGACATTATTTTCATCGATGACTGTCCGTGAAGTTCATAAACCCGTTGTTTACCGTATCCACCTCGTGTTGCACTGCCTAGCCCAGCACGACGTGTTTTGATTTTCTTTATAATTATGTTTATTTAATGCACACATGTGTCGTTTTTTTATGTCGCACTTGTTTTGAATCTATTTAATAGTGTTTTGCTGGTTAACATATTATTTCTAACGAGTAAATTATATTAGTACGTATATAAATAATTGTAGATTCATTTATTACATTTGTTAAATTAGACGTAAATAAGTGTAATTACGTTGGTGTCCCATTTTGGAGATGTGTTTTTTAATTCCAGTACCACTGCCCGTGTAATAACTGAATAATTGAATGTTAGTTTCGGCTCGAGGGAAAAATAAGTCAATTCAAAACGAAAATTTCAGAATAACCGTGAAACAAAACCAGTCTCCAGTCATTAAAAAATCCTAATTATTCCAAAGCCGAGCATAACTTTTCCAGGACGTGCAACAGCGAAAAAATTCATTTGCCAGAGTACATAAATAACGAGTCCTTTGACAGCGGAGAACGGCGCGCTCGGCTTGTAAACATAAAGATGGAATTTTAAAATACAAAATTACCGTGGAGTTGAGCTAAACCAAAGCAAAAGAGAGAATAAGGCACATATGTGTATAGTCGAAAATTCATGGGCGTATCACACAGTTTTTAACTTTCGACTGACGTTAAACTTAACTTCTTATATTGTCATTCATTCTACAGCCTACATTCTTTATCCTGCTCAAAATTAGTGGAACTTTCTAATGCTATATAAGCATAAAATTACATAGATACCGTAGGTATGTGTCACTTTGAAAACTTTTCTCTTAATTTATCAAAATTTACGTGCAAGCGTAATTAAACGTTAAGATGGAGAATAACCTCAATCGATTCAACAAAACCAAATAGCTGAGCTTCAGAAATAGAAATCTATCCGTGTCATTTAGAGGTATGCTGCTGATATTCACGATACCCAGCCATACTTCTGAAAATACATCAGGAAACATCAACTCAGACATGGATACCGCTTCCAACTTCACTTCAGATATAACGATATGGAACCAAAGACTTCACCCAGATTTCCAAACATAAGAGAGCAATTAAGCAACAACTCCCCACATCTCATAAAGATAATTCTGAATGTCCGTCATTGAAACCTACGCAAAACAAACCTACTCTAACTCAACAAAACTCTGAAAATATTCAACAGAGAAAAAAGCTTCGTATGGTAGCAGGTTTACACAGAGGCTCTTACCGACTACAACAGGAAAGTCAGAAAAGCTAAAGGAACAGCATCGCTTGTAGATATCACCAGAAGCACGGCCATAGGCTACATACCAAAAGCATGGAGAAGGGCAAAAGTCACCATCATCCCGAAAATAGAAAAGAAAGATGGGGCAGATCCCAAATCCTTCAGACCAATCAGCCTCTCGTCATTCTTACTTCAGACCAGTGGAGAAGGCAGTAGACAATTATGTCAGATCCACTACCTTAGAAATGCGGCCGTTGAATGCAAGCCAGCATGCTTACAGAACGGACAGGTCCACTGGACTGTTCCAACTGGCCAGCATGATACAAGAAACTCTTAATGAGAAAGAAATTGCGCTCTGCGCGTTCCTGGACATCGCGGTAGCCTTCGATAATACATCCCAGGTGACCGTAAAGAGGGCACTAACGAGAAGTGAAGTGAACGACACAATATCTCGATGGATGTGTCAGATGCTTGCCACGAGGGCAATCAGACTATTGAAGTGAGCACCACTCGAGGTACGTCACAGGCTGGAGTATGCTCACCACTAATGTGGAGTCTAGTGGTGGATGAACTACTGGAAATACTGACAGACCTCGGCCTACATTGTCTAGGGTATGCCGATGATATTCTCATCACAGCAAGAGGAAAGTTCCAGGGTACCCTATATGAACTCATTCAGGCCGAACTCAAAGCAACAAAAGAAAGCTGTTAAACAGTGGGGCTGGAGATACACCCATCGAATACAACTGTAGTATCCTTCTCCAGGAAGAGAGAACTCCGTAGAATGAAAGTTATCGGAATACACGGGACCAATATTACACCGGCATCGGAAGTGAGATATCTAGGCATAACGCAGGACTACAAACTCAAATGGAATAAACACATTGAAGGAGTTATAACGAATGCTACGAAGGCGCGGTGTGCCGAAGCCTTGCAGGAAAAACCTCGGGATGTAAACGAGAAATGCTGCGCGATGGATGTACGCAATGAAGACCCACCCTTACTTTACGGGTCGATAGTCTAGTTCATGGAAACGGAAAAGCAGAGCGTAAAATCAGCCCTCAACAAAGTTCAACGCCTGGCGTGCATAAGCATAACAGGTGGAACGAAAACATGTCCAACAACAGCAATCGAGGCAATTGTGATCTTCGCACCTCTACACATTGTTGTAGAGGAAGCAGCTAGACAAGTAATGACTAGAATCACAAGAGAGGGAGCAGGCGAGGGATGATGACTTAGGGTGAATTATCCTCCCTGACAAAACATATACCAGTTATCCCCAAAGACAATATAATCAAAAGATACAATTAAAAAAAAATAATTCACGGTCTTGATAAGAAACAGAGAAAACTGGAAAAGGAACACCACTGAGATTCTCATATTGCAGCAAACTGCCGTAAAATGGTATACAGATGGGTCAAGAACTGAACAGAGAAACGTAGCCGGAGTATTTGAGCCGGGAACCAAGTTCTTCGAACCAATGGGAAAACAGCCGGACATAATTCAGGCGGAAATTAACGCCATAGGAAGATGTGCACAGTTCAACCTTGACAGAAACCATAGGAAGACAGATATTGTCATCTTCTCAGACAGTCAAGCAGCCATCAAAGCGCTGTGCTCAACAACAATCAGCTCCAAAATGGTATGGGAATCCCTAGATAGGTTAAACAAATTACCGGCTTTCTTACGGGGCACTATCGTTTGAGAAGGCATCTGGAAAGGATAAAAAATGAAAACGAGGAAAGTTGTCGGGAGAGAAAACCCCGGAACATCTTCTCACGAAATGCAAGGCGGTCATGAACAAGCAAATAGCCTCCTTGGGGTGCTGCATGGTCGAACAGGGGGAACTTCCATCCATAGAACCATCCAGACTACTTTCTTTTATCAAGGCACAGAAGCCGGATTAGGTACTCTGTTTGAGAATCACATGAACGGAAGATAGCAGTGTAGTAATACCCACAAAACCATTCATTCGTTTATGTATCACTTTGACAATTTTTCTCTAAACTTATCAAAAGTTACGTGCGAACAAAATAGCGATTTCCAAGCGTAATTAAACGTTAGGATGGACGATAACCTCAATCCATTCAACAAGACCAAATAGGTGATCTTTGAAAACAGAAATTGATCCGTGTCAACGAGTGGTATGCTGCTGATAGTCATGACAGCCAGCCATACTACTGAAAATACATCAGAAAACATCAACTCAGACATGGATACCAACTTCACTTCAGATAACGATACGGAAACCGAATAATTCACCAAGATTTCCAAACGCAATAAACATAATTCTGAATGAACCCACCAAAGCTCTCAAAATATAAATACAAACATTTTCCGAGGACAGTCGAGGTGAGCTATGGGTACAGGGCATCATGTGTAAAATGTGATACCATTGTGATTGCGCCGACTGATATTTTGACCTTAGTTCTTCCTCTTTCCAGAAATACTTAGGTTTGGGTCTTTCTTGCAAAGTTCTTGGGTCTTCAAACATAAGTCTACATGGCATCATTTATTACCTGCACTTTTTCTACCTTACTTTTTGATAAGCCGAAGCATCAAAATTTGTCAAAATATCAACAAAAGTTTGTTGAAATTATCATTGCAATTTTAAGGAAAATGTACTCTTTATCTGTAAAAGGAAAAGCTAAAACAAAGTCAGTTATTGAAACCCTTGTGAAGGTCTAGAAGAATGTTCAATAAAGAACTCCCAAGCAGAGATGCCATAAAATCATAATAAGAACTAAAGTGGAGTTTCGGATCTCTCATTACGAAAAACCGAAGTGTGAACCAAAATGAACTATTAGATAAGACAGTGTTAATTCAAGAATTCATACAAGAAAATCGGTCCACGTCGACTAGAACAGCTCGATCAGCTTTGTTATACCCGAAGAGTACTGTTCATAGAATTATGAGAACAATTTGGAACTTAGAGCATAAAAAATAACTGATCTAAAAAAAGATGAATTGGCTCAAGTTTCTTTTACCGGAAATCGGCTACAAAAAATATCGTTCTATAGGACGATTCTACACAAGAATACTAGCATAAAAATAATGTTTCTTTTATTCGCAAATGTTTTCCAGAAAATTAGATTTTTCTTTATATGATAATTTAACTAAAACCCGTATTTGGATGTTCCCATTATTTTTTTTGCTATGAAAACATGTTTCTGTTTTACATTCTAAATATTTTTCCAAACATAATACCCCAAAAACTTCTTGAGGAAATGTCATTTTCATTTTTTGAGTTAGTTTGGATTAGCTTTGGACAGTTTGGGTTAGCTTTGGTTAGTTTGGGATAGTTTCGTCTGGTTTAAGCCACTGCGCACTTGCGTGAAGCAAGCCTAGGCGAAACAATTTCGGTTAGTTTGCGTTAGCTTTGGTTAGTTTGGGTTAGTTTTTGGTTAATTTAGGTTAGCTTTGGTTAGTTTGGGTTAGCTTTGGTTAGTTTGGGTTAGTTTTGTCTCGTTTAATGCACTACGCACTTGTGTAAAGAAAGACATGCGCGAAGCGCAATCCTTTCTTCACGCAAGCCTAGGCTAAACAATTTCGGTTAGCTTGGATTAGCTTTGGTTAGTTTGGGTTTGCTTTGGTTAGCTTTGGTTAGTTTCGTCTCGTTTAAGCCACTACGCACTTGCGTGAACAGGGATTGCGCGAAGGGCAAGTCTTTCTTCACGCAAGCCTAGGCGAAACAATTTCGGTTAGCTTGGGTTAGCTTTGGTTAGTTTGGCTTAGCTTTAGTTAGTTTGGGTTAGCTTTGGTTAGTATAGGTTAGCTTTGGTTAGTTTAAGCCACTACGCACTTGCCTGAAGAAAGGCTTTCTCTATCAAAAAATGAAAATGACAAATTTCCGCAAGGATATTTTTGTGTGTTTATTTTTACTACGTTGGGGTTTGGAACCTTCGGCAACATGCGTTAAAAACAGAGTTTCATCCACAATACCGAAACAGGTTTTTTGCACTCCACGCGCGTTTCGCTAACCATGCTAGCACCATGTTAGGAGATGATTAAAACTAGTTTGTTGATAAAACTCTGTTTTTAGTGTTTATGTTTAGAAGAATGTGTGAAATGTGAAACAAAAATATGCATTCATGTAACTGAAAATAACTTTATTTTAAAATAAAATTCTGAAAATTAAAAATTAAAATGATATATTTCCGCAACAAGTTTTTCGCTTGTTTATGTTTAAAAAAGTGTTTACAAGGTAAAGCAGAAATATGTTTTATATAACAGGTTTCAGTTATTCTAAAGCTGGAAAAATGGAAATAATGCATTTCCGCAGAAAAAAAAATTGCATTTTGTGTTTAGGGAGGCTTTCATATATCGAAAAAAATAAATTTTTATATAACTGGTTTCAGCTAAGAGAAACTTTACCCAGTTTGAGTTAGTGTAGGTTAGTTTCGGGTAGTTTGGGATAGTTTGGTTACACGCGCTTTTCTTTTTACTCTGGTTTTAATTAGATTGATATATTTGCGCCGAAAAATATTGATTGTTCTGCGTTGAGAGAGGTACTCTAATGCCAAACATGAAATTAATTTCTTCCTAACGGATTTCCGCTAAACGAAGCTTGACCCGAAGAATTCTGCAATGAAGTGCTTAATCCACATTTTATCTTAGTGGTATACAGTGGTGGATTTATCGGTACGCTTAGTACGCTGAAGCGTAGGGCTGTGAGAAGCGTGGTCCCCGCATGGGCCACTCTTTTTTTGTATCGGTATTAGAAAAGAAGCCTTAAAAAATATCTCACAGCACTCTTGCAACCCTTTAATGCGCAGTTTCTTTCTAGAACCTTAAAAAATAATTATTATTATTATTTGAGCCCCTAGAAATAAAGACTTAAAAATAATAGAAAAAACACAGTTTTGTTTTAAATTTCTTACGAAAACCAGGTTGTAGCAGATTTGTTACAAAGCGGAAAGCTAATAAAAAAATAACATATATTAAATACTGAAATGTGTGAAAACAGCTGTTATTTTTACTTAGGCACATGCGAAGTTCACAGTTCGAACACGTTATATACAAAAATGATAAAAATTTGGGAAATTTGCATGTTTGCCTTTCTTGAGTGTATATAAGCCAATGTTACTCGCCACCTAGCCTTACATCTTTTTTTTCTCCACAATTTATTTCTCAAGGTCCACAACATATATGCACGAATGAAAGAGGAAGACTGATTGTAGAAAAGATTCCAAAGTTTATATAAAGAGCTTATTAACGGTGATTTGGGAAAAAGTTCTAGAGCTCTTTAATAAGGTCTCTACGAAGCTACAGGCGCCTAGTTTGATATACAAGAACGTGGCCATTTATTGACTCTAGCTTTATAAAAACTTTATCTACTCTGCCGTTCAAATTATCTTCTCTTAGGCATATCAATATTAAAAGCATAAACCCTGGTCAACTAAGGACTTACGCACATCTGCAAAGAACATGCGTTCATTATCTCATCTAAAAAAATACTCGGACAGCGTCTTCTTCCATTATTACGCCAAGCTTTACAGAAAAGTATATCATAACACAATAAAAGCTGCCAAGGAAATTTATTATAATGAGAGACTGACTAAATCCGGTAACGTTGCTAGAGAATCATGGTCTATTGTGAATAACTTAAGGAATAAGACTTCTTCGTCTAGCACAATCACTAATTCACCTGAGAACCTAAACAATTACTTTGTAAATGTGGCTTAAGATTTAATGAATCCCATAACTCCTTCTCATGATCCACTTTCATATCTCTCTAATGCTGATGTGAATTTACACAGTTTTTTCTTTACGTCTGTAGCATTAGCTGAAGTTCGGAGTACAATTAAAGACATTAAAAAGAAATCCTCATATGGGACTGATGGGCTTACTCTGAATATGTTCTTAAACCTGCCGGAATGCACATTAAACCATCTTACTACTTTAATTAACAAGTCATTCCAAAACGGGGCTTTCTAAAATGTCTTAAGACGCCAATAATTATTACCTTGCATAAAGGAGGAGATAAGGATCAAGCTTCGAACTATCGCCCAATTCCACTCCTTCCCACATTATCAAAGATCATTGAAATATTGGTTAAAAAAGGCTTCTATTTTTTTTCTCTAAATATAAAAGACTTACTACCCATCAATTTGTTTTTTTAAGTAACAAATGCACAAATCATGCTATGTTTTCCTTCTTTAATTATGTACACTGCAACCTGAATAACCATCACTCTACAGCAACAATTTTCTGTGAATTCTCTAAAGCTTTCGATTGTCTAAATCATAATATCTTTATTAACAAATTGCAGTACTACGGATTCAAAGGAGTGCCTCTCGAATGGTTTAAGCCGTATCTTAACAACAGAAGTCGTCTTTAGAGGGTTGATACGTCGATGTCTTCTTGCAAGCCAATAGATTGTTGAGTACCCCAGGGTTCAGTACTAGGCCCTATTTTGTTTCTGCTGTTTATCAACAACATTGCTTGTCTGGACATTAGCGGTAAACTCTGTCTCTTCGCGGACGATACTAGTTTCACTTGGAGCAACCCTGTTATTACGGCACCTCACAGAACTGTATCTAGTGACTTAATCACCATTAAATTTAATCATGGTGCGATTCTAATCTCCTGTGTCTCAAGGTTTCTAAAACTAAAGTGTTTTCATATAAAAATACGTTGCAATCTTTTGTACTTAATAACACTACTATTGACGTCGTTGAAACTGTGAAATTCTTGCGCTTGTTGTGGACAACCATTTAAAGTGGGACACATCGATGCTTTGTCAAAAAAATTAAGTTATGCTTGTTTTGCGCTAAGAACGGTTTCCAGGGAGCTTAACTTGTCAACTGCTAGAACAGTCTATTATGCCCTTCCATTCTGGGGTACGTGTTGTGCGACTCAATTTGAGCGTATTTTCAAACTACAAAAGAGAGCTGTTCGATACTCATTGAGACTAAACAGTAAAACTCACTGCCAGGATTTCTTTAAAAAATTTAAAATATTTACTCTTCCGTATTCATATTTGAATCCGTTTGCTTAATCCGCAAGCACTTACACACATATAACATCTTTTCCCACATTTTGAAGAACTTTGAGATCATATTTACTGGAGAGGGCCTTATACGCAGTAAAGAACTTTTTTATTAATACTTAATTTTCAGCATCTTACACACTGGTTTAGTGTTTAGTATTTGATGTTTAAATGGTTAAATATTTTGATATTTTTTAATATTTTATATAATTTTTCAAGAAATTTTGGCCACGTCCAAGTTGCATAATTGCATAAGGTTTTGTCTAGTTTGGTTTTTCTTTTCCTTTTCATTGTATGCTTCTATTTGTGTTTTTATATGTTTTGTATGTTTTGTACTCTAACTCTAGCCTTGTCTACAAATTGTGATATTTTTTGACAATAAAGCATTATTATTATGTACAAGATATCAGAAAAGGAACTGAATCAGAAACATGCCGGTTAGAAGCAAATGGTAAAGAATTAAGCGGAGTCGTCGAAAAAGATTAAGCCGAATCCAATAAACGCATAAGAAAAAATTTCTCGCAAATAAAGAAACTAAAACATGATATTGATAAGGAGAGTCTTCAAAACAATACTGACTGTTATAACGAAGATCTTGAGGAAGATATCGTCAGCGAAGCGGTCCAGTTCAAGCAATATCCAAAAATCTCTAATCCTGAGAAAAACACGAGTTGCTCAGCAATGCTCAGCATTATCTATAGTCAGGAAATCATAGATATATTTCCCATTTTATATACAGCTTTAAATATATTTTTAACTCTACCTGTAACCAGTTGTGAAGCAGAGGGTTTATTTTCGAAATTGACATTAATTAAAGTCAAATATAGAATTTTTATGACAAAAAAAAAAAGATTACAATTTTCGGGAACACTTTCGATTCAAAGTTATATTACAAACTGTTCAAATTACGATGATGAAACAAAGGAATCTGCAGATATTAAAATACGAAAACAGGTTGTTTGTTTTGTTTACTTTACATGTTCTATTTTAATTTGTAAGGTGATTAGTTAATTGCTTAATAACCGGTCTATATGCCTGGTTCACTCAGCGGTGATAATATTTATAGATGTGGATCTTAGAGTAGACAGTTGGGCGAAGGCGCCACTAAATTTTCTAATAGGAATATATATATATATATATACAGGGTGCTACAAATTTGAGTGCATGCATGGGGATCTCGGGAACCGTAAGAGATACGAAGTCGGTTCAAATTAAGGCAAAGTTGCGCAATTTGATGCTCAACAAGATGCAGTTTTGAAATTTGTAAAATTCCGAATAGTTACGGAGATATTCGTAAAAAACCGAAAAGCAGCTATTTCATTTTTATTTTTTACTGACTTTATTTGAAGAGATAATATAAAATAAATTTAACATTATCATTGCCACTTTTTACCCTTTATAAAATGGCAGTGTCAAATTTTAGATCTGACGTTTCGTGTCCGGGCCCCCATCATCAACTTCATTTTTTTAAATACGGACCTGGATTTTGTATTTCATTTTTTAGAAGCCTTTGGTCTCCCAAAACCAACGATGAATCACACTTATCAATATATCAACAAATCTAGATTTGCTCCATAAGAGATAATGTGTTAGACAGAGACGGGGCGATCTTTTCTGACCCGATTTCACTTATGCGAATATTTGTTACCGCTATCTCCCAAAGCCAACGATGTATCACACTTGTCCAATAGCGGTAACAAAAATATTCTCATACGTGAAATAGGGTCAGAAAAGATCGCCCCGTCTCTGTCTAACACATTATCTCTTATGGA